>JARBWK010000004.1:62836495-63253217 GCA_030556195.1 Anolis apletophallus | reverse complement strand
CTATCCTGGGAACTGCAATTTAGGATGAGCATTTACAATTCTCAGCCAGAGTGCTCCAGTGCCTTGCCAAATGACTAAGTTCAGGATTCCAAAGGATGTAGCCATGACAGTTAAAGCAGAATTGAAGTGCTATAATAGCATAAGAGCTCCAGATGTAGCCACATTGGCTGAGAAATTCTGGAATCCAAAACATCTATTTACTAAGGGCCCTTCCAGACAGGCCCTATATCCCAGGATCTGATCCCAGGTTTTCTATTTACCCCAGATTATTTGGCCGTGGGGACACATGTAATCCAGTCTAAAGGAGAAAACCTAGGATCAAATCCTGGAATATAGGGCCTGTATGGAAGGGCGTTCAGTCTCCTAAAAATAAAGTAATGAAGGAGTTTGCTAAGTTTGATGTCTGAGACTTTTATTCTGGGATTGCCAGGTCTCATTACAAGACAGGACCAGTGAGGTGTAATGGTCTGAATTTAGAACTGGAACTTTGGGAAACCAGTATTTGAATCCCTTCTCTGCCATGGAAATACAGTAGGATCCTGGACAACTCACTCTCTCTCAACACAGAGATGAATGCATAGGCAATAGCAAACTTCCTCTGAACAAATGTTGCCAACAAAAACCCATGATAGGTTTGCCTTAGGATTGTCATAAGTCAAAAATAACTTGAAGGCACAAATAACATTTATTGAAACACTTTGTAGTAATATTCAAAGAGATATCTGTCTTAGCATTAATTTAGCACTAAAAGGCATATAGAAGCCCTGTAGCATCTTGGAGGTTAACTGGGAAAAAGAAATGTCAATCAGAAGATATTCTCTTCTTAGCTAGTTTCCAAAGGGCTACTGGATTCCTTTATGTCTTTTTAAAGGACACCAAAATATTATTGTTTTCCACTTGTAACCTTCCCATCTTTTCTTACCAGAGTAAATCAACAAAGCAGGGAAAGGTGAAGAAGCTTTATAGCTTCCTCTTTTGTCCTCCCCCCCTTTCTTTAATAGGAGTATTAGGACCAATACACCTGGAAATATCCTTGATGTCATAATTGTCATTAGGGATGGAAAGATTATATTTCTGATCTGGTCCTGCATAACACAAAACAGTCTCCTCATACATTAATTTTGTTTTTGACTTTTCTCTTAGTGCTATTTTCTATGCAATTTTAAAAAGTCTATATAACATTAAGAATGAAATATGAGTTTTAAGTCCATTGCCCTGAATTTATTTTCTCCATAAATACATATTTCTAAATGTATTTTTGAATGTATTTTCTCCCAGTTCATATTTCAAATTGTCCTATATTTCTTTAGTTGAGAACTACCTTCCAAAATGGAGAGAAGTGTGAAGTCCTTTCAGTCCAGGAGGGGCTGATCAGGTAGCTGTGTTTCAAATCATAGACTGAACAAAATTGTGATCAAATCATAATAATTGTGTTTCAAGAATCTTTTTCGCCCATTAATGAACAATTTTATACTGTCTCTCGCCATTCCGAATGAGAAGATAATTAAGGTCAATATACTAGAATATTTGTGCTTTTAGTTCGTTGTTTCTTTTTAATGTTCTTTAAAAGCACAACCCTATTTCAATGTTAAAGTTCTCCTGAAACAAGCATTGTTTACCATCCCATCTTTTCATACGATCGAGGGCCGTTTGCTATTTGTCAGCTCATCTGTAACGGTTTGGGGTTCCTTCAATCACCTTTGGTCTGCCTGGTCATCTATCTTGTGATCCCTGATACAATCCAGATGGAGTTTAACATCAACACTCAAGCATTCTTAACTATTGGAATCTCAGGATACTTCTATGGGAGAATGAACAGGTTCTTGGTCTTTTAGGCTATTTACTATAAGCAAGCAGAGATATACAAAAACGCACACTCCCTGTAGGGAGAAACATAGCTGTATTCGTGTTTAGGTATATGGTTTCATTATGTTACATGGTATGTAAGTCATTCATTACATTTCAATATGCGGCAAATAACTGGGTTGTTGAAGGTTTTTCTTGCTGTATGGCCATGTTCTAGAAGCCATACAGCCTGAAAAACCTACAACAACTCAGTGATTCTGGCCATGAAAGCCTTCAACAAGTAAGTTCTCACACTTTACACATAATACTAGTACAAAGGGGGATAGAAAAAAATACAAAATATACATAAACAGCAGACTATGCCTCCAAGCCCATGTGACATGACAGTTTGAAAGCAAGAACAAATTAGAAAAAGTAATCCATATTAGGAAGAAGAGAAACAATAAACAATAATCTTGGCTTATAAAGTGACAGTAAATGGTAGTTGTTGAAAAAAATAGTCAGTTCTAAAATCTTTAGTCAAACGTTAACATTTCATCAATGAAAACCAGACGATGCATTGTTGAAGGCTTTCGTGGCCAGAATCACTGGGTTGTTGTAGGTTTTTTGGGCTGTATGGCCATGTTCTGGAAGCATTCTCTCCTGACCTTTTGCCTGCATCTGTGGCAGGCATCCTCAGAGGTTGTGAGGTGAGAATTCACAACCTCTGAGGATGCCTGAGACAGATGCAAGCGAGACATCAGGAGAGAATGCTTCTAGAACATGGCCATACAGCCTGAAAAACCTACAACGACCTGAAAACAGTTTTGACTGTGGTCAAAATGGCAAAAATTATTAATGAGAAAGAACAAACAAGCTAGAGGAAGCTGCTGGAAGTTTGCTTTTTTCAAATCTGCTAAATTTGGACAACTGGAGGGCATGCTTTATAGGCATTTATCAGCAGAAAACAAGATACAAATCTCAAGGTACGCAACATATGGACATTTATTAATATAAGGTCCAAAGTCCAGGCATTTGTGTGTGATCTCCAGTTTTGGTTTTTTTATATAGAGATCTTGTTGAGAAGCAGACCTCTTCATAATATATATCTGTAATAATATATACCAAAAAGAATACAAAAGTACAATTAGCAAGCAAGCTTACCAGACAGATGATGATGAAAGACCAGAATAAGAAAAATCCATATGGTTGTGATAAGGATATAGAATGAAGAGGATTCATAATATTTGCCTGGATACCTTTTGCTGTTCTTATTGTTGTATTGTTATGTGCCTTCAAGTTATTTCTAATTTAAATCAACCCTCAGGCAAACCTATCACAGGATTTTCTTGGGAAAATATGGCCAGAGGGAGCTTGTATTTGCCTTTCTATGAGGATGAGAGAGGTCATCCAGTAGGTTTCCATGGCCAATGAGATTTGAACCCTGGCTTCCAGAGTCATAGCTCAATGCTAAAATGACTATATTATGCTCGCACTCCTCTTTATCCAGCCTTCAACCATTATTACCAAGGAAATTGCAGCCTAGTTATTTTAAATCCCATATTTCCTAATCAAAGTTTTGAGAGTCGTCTATATCGCTTTGTATCCCATTGAAATTGTCAAGAAACTAAAATATAAACATTCAAGCATGGATTGTATTGGCTCTCAAATAACATTAAATAATTAGAAGGATGAAGCTTTAATTTTGTAGCCGTCCATTCTCACAGCCCAGACATTCATTTATTTAATTTAAAAAGAAGAAAATGCTCTAATGAAAAAAGTGATCTGCTGGGATAATAAACTGCATGCTTAGAATGTCTTGAACTCTTGCTTCATTGTGCATGTATAATGCTTGGTTAAGGCAATGAAGATATTTAACATAATGAAGCAGATAAAACAAAAACAAAAACAATCCACCATTATGGTTGGATAACTTTTCATAATTTTAATTCCTCTCCCCTTACCCTGTGGCAATTACTTTGCAAGCAAAAGTTTAAGCATCCATGTTAATGACGTTTATTAGTGCTTGCTAAAGCAGTTCCTACTAATGATGTTGCCCGGAGCTGGGTATTTTTAATATATATATAATATCTTGAAATATCAATCAGGAAAAAAATCCATAAACTGCAAATCAAGGCAATAATAATCTTTGTAAAATTGAGAAAAACATATAGTTCCATATTTTTCATACAGAAACTCACAGGTTTCCAGTCTGGAGCAGTAACCTTTTTGGAACTTAACTGTGGTTCCTGGGAAGTGTAGACTATAGGGAACAAAAGGAGAACCACAGGTGGGTGTAACAAGCTCAGTGGTCATACAAGATGCTATAACAGCTGGTTGAAACTAATAAGCATGAAACATTATATGTCAGTATTCTTGTAATTAACACAAACATAACAATATAACATGACATGTACAGCAAGAGCATGTGCGCCTTAAGATTGCATACAAAGTTATGACTGGTTACAAGTTTGTTCACAGCATACAGTATATAGCTTTATATTGGTCAACACATTCAACAAAAAGTGAGGGTCCATAAGGAGGGGAGGTGATTCCACCGTAAATGATAATTTTGAAACAGTTCAGGAAGGCGGTACATGAAAGGTCCCCCGCAATGTTGCGCGGCAAGGGAACTCAAGCCGCGCCGGGGTAGAAGCAACCGCGAGGGGGGAGAGCCTGCCGGAGGTGCCGGAAAAGGAGCCGCAGCAAGCGAAATGAGGTGAAAGCGACCTGTCGTCGTGGGGGCTCTGGTAAGAGCTCAGTAAACCCCACAGGTAGGAAGGAGAGCCGACAGAGCCGAACGGCTGGATAATCTCCTGGCGCCAAGGTGGTATGCCGTTTTAGGGCCCGTGGACGCTTCTTCGGGCGCGCGCTATTTCCAAGTCTTATCTACAATAACATAATATAATAATAACGCTAGTGCGATGCTGGCCAATCAGGGTTACACAGAAACAGAGCAACAAGGAAGCAGTGAAAGGGTTCAGGGAAACATACCAGGTATCATGTATCAAAGGGTGCCAATGGAAGTCATCAGTCAGGCTGGATGCAGCAAGAAGGAGGGGGTGAGTAAGAGATGCCATTTCTTCTCTGCCTGTAGTAATTGATTAGTTAAATCTGTGTGCGGTGCTGGTTTAACCCAGTTTTGCCCCCACGTTGGCAACCATTTTCATGAACTCCCTGGAGACAGAACACCTCTTTTCAACATCACATCATCCCATGAGGCCTAATATTTTAGGCTATTGGAGGTACATAGATGACGTACTGATTCTGGCCCAGCAATCCACCGATATACACACACTTAAGAACTGGATGAACTCCTGGCATCCCAATATCAGATTCTCCTTCACAGTAAGCCAACAATCAGTCAACTATCTGGATTTGACAATATACAAGGACAAAAATTCACTCAAAACCAGGACATATCACAAGCCAACTGACCGCAACAGCCTCCTACACTACAATAGCTTTCATTCCCACTCTTTGAAAAATAGTCTCCCCTACTCCCAGTATATTCGCTTGAAAAGAAATTCTTCTCTTCCTGACCATTACCATCAAGATGCAGACACCCTTACAAAAACTCTCAGCCAGGGGTTATCCCACCAACATCCTGAACTCTGCCAGACACAGAGCCAACAATATCCAAAGAACCACATTGCTCCATCCGTCTACCAAACAACCATCCACACGCATAATTTGGCCTTTGACATTAACACCACACTCATCCCATATGATCAATATTGTAAAGAAGCTCTGGCCTATGGTGTCACCCATCATGGGTCTGGAACAGCCACCCCTCATTGCTCACAAACGCTCTGCTAATATCAAGGATCTTCTCATACACACCAACCACATGGTAAAATCATACACAACTACACATAACCTGGCACTAAAACCGTGTGGTAACTGCAAAATTTGTAAACAAATCAATCAGTCCAGCAGCATCATCAATAAAACCACTGGCAGAGTCCTCATGCTGAGAGACGAGATCACATGTGCCCATTCGGGGGTAGTGTATTGTTTGGAGTGTTTATGTGGCCTCCACTACGTGGGCCAAAGTTCAAGACCTTTGAAAGTGAGAGTGGGTGAACACAAATCCAAAATCCACAGTTTATCACAAGAATCCACACTATACAAACATTTCCTTGAACATAATCACCCTCCAGATAGTTTCAGTGTATATGGCCTCCAAAGGGTTAAACCAGCACCCCACACAGATTTAACTAATCAATTACTACAGGCAGAGAAGAAATGGCATCTCTTACTCAATTCAGAAACGCCCTGTGGGTTAAACGACGTCCCTTTCATTACAACAATTGTTACTATAGATTCCCAACACCTGTGAATTCCTATAACTTCTCCTTGCTCCCTCCCTTCTTGCTGCATCCAGCCTGACTGATGACTTCCATTGGCACCCTTTGATACATGATACCTGGTATGTTTCCCTGAACCCTTTCACTGCTTCCTTGTTGCTCTGTTTCTGTGTAACCCTGATTGGCCAGCATGGCACTAGCGTTATTATTATATTATGTTATTGTAGATAAGACTTGGAAATAGCGACGCCCGAAAAGCGCCCACGGACGCGAAAACGGCATACCACCTTGGCGCCAGGAGATTATCCAGCCGTTCGGCTCTGTCCCGGCTCTCCTTCCTACCTGTGGGGTTTACTGAGCTCTTACCAGAGCCCCCACGGCACGACAGGTCGCTTTCACCTCATTTCGCTTGCTTTGCGGCTCTTTTCCGGCACCCTCCGGCAGGCTCTCCCCTCAACGCGGTTGCTTCTACCCGGCGCCGGCTTGAGTTCCTTGCCGCGCAACATTGCGGGGGACCTTCCGCATGTACCGCCTTCCTGAACTGTTTCAAATTATCATTTACGGTGGAATCACCTCCCTCCTTATGGACCCTCACTTTTGTTGAATATGTTGACCAATATAAAGCTATATACTGTATGCTGTGAACAAACTTGTAACCAGTCATAACTTTGTATGCAATCTTAAGGCGCACATGCTCTTGCTGTACATGTCATGTTATATTGTTATGTTTGTGTTAATTACAAGAATACTGACATATAATGTTTCATGCTTATTAGTTTCAACCAGCTGTTATAGCATCTTGTATGACCACTGAGCTTGTTACACCCACCTGTGGTTCTCCTTTTGTTCCCTGTTAGCCCAGAGCTACCCCCCCCCCTTTCCTTTTGGTTTGTTCAAGTGTAGACTATAGCCTTCTCTGTATAACTGCCACTTCTAACCAGCCATGGAGCTCTGCCTGAGATCCCGATCATCATGGGCACCTTTCCTGATACCAGAACAGGAAAGTCATCACAACTAGCCTTGTTCTGATACCAGCAGAAATGCTCACAATGGTCACATGCTCTGACATAGTATATGTGGTAAGTTAAAAGTGGCAATGGTAACATGGGCTCAATCCATCCCCTTTCTGTACTTGTGATTAAAAGGTGATAGCACTGGTGTCTAGTATCAACAATGATTCAGGTTTGATCTTGCTACCAGACTACATGAAGCACCAGGATACTCTGTAGTTTTCCAATTAACTCTAGAATATTCATTGACTTTGCCAAAACAGAAAACAGTTGGTTTAAATATTTTTTTAAAAAAAAATCCAAATCAGCAGCTGTGCATTGTGGGGGCAGCTAACAGTTCATTTGTGGGGCGTGCGGGGTTTTGGGCTCATGTAGACAAATAGATTTCTATAGGTTTTAGCTGGATTGTGTCCATTTTATGTTTATGTCAAATTTCCCCTCAAAAATGAATTGCTTAAAGCAACTTGCAGGACATAATTGATATAAAATAAATCAATGCATAAAATAACTACTAATTAAAATGTGTTGTATTTCTAGGTGCCAAGAAATAAGAAGATGTTTACTTCTTGGGAGAAGAGCAATGGCTATGGCTAATCTTGCTAAAATAGTTAAGAGTAGAAACATCACACTGGCAACGAAGATACACATAGTTAAAGCAATGTTATTCCCCATAGTAACCTATGGATGTGAGAGCTGGACCATAAAGAAGGCTGAGAGAAGGAAGATATACACTTTTGAACTGTGGTGCTGGAGGAAAATTCTGAGAGTACCTTGGACCACAAGAAGATTCAACCAGTCCATACTTCAGGAAATAAAGCCCAACTGTTCACTGGAGGGAAGGATATTAGAGGCAAAGATGAAGTACTTTGGCTACATAATGAGAAGACAGGAAATCTTAGATAAGATAATGATGCTGGGGAAAATGGAAGGAAAAAGGAAGAAGGGCCGACCAAGGGCAAGATGGATGGACATCCAGGCTATCCTGGGTGTCACACTATTTGGAATATAGAGTTCAGTGTCTGGATAACACCATTAAAGTCCAGATTAAAGTCTGAAAATCATTTGCTGTTTTAGTTTACTGCTCCAACAACAATGGATCAGTACACTAAAACAGCAAACGATTTTCAGGGAAACACAGAGTAGACTGTGCGGTATGCAACAATTTGCCTCCACAATATCTTCTCCCTCAAGTATTGGCAGAAACAAAACATTCTGCCTATTGGTAAATCCAGTCCTGGCTTTGAAGACTTCCATGGTAATGGTGAATTTGTCCTGAAATTTTATCTAGACTTTAATGATGTTATCCAGACATTGAACTCTATATTCCAAATAGTGTGACACCCATGATAACCTGGCTGTCCCAGGATAGCCTAAGTGTCATATTAAATTCTAGGATGCATTTATCATTCCATGAATGTGGAAGTCACCACCTCTCACTGTTTGGAAATGTTTGAGCTATGGGATAAAACTAGTTTAAATAAAAAATAAATGAACTCATTGGATATCTTGGGACTGCTGGGTACATTGAAAGGACATGGCCCTGGGTCATATGCATGCAGTTTTGTTCATTTAATTTTAGAATGAGTCAAAGGGTGCTGGTACATGGGTAAAGGGACTATTTGGACAGAAACTGATGGCTTTAGAAAATTTGACTAAATTTAGTTTTTCATGAGATGGTAATCTGCTTCCTCTGTATTTTCTATCATGATGTTGAAAAAAACCTTAAACAATTTATTGCTCAGATATAGTTGGGGGGTGGGGGGTGGGCAGGGCATTTAGATTGATATACTTGTTTTAGGCTAAATGCATAAGTGGAAACCTAACAAATTCAGTGCAAGAGGAGATAAAGACCAAGTGAAGGATATGAAATAGGAATAGTCAAGGACAACTAAAGAAAAGAGAAATGAGGGCCCCTTAGGCCACTGAGTCTGAGATGGTGATGCCAGAAGAAACACCATTTGTTTCCAATGGATACAGACTAATTCTTCTCTGCAGCTGGTTGTCACTGACTAATGAAAATCTATTGGTACAATACTTGCAGGTTATTGTTCCATGTAGCAGTGCCTTTCATTTGTGTGATGGCAAGCCGTCTGTGACTAGAAGCAATATGAATGCAACCAAGTATTTCAATATGCAAAACATATAATCCTATCCTCATTAGAAACAAAGTTTGACAAGATAATGTTGATATTAGGAAAAGGATGGCAAAAGAAATTATTCTGCTTACAAGGTTTGCTATACCTTCCAATAAAAATTACTTATCTTAAATATTTTATAGCAAAATGAAGAGTAAACTGTCAGATATTGTTAGCAGACCCGAAGAGTCTAGTTTTGGAAGAACTCTTCTACTATGCCCAAAGAATATTATTTGTGCATTCATGTACACATGTACAGCCCTGTTCAACAGTGGGACATATGTACAAGTAGACATGTACAGGTTTGCAGTGTTATTAGAAGTGCTAATCACTAAACTTGAATATATTCAAATAATTGTGATTTGCAAGGAGATAAATTGTGAAAGTTCTATTTGACTAATGATTCACATATTCAGTAAGACCCCATATCCATGGTTGAGACATTATTGGTCTGACCATGATTAGCTGATATGGCTGAATTCCATTAAATTACCCGACTTCCTCATGTACAGTAAAACTCCTGTATCCACAGTGGATACATTCCTGGTCAGACTGTGGTTAGCTGATATGACTGAACCAGCACACCATATATTTGCCTGGAGGCCCTATCAAATTCCTAGAGTGACAATTTCCCCCTAGGTAAATGAAACTATGGGTATGGGTTCCACTGTGATAAGAGTCATACTGTTCTTTGAATCTATATTCTTTGAATCTTTGAATCTATGTTTCTATCTGCTAGCCTAAGTGTTAGGAGAAATATTTTCCAATTCCTTGAAGATGGGAATTTGGGATCTATACTCTAGGTAACTGTGATTGATGATTAACACATTATACTAAATGATATCACCAGGGACTGCCTATTGTAATTTCACCAGGGCCAACTTTCTGTGAAAGTAGAGGACCTGAGATATTTCTGATCTGGCAAACTTATTTGAGAAAATTCCATTCCCACTGTGAACAGAAGGGATGTCCTGGGCTCCCTTTATTTTAAGGAGAAAGTAATATTGGTTGGCATTGTTTGGCACCACCAAAAATAAAGGCAATCATAAGTACCAGGTTATTATTAAGTACTATACATTACTTCTAAATTCTGGACTTCCCCCCCCTCCTCCTTATTTATTTATTATATGGGGGTGGTGCGGTTTGGCACAAACCCATTTATAAATTTGTTTACTAAAAAATAAATCTGCAAAAGTTGGCAATCTTACAGCTGTGCTAATCTCCACCTTTTTGCTTTCACCTGTTTCTCAATAACTATGCTATCTTAATTCAGCACCTGATTGTGGAGAATGACCTTCAGGGGTAGAAATTCTTCCTCTTAGTTGACTGGGAAGTGTGAGAGACATCTTTGACCATTTGGGCCCCATCGATACAGGCATTTAATGCAGTTCGAATCTAGCTTCTAACTGCAGTGGCCAGACAACAAGAATACATAAAAGTGTGTGAAAGAAAGCTCTTAATAACTCTGCGGTTTGTGTAATCACCATCTAGGTCTCAAACGGGTTCCAGGATCATCTGCACAATGAAACCACTTTCTTCAATGCCAGTTTGTATTTGCATAAAGGCTCAGGATGTGAAATAGTTTGTTTCATAAAGATGTTTCCCTTTTTATTTGGGATGACTCCTGCAACGTTTGCATCAAATTCTGCCTGAGCAGAGGGAAATAGCACATTGTAGGTAGTCTCATTGGATGACTCAGAAATCAATATCATGAATAGTGCTACAAAAGGAAGCGACAAAATTAATCTCAAATCTGATCTATGATCTAGCCTGAAATAGAGATAAGAGCATCTCAATCCCCCCTTCATAAAACAAAAACAAGATCCAAACACCATTTGGCAAATCCACTTTCCCTGCCTGATTTGGAATGTGTTTAGCTGCAGGGGCAGAGTAAACAGAGAGGGATAGGTGTAGCCCTCTCTGTTTACATGTTGAAAAAATCACTAAGCATTCAACCTCCCAACAAAGCAAAAGTACAGGGAAGAGATATTCCCCTAATACTAGGTATCATCAAAGACATCAGAACAAAATGTGGCAGTGGAAAATTGTTCCTAACCTGATGAAAACTGGAGTGTGAAAGATGCCATCGTACTATACAGGGATCTGAGAAAGAACTAGAAGGAGAAAACAAATGACAAATGGTCGTGTGCAATCAAACAGAACATTTATCCTTGTTCATTTTCAACTGTTCACAACATGTGTTTAGATTTTTCTGAAGTTGTTTCCCTAGCTCCCCTTGTATTACAACGGGACATTTCAGTCTCCTAGAGACAGGTTTTGTTGCAGAAAGTATACAGAATGATACCTGCAGTGCAGATCATTGTATGGCAGTGTAGACAAGGTCCCTAAGTTTCAACTACTCCTCCACCCCAATAAACACATAGAGTAGAATGGCTAGGACAATTTTATAGGGTTTTTTTTTACATCATCTGTTCTTTTTGTGGCTGTAAATGTTCTTTAGATAAAGGATTTTTTAAAAGTAGCAATGAGAAATGTCTGAGTCAGGTCTTGATTGATACATAATGTCCACAAGAACATTGTTTGCAGGAAGAGATAGTCAGTAAACCATCCAATGCAGATAGGCCTAGGCTAAGAGTCAATGAGGTCTGATAATGGGAAACCAAGATGGTTGAGAGAAGAGACCAGGGGAACATTCATGCTACGCAATTCTAGCACTATATTCCACTTTATCCATGATACCACCCTATGGAATCTTGGGGCCGGTAGTTTGGTAAGGAACTAGAGCTCTTTGGGTGATTTAGATTTAATGGTAGAAAGCAGACTTTCCCTTCTTCACACACACACAAACACACAAACACACAAACACACACACACGAAATGTGTATATGGATAATTGCATATCAGCATACTAGTATAGAAGTGTACAAGATGGCTAATGCCAACTTAGGTGGAAATATGTATATTCACAGATGTGATAGGAAGAAAACAAAGGAAAGCAGTCACAACCATGTGGCCACCAGTAGTGCAAACGAGACCAGTTTCCTGTAAGCAAGCTGACATGATGGTAAGTTCTACTGGGTGAATGTGTGGCTGCATAAGATGAATTCACAACTTTTTGCATCCTGGATGTGGCATTAACAATTCAAAAAAACAGGCTCTATATTTAGATTTAGACGTGTGTCATGTCTTATGATGGGTAAGTAAATTATGTGGTGCCTTTAGCAGCAGCTCTTGGTAGACATTCTTGGTAGACATTTTTGGTGCATTCCTAGACTCTCACAGAGTCTGCCAAGGACAAGATAGGTGGGATGCTGTCATCCCCTGCCCCATATTGCTGATGTTTACAGGAATAGCATACCATTTATCTTATTCTTGGCACTCTGGCTGTCTCCCCCCCTCCATTGGTGCACGGGCACTCTGGTTGTCTTAGCCAGATTGCCCATGCAACAATGGAGGGGGGGAGTGGAGCACCCTCCCCCCCCCCCCAATCTCCCTCAGTGCGGTGGTGCTCTGCTTGATGTCAGGCAGAGTGCCAAGGAGCAGGTAGGTGGCGTATTGTAGCTGGGCACATTCACAATGGGGATGGGGAGGAGAGGGTGGCTGCCCTGGAACACCAAACCTTTTGACAAGGCTGGGTTAGGGATGCCCCCCCTGCCTTGAAGGCAGTTGAGAGCATTCCAATCAGGATACTTCATTACAGGTCCACAAATGCCCTATACATAAAGCAATATACTATACATAAACAGGCAGTTGAGAGCTGATCCAACATCCAGGTGCCTGATCAGACTCAATTTCTTGTCAGCATCAAAGGACTCAAAATCAAAAGAGGGATCTATTATATAGATCAGCATAGTTTCTTTCAATCTTAGGCAGGCCCTGTAAAGATGACTTTTCTACATCACAAGTATGACATTTTGCCATGTAAATCTCCCCTTCTATGGGGAGAGTTCCATTCTGCTGTCAGACACCATTAGGAATGCAGGCTGGTGTCAGAGAAATTAAAGTTCTCAACCAGTTTCTACCTTCAGTATCCACCTGTCATTCATGTTAATGTCATATAATAATTCTGTATTGTGTTGCAAGGCCACATCTAGCAATCATGGCTGTACCTTAGGTAATAATCTTGACCAAAAGGCAGATATTGGATGAGTGCCTTTCTAGTGGTGTCACAGGTTGCAAGTGGAAGTACTGCCCTTTTCTAATAACTTCACACCAAGCCAAAAAAAACCCTAAAACAATAAAAACAGGTAGGCTTGCTCTTTAATTTAAATAGGTTTATTTCTTTGGAATTGACTCCAAGTGTAGGCAACTGACATAAGCACCAGCTTCTTCAATGAGCTTGTAGAGACTCTGTGCTTTGCAAATAAGACTGGTCCTCTCTTGTCACTGAGGATTTAGTTGTTTGATTTATTAACAGGGAGGCTGTTGAAAAATGCAAGAGATGGCAAAGCACTCAAGGGGCATGTTTTGCTTCCAGATCTATATCTAGCAAGATTGAAAATGCCAATAAACATTGAGAGGTCAGAAAGGAGGCCTGTAAATCAGCAAGAAGGTAAGAAAGAAAAAACAATATTTAAGCATACAACATAAACTATGTAAAATAATTGATTGCAGGGAGAAGTATTCTATCTGCATGGCAAAATCATTTCAGAATTTTTGCATGAAGAACACACACACATAGGATGAGATTTTGTTTTTGTTTCCTGTCACAGAGTCATGACATTTATTTAGTAATAGGGTACATGTTCCAGTCTATTGAGAAGACCAGTCCTGATGTCAAATTTTAGTCATCAATCAATTCAGTAATTATTTTTATGAAAATGGTTTTCTGTAGCTCTTTTTAAAATGTTTTGAAAAGTGGGAAGACTCCATGGAATTGAAGTACATTATCTGAAATATTGATTCTCTGGGGCTATATTGGCCTTCCCACTTTATAAGGCTGAAGGGATGTCAAATTAATTCACTCACCTATTATAGAAACAAATTGAGAGAATAATATTAAAGAGACATGAGTCTGTATAGGTTCAAACTAGCAATGAATTCCCTTGCACACTGTACTGATTAAACCCAGTATGGAGAAACCCAGTATGGAGAACCGCAGATGCAAATACATGTGTATGTGTATTCATTCAGTCACTTCCAACTCTTCATGACCTCATGGGCCAGCCCATGCCAAACCTTCCTGTGGGATGTCGCCACCCCCAGCTCCTTCAAGGTTGAGCCAGACACTTCAAGGATAACATCCATCCATCATGCCCTTGATGGGCTCCTCTTCTTTTTTCTTTCCATTTTCCCTGACATCATTATCCTCTCCAAGGTTTCCTGTCTTTTCATTATGTTGCCAAAGTACTTCATCTTTGTTTTTAATGTTGTTCCCTCCAGTGAGCAGTCAGGCTTTATTTCCTAGAGTATGGACTGGTCTGATCTTCTTGAGGTCCAATGCACTCTCAGAATATTCCTCCAAAGCCACAGTTCAAAAATAACAAGGTAACGATCCTTTGCAGGAGTGAAAAACCATAGAATCAATTAAATTTGAATTCACTCTTCAGTTTAATAAACAGTTGCAATTTGAATCCAAGTTGCAAGGTGATGAGTTACACTGGTAACATATGGTCTCATCAAGTTGAAGGGCAACATTAGTATTTGACCTTAAGATCAAAGTAAGGTAGAGCTATGATGAAGAAAAACTATCCTCAGCTGAGAACAGTTTTAGAGATGGCAAAATGATTATGTTCTTAGGAATCTCTGGAAAAAGCTTTTATAGGGCACTCTGACCCTATCACTGCTTTGTCCCTATCCCCCACCAAGCTCCCTATAACTGTTTGTATGCCCTCCTGCAAGCAGGCCAGGAATTGGGACGAGAAAGGCCCTTCCTTTAAAATTTAAACTATTTTCAGGTACCCCAGGACTCTGGTGCCAAATTGCAATTGGAATGCCTTCAACTAAGTGGTGTTACCTCCACCCCACACACTGTATTATTCTTCAACATTTATTTCAGCCATTTTACATTATTCATGTAATTATCTCAGGCATACACTGGGAAAAATGTCATTTTATTCAACAGGGCCATCTGATACCACATTTGCCATCATTTTACTTAACCCTTAGGCACTGAGTGGAACATGGACATATCAATAATTCCTTGCAGAAAAAAGGAAATGGAAGAGTTTGTCTAAATGATATTTTGATATATAGGTTAGTTGAGCCTTTAGGCATTCTGTAAAATCAGTGAAGTTGGAGCAAGGGGGTGGGAAGCGGGTGAGGCAATATCCCATTTTGGTGAATAAGGATTCAGACCTCTTCTACAAGAACAGAAAAATGCTCTCGAATACTTATGGTACAACCATATGCTAGTTGTTGGTTAAAGTAATCTCATTCAAAATCTTTTTCTGGAAAGTCAAGCATTTTCAGCTTTGTTGGGCTTTTTTATTTCTGTTGCTATGTTAATCTGTGGTTTGAATCAGAGTATATTTATACATTGCCTCTTGTCTGAGGGCCCTTCCACACAGGGGACAAGAATGTGCTAATCTATACAGTATATGGTTAAATATACAACAAGTAACCTGTGAATATACAGCAAAGAAAATATCATCCTACTTTGGAAGTAAATAATTCCTTATTCTTATTCCTTGAATTTATTTTACATTATAATCCAGTGTGGAATCAACACTAGGTTTCTTTTATACTCTTTTTGAACTGCCTTGTACACCACTTGTATGGAGTAAACTGTTTTACAAATAGATTTTTGAAGCATTTTGTTTTCAACTTCATTCTATATAGAAGCTCACAGGAGAGACTATTTTTTTGAAAAATATGCTTAGCAGTATCATTGGTTCCTACATGAATCAACATGAGGGGGGGGGGGCAGTGATGGGGCTTGAGGAGCCTGGTGAGCCTCTGAGTGATATGGTACATTTTTGCCCCTGGGAGGCAGCATATTTCTCGAGCCACCCCATTTGGTCTAGAAATGTTGGCTTCTGATCCTCTAAGGAGGGGTCGCCTACAACCAAGACCTGCTTACATTGAGGATTGACAGGGTCCCTTTTGTGCAATGTAGTGTGTAGGACCCCAGAAACGTGATACTGTTGATATGAATTGTGTAGGTGTAAAGTGTTGTCCTCCTTCTCAACATTCCCGGTGCATTAGTCAAGAACAATCCATTGAGATTTGTCCAAGAGCCTATCATTCTCCTGAGTATGTTCCTGTTGTACCTGGTCTATGATTGGGGATGGAACATCTACATGATAGTGTAAGTGTGAATGTGTTAAAGTGTTGTTCCAGTCAGGGCTATTCCCCGCACACTGATCAAGGACTATCCACTGAGCAGTATCAAAGCCATTCTGGTCTCCCCAAAGATGTTGCCTTTCCTGGTCAGGTGTTAGTTGTGTGAGAATTTGGAATTTATTGTTTAACTGCAGCTGAGCAGTATTCTGAAGAGGCTTCCTGGTCCTATGTCTCTTTCTAAGGGTGACATTCCTACAAGCCTGAGGGTTGTCCACATCTGAAGTGATCTCCTCATGAGCCTCCCCATAATGTTGGTGTGATGTGGGTTGCATGTCTAAGACAGTGTGCTGTGTGGTGTCCAAGAACAGCTTGAGTTCCTGAATGTCCATAAGGGTCTTAATACAGTCCTTGAGTTGTTGGATCCTTTGTTCCATGTGAGTGATCTGTTTACAATTGGGTCAGATGAAATTGAGTAATTGTTGTGTGAAGAAGCTGAACATGCCACAGCTTGTGCGTGAGATGTGAAGATTTTGTGATTGTTCCATCTGCAGATTGCTAATAACCTCCCCTCTAGTGTGTTTGTTTTATGTTGTTTTCTGTATGTTGGGGTAAAGGTGTGGGTTAGTGAGGGTGTGAATTTGTGTGCCACCAGGTGCATGCAACTCTGTCTTATATAGGTTAAACAGGACGCAAACACTCACTCCCAGAGAGCTTCAAAGAACAGGGAACAATGAGTCACTAATTGCTTCCCTGAAACTGTCAATCACCGCCTTTCCTCCCAAACAAAACAACACTCAGAGCAGCTAGTCTCAAACACACACTTAGATTTCTAATGCACTCTAAGACAAGGCTTACCTGAAGCAAAGTGAGCAAAGATGGCTTCTTGCTTCCTCAACTTCTGTGGGAACTCAACTGCCACCTGAGCTGCAATACTCCCACTGCAGGTTTCAGAGGGAGGAACTGGTGAAACAACCTCTGAATATTCCCTGTCTGAGAAAACCCTATGAAATACATGAGGTTGTCATAAAGCTACAAGCAAATTGAAGGCACACCCACACCCAATGCACACTTCTTCATCTACATTAGGTCCCCCCCCCCATTTGTTCAGCTAAGAATGTAAAACATGGTAATTTTTCTAATCTGTAGCATAGCATCTACATTAATTTCCTGTCAGTTTTAAATGAAAAGTATGTGTTCAGGTCTTCAGATTATAGGAATATTTGGTATTTTTATTGTGTATCATGCCACAGGGCTAGTGCAATATGAGCTCATTGTAAAAACAGGAACAGAGCTAAAACAGTCTAATGTACAGGTGGTCCTTTCATCCCTTCTCCCTGTTGTAAGACATGGTTCTACAAGGGCCAGAAAAATAGTACAGGTCAATAACCGGCTTAGAAAATGGTGTCAGGAGGAACATCAGGAGACTAGCTTTGTGAACAGTATTTTACCCACAACCACAGGGAATCGCCAAAAGGCTAAACAGAGAGTTGCACAAACACAACACGGACCAAGTACCAAGAGTGCAATAATCCCAAATATATAACTCAGGGGAAGGTCCGAGGGGCTTAAATGCATTTATACAAATGCACAGAGCATGGCAAATAAACAAGACAAATTCCAACTTTTAGCACAATACCACACTTACAATGTCATTGGCATAACTGAAACCTTGTGGGATAACTCCTATCACTGGAATGTAGCCATTGAGGGCTACAAACCCTTTCACAGAAACAGAACAAAGGGGAGAGGATGGAGAGTAGCCTTATATGTTAAAAACAGTTATGCCACAAAAGAGATGCAAGCTGGGAAGCCAGCTTGAAAGCATCTGGATAAGAATTAAGGGAACTGGGACTCAAAAAGATCCTGTTGTGGGCATCTACTATATATTTTTTTATAAATAAGTTTTTATTGGTTTTTTCCCCTCTCCCACCCTCCCCTCATTTTACATACAGTTTATACATCAAACTACAGAGGTTACATTTGAAATATCAGTCTCAGTCTTAATTTTTCTACTCCACCTCTTAACACATTTTCTAAATAATTTCTAACTGGTTCCCACATCCTCTTTGTTATTATCTTTTCAATGTTACCTATATTATTCCATTTACAATTTGTTATTTCCACATTTAACATATTAATTATATAGTTATACCAGTTAGTCAATGTCCATTTTGTTTTATCCTTCCAACCCCTCACTAAAACTATCTGTGCACACACTATTAATTTGTCAATCAATTTTTCTTTTTGCATATTCTTCACTCCTATTATCCGTGGGCATTTACTATAGACCTCTGAGCCAGGATGAAGAACCTGACAAAGCCTTCTGTCAACAGTTGACCAAACAGGCACAAAGAAGCAATATAATAGTCATGAGAGATTTCGACTATCTTCATATTTGCTGGAAAACAAACTTGGCCAAGAGTGCAAAATTCAATAAATTCCTTGCTTGCCTTGAGGACAATTTTATAATCCAAAAGGTAGAAGAGGCAACTTAAAGACTTAAAAACTTTTTCTTTGCCATAATGTGCAATTGAATGGGGGGAGGGTCATGCTCACCGATGCCACATGGCTACTTGGAATATCACAACCACACATGGCTTCAGTTGTCTTACAGTGACATTATTTGGCTATTGATGCTTCCTCCCCCTGTGAATGTGGAAAGACACTACAATAAAGAGATGAGCATAAGCCTGCTACAGAAGAGCACTGACGTCATGTGATAAATTACTCCAGCCCTTTCAGACATCATGCTACAATTATGATTGGATGGCCTTGGGTGATAAAGTCCATAATCATTTCATAAATTTGTAGTTCTGAACTACAATTATGAATTTTGGTGGTTGTGGAAACTTTGTCTTTTGTTGAGCGTTTGTAACCAGTTCACACTAGTTGTTTATATCAAAATCATGTCCAAAATACATGCATGTTCTCCTAAAGTTATTTGTGAATTGTGGGGTTTTTTTACTTTGGCATATTTTGCTCCATGTTTACAAAAATGAAGCCCCATGTGGAAAACGCTGCAGTTCTATTGCCATCACTGATGCCTATCAGTCACAGCATTGTCCACTCATTAAAAAGTTGTTACTGCCACCCAAGAAGAAGTTCCTGATGCAGCATTCCCTCATGACATCTCTAGTCCTATTCCACAAATAAAAAGAGAGCCAAATTATCAGAAGCACAATGAACATACTCCCCATTGAACTGAACTTTCTCTCGGCTGAATTTTCTGTTTTCCCTCCCCATTGAGAACATTTTGTGAGTGAAGAATAGGGTTTTTAAAAATGTTGAAGAAATAAGCAACAGTGAATTCATTTGACAAACTTTTAAATTGCAACTATTGTTGGTCTGTTGTTTTTTGTTCATTTGCCCAAATGTCCGGGGCTCCCCCCCCCCCCTCTTCTCCACAGGCACACTTGCAGGATTTGCTTTTGTAAAGGTCACATTTACATGGTGAATGGCCTATGCGAGGAACATGATTATTTTGTTCTGTAAAATTATATATTCATTTGAGAAAGTCCAAAGGTAGTCACAGCAAGGAATGAATGTACAGAAACCAAATTCCATCACAGCAGCTGCTTCTTCTTCTTCTGAGAGCCTTCTGGGAGTGTAGCCTGCCCAGGTGCAAAACAGATGTATAAGTTCATAATAGCTTTGATTCAAATTATAAGAAGATTATTTTTCAAGGACAGAAAAGTCACTTTGCAATGTAGTGCCACACTGTACATTTAGCAAAATAACATTTTGCAGTATTATTACTGTATATCAGCAGGGTCACATTTTTACTAGAATTTAGTTCTTCAGTGTTTTTCAGGATTTTACCTTAGAACAAGACTCCTTAAATATTTCCACTTGCAAACCCTTTCTGCCCAATTCCAGGCATATTGGTATTTAAAATGGGTATAAGAATCAGACATTTACTGACAATAAATCAGCATTTGCAAGGGTTATGAAACAGGCTGATTTCCCTTTTTTTGTGGAGTACAGCTGAAGCGTTTTCTAGTCCACTGTAAATGCTGCATTTTGTTGCTAACAGATTTATATAAACAGGTGGTATTCAGAAACCTTTTACTGTTGTCAAATTTTTCATGATCCCAACATTCAACTAAGAAGACCCTATTTGGGATTGGGACCTATAGTTTAAGAAGCAGTGCCTTAGAGCAGTGTTTCTCAACCTTCCTAATGCCGTGACCCCTTAATAAAGTTCCTCATGTTGTGCTGATCCCCAGTCATTTGTTGTTACTTCATAAGTTTTGCTACTGTTATGAATCATAATGTAAATATCTGATATGCAGGATATATTTTCATTCACTGGACCAAATTTGGCACTAATACATGATACTCCCAAATATGAATACAGGTGGGTTGGTTTGGGGGGGGGGGGTAAACTTGGCATAAAGAACTCCCACGACCGACAGAAAATACTGGAAGGGTTTGGTGGGCATTGAGTTTTGGAGTTGTAGCTCACCTACATTCAGAGAGCACTGTGGACTCAAACAATGATGGATTGGGACCAAACTTGGAACGAATGTGCAATATGCCCAAATGAGAACACTGATGGAGTTTACGGAAAATAGACCTTGACATTTGGGAGTTATAGCTGCTGGTATTTATATTTCACTTATCCATTGGCGCCCCCTTGTCGTGGAGGAGAGGCTTGCGTACCCTAATGAAGTTGTGAGCTGTGCTGGCAGTAGCATAATAGTCACTGGTAGGGCCTCTCATGCCAGACAGGCCACAACTGAAGGGTCTGACAAAGAGTGTCAGACCCATGGGCAGGATGGACTCTCTAGCCTTTTGGCAGCCATCCTAAGAGAAGGAAAACTCTAAATTCAAACCCGGGCAGGTGGTGCTCGTCTAACCCTCTAAGGTCAACCATCTAGAGAAGATAACTCTAATCAAACCTATGACCTGAGGACCTCGCTCCCACTGTCCAAGCTTTGCTAGGCCCCGGCAGACAAACCTTTGGTTTAAAGGGTGAGGCCAGTTCTGTGCACGCTGCGCTCCACCAGAAAAATCCATTGCACAAGCTCAAAGGACACAGCCAACTTCCGAAAAAGCCCTTTAATGCACTTGTAGAAAGCGGGTGATGTGTCCTTCCTGAATCTTCATTCATGAAGAAAAGCCAAGAAGAAGAAAATTAAAGAGCATTCTGAACCCCATCAATGATAGAATTGGCCCAAACTTCCCACATAGAACCCCCATGTCTTGAAGGAATTCACTGATGCAAGCCTCCCTCCAGCCTTGTATGTTCTCCCTTGCCCACACATGCGCACCATACTGCCATGCACCAAGCAGGCCTGCTCTCCCCTCCCCGCTTGAAGTCTCAGAAACAGCCCTCCCCTTGATTAAGAGGCCAGCCAATCACAGCAGATGAGGTCTCTTGGTGGGAGGATTTGCCATCTGTTTCCAAAAAGGAAGAGAATGACAGGTGGAGAGATCTTCAGCCTTCTCTGCCTAATACCATCAAAAATATAACCCTCTCAGGGGTCCTGACCCTCAGGTTGAGAGACGCTACCTTAGAGAAAAAGTTTACTGCCAGCTCTTCACAGTCCATGTATTTATTTACTATATGTATACACTTCTCTTCTTACTCCAAAGAGGACTCAGAGTAATTTACAAGTTGCTGAGGTTGGGGGAACAAGTCCCTCATGAAAGTGAAAAGCCATGAATAAAGGGATTGCTATGTGGTTTTTTTTTAACCACAGAGAACGCCTCTCTAAGAAATTCTAGGTCTTCCAGCATGACTCTACGGGCAACCTCCACTGGAAGATAAAGGAAGAATCACACTGGAGGACCTAAACATTGCTAAAGAGGCATTTTCTCTTGATTTCTCTAGGATTTCCAACATGACTGGAGGAATTTTACCATAGAGTCACACTGGAAGACTTAAAGAATTCTGGAGATAACATTTTAAATCAAATCCGCAAATAAAACTTGCAAAAGTAAAACCTGCATTTGTGGTGAGACAACTGTACTTGTTTTGGTGAA
Source organism: Anolis apletophallus (assembly GCA_030556195.1). Classification (NCBI taxonomy): domain Eukaryota; kingdom Metazoa; phylum Chordata; class Lepidosauria; order Squamata; family Anolidae; genus Anolis; species Anolis apletophallus. The sequence continues at coordinate 63,230,804 of JARBWK010000004.1, read as the reverse complement.
ATCCAATCAGCACCTTTTCCCAATTGGTTAGTGGAATGAGGAAGAAAGGACTTTGTAGTCCATGATTATGCCTCATCTATTCTAGAGGGTTGAGAAGGTGGGGAAAATTGAGCCGAGGATGTTCTACTGGACTAAAACCTGTACATTAGATGTAACTTTTCCTTTTGAACACTTGTGTAGCACAGGGATAGATGAATTATGAGTGCAGCAAATTATAAAGCTGCTCCTCTAATGCTAATATAAGTGAGGTTCTTAGCAGTGCAACATTTCAAAATCTCTAATAGCAGCGGTTATTGCATAATTTTTAGAGGCTGACTTTGGGTCACAGATCTGACTTTGAACTCTTCCAGCTAAATAATAAAATTGCAATGTTAAGAGAAAAATATTTTAGGAGTCATCATGTTGTTGCTGTTTCCTAATTAACATTGATTGCCCCTTAATAAAAACATTTGCAAATAAAATACATTATTTAAATACATTTCAGTTTCAAATACTATTACTGACTTCATTAGGTTACTATTTAAGGAGGAAATTTTATGATCTAAAAGCTCCTTTTCATAGCTGTCTCTTAAAATCTTGTTAGTTTCACAATGTCATGAATGCTGTCATCACCAAGGCCTGTGGAAACTCTGATTCAACTTTTATCCATGCTTTAGACTTCTCATATATTGTTTTAATGAGTTTAAAATAATAAGAACAACAACATTAAAATTCATCCTCATCATTTCTGATTTGAGATATCAGATGAATACACTTTGCCCCCCAGTGAACACAGCATTTAAACTATAATTGAGGACCTGAGGGGAGTATTGTTGTTAACTTTATGTATTTTGGCATCACTGTTTACTTTCCTCAGAGGAATTATGCTGTTCCAGGTAGTAGCCATCACATTTGTCACAGAGCAAATTACCTCCCTCAAGTAACCCTGAATCTATCTGCCATACCACATCTTTATATCCTGATGCATTTGGTCTTCACCGTCTTTTGTGCTTTTCTCATAATTGCACTTGTATGAAATAGACCCATCCATTCTATGTAGCAGTTCTCAAGATGAAAGCGCTGTGATATAGCCATATCATAATTTTGTTTTATGGCTTTATTTTGCCTCTCTTTTTAATCTACTTTCAGAGGGCAATTTGGACCATTGATTTACAATATTTTATTAAGTAGCATATTTTAGAGCTTTGTTATTTTTTTTCCTTTCAAAGTAATGGAAAATATTTAGAAATGCAGCACACCATGCATGTTCTTTTTAAAAAAGCAGAAAAGATGCAAGATTCATTTCTTCTAGCTTTAGAAAGTGTAAAGTAGTCATTCTCAACCTGTGGGTCTACAGGTGTGTTGGCCTACAACTCCCAGAAATCCCAGCCAGTTTACCAGCTGTTAGGATTTTTGGAAGTTGAAGGCCAAAACATCTGGGGACCACAGGTTGAGAACCACTGGTGTAAAGGAACAAATCATACAAGAATCATAATATGTTTAGGTTTGGGAAGATGTTTCATGTCATTCAGATTTCTTTTCTTCTTCTCCATATCCATGATTTATCCCTTTATCTTCCATTATTTGTAGGGTTGCCACTTTTTGATATAAGAAATAAGGGACATTTACCTAAAAATATGGGATTTTTCACAAAAATAAGGGACAATTCACATGGCCTCCTTTTTTTTCCTGTGCTCCCAGGGAAACCTCCCACTTCTGCCTCTGTGGACCCGGCAGCTCATCCTCTCCCACGCGGCCGCCTCCTCCTCCTTTGCCGCCTCGACCATTACGCAAGGCCCAGAATCCCCAGCAGTCCCAAGTGGCCGTGTGCACAAACCTCACTCTGGCTCCCTCTCTCAGTGAGCGCCTCCTGCCGGCCCACCCCTTCTGCCCTCCCTTCATTCCAGGAAGGCCCGCCTCTTCTGGTCCATCACTCCTGGTGCGCGCAACCAAATCATCCCATCCCCCTTCTGCTCCCCTTCTGCACTCGCCTCTCTTTATGCTCAAGAGGGAGGGCTAGAGCAGCCAGGGAAGGCGCCAAGATGGCGGTGCTGTCGGCTTGGATGAGTAAGCCGGACCAGGCTCGGTGTTTTTGTGGGGAGAGCGGCAGCTACCAGGCATTCACGTAGAGTTCTCCCTTCCTTCCTTCCTCACTGCTGGCCCAGTCTCGCCTCCTGTTGCCACCTGTCCTGTCAATATGGGACAGGACCTGAAAATATGGGACACGAAATTCAGAGCAAAAATATGGGCCATCCCATATAAATATTGTGTAGGATTTTAATGCTTTTATTGTTTTTAGTGCTATTTTAGTGCTATTAGTATTTTGTGCATTTTGTAAACCACCCTGAGCTAATCGGAAAGGGTGGTATATAAATTGTAACAATAAATAAATAAATAATATGGGACAGGTGGCAACCCTAATTATTAGACTTCTTTTTACAGTTGCAACGAATGCTTGAAGGAGAATGTCTGCTCTTTTTTCTGGAGTGGCTATGTCTTCTTTGCCTTTTCAGAATGTTTGAAGACTGTGTGTCTTAATGCCAAAGCAATGGGAAAGAGACCCGAGTGCCATCTCTTGGCCTCTTTGAATCTACTGAAGAGTCATTTCACCAAAGTCATTTTGCCAGTAGGCCTAAAAAGTTATGGGAAGAGCAGAGAGCTTTCTAAAGTTACTTTTTGGACATCTCCCAGAATCTCCAAGCCATAATCTCTTTAACATTTTAAAGCTCTGTAAAGCAAATGCCCTTGGATCTAAAATGTTTCCAAGTATGTAGGTTTGCCTTTCCAAGAGAAAGAGTGATGTCTCTTGCCAGTATTCTTCTGTGGGAATACTATCAAGATTGCCCCTACTGTCACCACACCCCAAGCAGAATGGATTCCTAAGACAATCTGAATAGAAACTAGATGTGTACAAGTAACATATCTGAGTATTTTTGTGCTCGAGTTATCTATGAGAAAAATAAACCATAATGTTATGTAAACAAAATGGGATGTTGTTTTCTCTGTCAAAAGGCAAGTCTCAAATCCCACTTCCCTGGTATTTCTGTTTAAAGAGAACCAGAGAACCCCCCCTGTCCAAAGAGAGTGCCGGCTTAGCCCCTCCTCTGAACCCCTAAAGTCCTTGACAGATTTTTAAAATGCTTTTCCCCATGCCATCTTAGCTCACAAACTCCTTTCTGTGCAATTTCCAGCTTCTAGCTTCCTTTATCCCATCGATTTCTTTCCTCTATTATTCTACTCCAGTCAAAAGTACACATGATTTGCTCTCCTTGGGTACTTCATATGGATTGTCTTCTAAGTACAATTTTCATTTTCCTCACAAGAATCCTATTCTTTGATGTTAATCTATGGCCACCACTGTTTCCTTAGCAGTGATATGCTTATGCACTCCCTGAGGTCATATCAGTTCATACAATAACAGCAGAATGAGTGGACCATCTCACATGGATCATTAACAATTCCACTTCTTATCACCCAAAGCTGACTCTAAGTGACTAACACTAAAAATGATAGAATATGTAAATAGAACCCAAAGCATACAAACATTAAAATAGAGTTAAACACATCAGAAAAATAGTTTTGTTTAGCTGAACTTTTACAAAGTGTCCCCACCCACAGCTGTTGTAACTATATTCATACATATTCATTCCTAGGTCTGTTCTATTGTTGATTTGTTTTGGGTAAAAAGCATGAAAATGTGTATAAATCTTGAATGTCTTTTTCATCACAAAATGTGCATTGCAGAAAGTGCATTTTATTCATTTTAATCTGACAATTTCAACATGCATTTTGATGTAGTTTTTAACTACGCAAGTGATCTGCAGGATTCAGAGAAGTGCAAAAACTAGAAGCTAATTGCATCCTGATTCATATATTAGCCCTGAAAGTGAAAACCACATTGATTTTGAGCACCCCACCCCACCATCGTCATTATCATCATCAGCAGCAAAAGCATCATCACCATTATAACTACTATTCTGCTTTTTCTCACTACAAGGAGTCTCAAAGTGGCTTACATTGAAAGCATTTCAATACATTTAAATATATACAGACATACAAACATCAAAACAGCATTAAACATCAATGGTATTAAAGATTCATAGTGAAAATCCACAAAAACATATTCAAAAACCACAGCAGCCCCTTACTTGCTTTTTAAAACCTTGTCATCCCAGAATGTCAAATAATTGACTGAATACTCAGATGTGTACCCAGACCTCTCTCAAAACACAGGACACCTTCCGTGTAAATGAACATTGGTTTTTTTCACTTGCTTAAATTAAGTGGCACTTAAATGAATTAAAATATGTCTGCATTCTTAAAATTAGAAAGTTCAGTAGCCATTATTGTGAAGTTTCTTTCAGCTACCCAGTCCAGCAGAGACAAAATGATCAAAGATAACTCAATGACATTTCCATCTTATCCAGGGGCTCACTTATATAAGCATTAAAAGAAATGTCAATTGCTTGATATTTTTACATCCATGAATTTAACAGATTTGAAGAAGCATAGATCATTGCGCTCAGAGGGGCTTAAACTACTGGAGGTGCCTAGATCTGCAGACTGTCGAGCACGCGGCAGAGGGCGTTCACAGTGGCTGCCCCGAGCCTCTGGAACTCTCTACCCGAGGAGACACAAGCACTGCGGGGCTTGTTAGCATTTCGCAAGTCTGTAAAGACTTGGCTGTTTAGGCAGGCATTTGGCTCCGACTGATGCCGCCTATAACTTGCCAACATGCCATCCTGCCACGTCTTGCCACCTGCACTTCTGTCGCCTGCTGGGGTTTATTGCTGGGAGTGCGGTAAATTGGGTCATATGTTGTTTTTATCTGTTTTTATTGGTGTTTTACTGGTTTATGTTGTAAACCGCTCCGGGCTCCAGAGAGAGCGGTCTACTAAATCGAACTAATAAATAAATAAATAAATAGGGGTCCTCTTCTTCACCATTAATGAAAATTGCTTATGTATCAGTTGACAATAAATGCTGAGTTTCAGCTATTTTGGACCTCTTTTCCTGATAGATCAATTATGGATGTGCAAAACAGGGGTTACCAGTAGCATTGGTTGGGTTGCAATTTGTCAAAAGATGGAGAAATATGACAGGTTTCCAAATTAATTCAAGTCTTTAAAATATATTCCATGACCCATTATCCCCCTATCATATAAATAAAAAAAGTACAATAGTGGTACCATGGATCAAACTGCAAGGGCAATTTGGAAGATGGCCCTGAGGGACTTGTGAGTTTTTCATAACAGTCAATTTCTTCTATGGACAGGAACACAGAAAAGACTGCAATTTCTCATTTTATCTGTTTAACTCATATGCAGAACCAATGATATAGAAAGTGGAAGGAAAAGCATGAAAAATGGTGGAATGGACACCAATTATTTAAGATATGCCAATTGCACCTTAATGCTAGAAGGAAATAGAGGAGACTTGGAACAACTATCTATGGAAAGTTAAAAATAGGAGAGATTTTTATGGTGTTATAGTTTTTTCTAAACCCGTGGGTATTTATTTTATTTCTGTTACTATTATTTGCTTTTAATTGTTTTAATATTTTATTGTAAATGTTTTGAATTGCTTATGATGCTGCCTTGCGTTCCACTTTGGAAGAAAGCTGGCATACAAATGAAATAAATGAATACATAAATAAGATGAAAGTGCTAAAATACACTGATAGCTGACCATTAAGAAAATAATAATAATTACCAGGGATGATTTACATAAATTTAAAGTAGGTGATGAAGACATTGAAATAGTGAAAGTTTTTTTTCTATATCTTGGTTTAATAATTAATCAAAAGAAATGTAATCAAGAATTCATAAGTAGGCCGACACTTAGAAGACGGCTATGAAGGGACTAGAGAAGGTCCTCAGGTGCAGTTATATAATTACATACCATTGCCAGACTTACCTGTTCCACAATATTTCAATTGCTATATATGCCTATGGACAGTGAAGAAAACTGACAGAAGGGAAAATCAATTCATCTGAAAAGTGTTGCTGAAGGAGTGTTCTATAGATCCCATGGCCTGCCAAAAAGACAAATGAATGTGTCTTGTAGCAAATCAAGCCTGAATTCTCCCTAGAAATCAAAATGATTAAACTGTGGGTCTGATACTTGGATATATCGGAAGTCAACACGTCTCACTGTACAAGACAATAATACTTGCTAAAGTGGAGTGTAGAAAGAAAAGTGGATGGCCACATTACAGGTAGATTGATCCAATCAAAGAAGTTACTGCCTTATGCTTGTAAAATCTTAACAGGGCTGCCAGAGTCAACTTGACAGCAATTAGCAATTAATGCCTCCTTAGAAATAAGTCTCACTAAATTAAATCGGGTTTTCTTCAAGGGATTAATGTGGACTCTTAAATGATGTTGGGTTACAATTTCTGGTTGCCTAGTCAACACAGCTGTAGGAATGGTGAGAGTTAAGGTCTAACAATGTCTAGAAGACCACAAGATTCCCACTCATGGCTTAAACCCAGGTTAGTTTGTACACAAGTTCTTAGCCTGTATTCTATTTCCATCAATAAGAGGGAATTAAACTCTTAATGACTTGAAATGAATATTTAAAGTGCATAAAGGATAAAATGCCTATTTTTGAAAAGGAAGCAAACATCCCTTTTACAAGATGTAATGTTGTGCAGCTGTTGTTTTGCATGCTTAAGGATGTAAATCCAATTGCTAGACCTAATTAGAGTAGACCAACTGAATCAATGGGACTTGCTTAAATGCTGACTTACACTTCAACAACGGATTCATTCAATGTATTTTAGTTGGGAAGAAATAGTATATAGTATAGATTTTATAATATATTATAATATGTACTTCGCTGCGTGGTGCTTTTCTCCAGGGCCATTTCAGTGCCTAACAATATAATAAAGAAATGCCATATTCGGAAATAGGATAGCAACATTTATAAAATGGAACATGAAAAATAGATGAAATATAAATCCCCTTAAAGCATAAATAATCTATTATTAATATTTTGTAGTGAGAGTCTTTGTGAACAAGAAATAATGGAGATGCAGAGATTTTCAATACGGATTGAAAACAAAACTAGTGGTCATAATGTTAAATCTCTCTCCTCTAAAGGAAATGTCTAACACAATGTTCAGTAAGGTCGCTCTGAGTCCCGCTTCGGGGGTTGAGGAAAAGTGGGCTAGAAATGGTGGAAATAAAATAAATAAATAAGGTTTGTCTAGCCTTTGACATCTACAGAGTTCAGGGTGGAAATCAGATTACTCTGTTGGAGTGCAATTCACTATTTGGCCACACCAATTGGCACTTCTTGCACAACTTTGTCTTGAACCCGTTGTGATAGCTCTTTGGCTTTATGGACAAATTTATTTAGCTACATTATTCTGCAGATTTCGAGACCCTCCAAAAATAGGTGTATTTAAATTGAAATTGTTACATCTCTGCATTTTGAATTCTGCACATCTTCTGTGATTTCTAGTGGCATTGGGTTGCACCAGACTTTATAGAGGTATTCAACAGTTTAAGGCAAGTGTCCTCAAACGTTTAAAGCAGAGGGCCAGTTCACAGTCACTCAGAATACTGGGTGGGTGGGAAGAACACTATAGTTTGAAAAAAATGAACAAATTCCTATGCACACTGCACATATCTTATTTGTAGTGCAAAAACATGACAGAACAATGCAATATTTAAAATGAAGTACAGTTTAAACTAACATAAACTTACTAGTATTTCAATTGGAAATGTGGACCTACTTTTGGCTGATGAGCTCGTCAAGTTAATTAGGGTTGTTGTGTGCCTTCAAGTCATTTCAGACTTAGGGAAAACCGAAGTCTAAATTTTAGGAAGAGGGCTGGGTAAATGACCCTGGGGATCCCTAGCTTAAGGGGATGAAGACTTATGCAACCAATTAGTGCCAGTTTGGGGTTTTTTTACTTAAGTTTTGTAGTGCAGCAAAAATATTTTGAGCCTTTAAGGTATTGAGTAAAATGTATACACCAATTACAACAATGCCAGTTAAAGCAATTTCTATTTCAACAAAAAGAAACTCTGGGAAGGACAAGTGTAAAGGTTAATGCATCTGTAAGGTAGTGCATATACTGTAGAAGTCCAGGCCAACCTTGGTTTTTAAAAATGTTTGAAATTACCAATCTCATCCCATCTTTTGCATTGTGGGACGACCTTGTAATTCAAGCCATATGTTTGGGCAGAAAGAGGAAAGGGAAGACTTGCTTTGTAATGTCTTTTTATCATTGTTTCCAAGGTGCCATATCTGAATTGATTCCTTGAGGGAATGTGAGAGCTATTTCCTGTCATTTTCAATCCACAATCAGACAATGTCTTAGGGATGACTAATTCAACAAGTTAATTTTCTGGACCACAGTAACAAGAACATAATATGTTCAGCAGAATGAGTAAAGTAGGATAATGATATGAAAATGATGTAAAAATCTGCTACTGCAAAGTCTGCTATGAGCTTAGGTTCCCACATTCTGATGTTTATTGATCATTACCACTACTACTATAAGGAAAGGTGGAACATTTGCATATGCCAGACATGTGTACATTTGAGTAGATATTATGCATAAGGAGACATGAACTGAGCATTCAGCTGTTTGTTTGTTATCACATCTTCTTTGGCCTTGAATTATCTGACTGAAGTGTCTTTAAAACTTTTAAAAATTTCACTCAAGGGAATATTAAATGCTCTTCCTGTACAAATGCATATCATTTCCATATTTTTCAGATGAAGACAAGTCAAGCAACTTAGTTTATCCCTTAGTGAAGAAACTCTTATATTCTACATTTATAATGCTTCCCTCAAAACCTTATATAAAAATCTTCATCTTATATCAAAATCTTATAAAATTTAGAGTTGTGTCATTTTTTTGAAGCAAAGCTGAAAGTCATTTGACTTTTTCATTTTCCAGTTTATGGACCTCTTCACACGTACCTTGTTTTACAGGGTTTTGTGGCATTTTTGGATTTCAGCCACAGAGCCCAATGGCTCCCATCACACCCCAGTGAACTACTTCCAGGGTGGCTCTGTGGCTGTGGAAAGACATGGTATGATTTCTTAAAGACTCCTAATTAAAGTGATTGCTTTGACTTTTCTACAAGGACCAATATCCCCCCCCCACACACACACACATTTAACAATAAAAGCAATCTATATGTACACTTACTAACTCTTTTCATCATCATCACTTTATTTCTTATTAATCACCCTCCATCAAGATGCTTCTGGCAATTTACACAGAAACAGTAAAACAAAATAAAACATACACGCCATACAAGAAGAAAATTTAAAAAGCATACAAGAAGAAAATTAAAGAATCCTCTGTTATGAATTAGCCACCTTTTAAGTTCAAGGACAGGCCAGAATACTGCAAAAGTTAGTCTGGAACCAGTATCAGAGTGGGCAGGGAGGGGCAGGCATTTCAGTCACATAGGTGTTAGACGACTAGCCAAAAACTAATAGTGGATGATAATTCCTGCCCACTGCTGTGTGGTATTCCACAATTTTTTCTGTGATCTTAAGAGTGTGTTTTTTTTAAAAAAAAACAAAACCTTAAACTTTACATATGATATAATGATTTAACTCTTTTTTTCAATTTGGGAATTTATCTCAGTGTGTCCATCCATCTTGTAAAATAATTTGACTGCAGAATATGTCCCCGTTTTGCCCCAAATCTCAGCTTTTACAAGATAGAGGTTTAAAAAAAACTAAAACAAAAAAGAAGTTTGGAATTTGGGTATTGAGTGGCATGCCTATAATCTTGATAAAGCCCTATCAAACTACGTATATAGCAACCTTATTATCAGGGAAAAAACCTTGCAAATAAAGTCTCAGTAACTTATTTTGTGCAATCTCTGTATATTGTTACCTCCCTCGCCTTTATTATTTTTTTGTTATGCACATTTTGAAATGTAAAAAAATAGCATTGTGCTTCCCCTTCCTTGCATTGTCGGTTATACAAAATATTCTAGATTCCAGACCTTAAATGTCCTTGGAAGACTTTTTTAAAAATCCGTTTAATATGACATTCAGGACTGATGCAGGGGGAAAGAAAAATGGCATCAACTAAAAAGGGCACCATATGCTAATAGGCAAATGTGAATCCTTATCAAGAACTCTTTTTCCAAATGGTGAAGAAGAATCACTTCTCCTTTTTTCAAGACTTGTAATGATTTTAAGACATATAATAAATGCAGCAGCTTGCGCATTAAACAATCATTAATGCTTCTCATGGGCAGCCTTTTGCTGTTCTGCTGATTTAAAGCTGTAATGTATCTGGATGATACGAATTAATGCCATTTGAAGCTTGAACTCTTATGTCTCTGCATATTGATTGAGTGGAACCACTTCTGGCTAGCAACCAGCAAATTGTCCAGTTCTTTGGCATTTTCATTTTAAAGTTTAAGAATAAATTATCTGTTAAAAAAGGAGGGGGGGGGGGCTATCCATATGGTGGTATCCATCTCCTTGGATCACCTGTTCTGATTGTAGAAAGCCCTATTTTTAATTTCTCAGCATCTATAAATGAAGGTTTCTCATTCTTGGATAGATGTCAGATAGCATAGATCACTGGCCAACACTGATTTCAGTGCCTCAAGTGTTAGCCCTGTTACTGGGTATATTTGACCTGCTTATTTGAAAAAAATGGCACCCTATCCATTCTAGTTTTTGAGATACAGAACATATGCCATATATCAGTCTTCATCTGCTTACCCATAAGAAATCATGATAACCATATCTAAGCAACTAGAGCTGATGCAATCTAGCAAATGCAATTTTCTGAATCAGATCCCCAAATAATCCCAGAAACAGGAAGACTGAGACACCATGTGTGTGTGTGTGTGTGTGTGTGTGTGATGGACTGTGTAATTCTAGACTTCACAGTTTCTTTCAGCGTAAAGAACTCTCATACATTCCATCTCCTGCTTAGATATGTTGGGGAAATCAACAAATTAGACCACAAAAAACAATACTTGTTAGTGACTATTTATGGAATGGCTTTGTAGCAAGAATAAATGAGTGCATCCCTGCATAATTATAACAGTTGGGTACCATTTTAACTATCATGGCTAATTATTACAGGATTCTGTGGTTTTGGAGTGACACTCAGAATTGTTTGCTTAATTGTTGCTGGGGACTCCCTGTGAACTATAGCAGAATCCTTCAGCAAACTTCAAACCCAAGTTTCCATAGAATGGATCCATGATGAAGTGCTACTGAACTACTACAACTGTGTAGTGCAGATATCACCTTAAGATGATGGGAACTCAAGAAAGGTCTTTCTTGTAGTCCTTCGCTTGTGGAATCCCCTTTCAATGGAAGTTGCAATGTATGTATGTGAATGTACCTTTAAGTATCCTATCTATTTATGGCGATCCCATTAATTTAATAGTGGTTTTTAAGGCAATAAATACTCAAGAATGGGTGAAACATAATCTACAGCACCTGGTTTTCATTCGTCGTCTTCCATCCAAGTACTGTATTAATCAGGGCCCACCCTGTTTGGTCTCCAAGATACAGGATCCAATGCTTTTAGGATACAAGTTGCAGATGAGCAGTGAAGATTGTTTTATTCTGTTTAGCTTTTAATTGTGCTTTATGTTTGATGTTAACTGCTCTTTGTTTTTATGTTAATTTTACAATATTGAATATTTAATATTACTTTTATAGTTTTCCTGTTTCTTGATTTTACAATGTTTTGAGTTTTTATTGTTTTATTTTATTTTTTATTACTCTGAATGGCTATTCGATCCAGTGCATTAAATCATTATTAGTTCATTTCTATTGTAGGCATTGGGTAGACAGAAAGATGTTCACTATTATATTTGATACAGAACGATGGACAATTCAATTAAATCCAGAGGATGTTGTCCTAAAAAGCCTGGTCACCTCAGGTTGCTCATTCCATTTTTAGAGTATCTGGCTTGTATAAAGACTGAACAAGTTATGGTCCATCATTAATCTTTCCAGGTGAAGAATACTGAATCAGAAGACAGGGTTATGGAAATTTGGAGGACCACTAGCACACCTAAGAGGTGGATGGCAGAAGCACTATCTAGATAGAAAGTGATATATGTTTCAAGTAATAAGCTCTGTAAGACATAATAATAATCAATTTTAAAAAGATTTCCAACATGCTGAACTTGAGTGTTGTGTGGTTTCTGGGCTGTGTGGTCGTGTTCTAGCAGCATACGGAACTTACTTTTGTGATATATATTGCTGCATTGGAATGTTATTTTAGCAGAATTAAGCCATCCACCATTCCACAGGCAGTAGACCCACCACTTTTACAGCCCATGCATCTGGTACAATAAAGAGCTGTTTTAAACTTGTTTAATTATTAGATGTTTCCACAAATATCTAGCAAATGTAGGAATTTAGTTCAAGAACATTTGCAATAAAACCAATGTACATTATAGTGTATAACAGTAATTGTAGAACAGAAAGAGATTTGCAAAAGTTACAGTTGGAATATTCCTGTTCAGGCTTCTAGCCAATTAGTCAACCACATCTATTTCCATAGTATTTCATTCCATTTCTGTTTCATATAAAGTAAGTGACGCATATATGTTCGAGTTATCTGTGAGCATAATGTAAATACCATGAATTCAATAGAGTTTTCTTGGGCAGTTTTACTTGGTGTAGCAGCATCATGGCTTAAGTATGAACTACGACTTTGGAAATCAGATTTAGATTCACTGTCCAGCATAATGTACATTGGTTTTGGAAATAAGCCCCACTGAATTAGTAGAAATTTATTTCCATGTTATATGCGCATATGACTGTGTCCTCTCTCCCTTCCTCTGTATGCAGAAGCCTTTCCAATGAATTCGTTTAAACAGAACCAGAGAATTAGAGAAATAAAAAGAATTGTTGGGAAACCATGTAGAAGATTCCTTTCTCTGACAGTGAATTGGTGCATTCAGCAATGGATTAGACACATAAGCACATAGGCAGAACTATACAAACTTCATCTGGAAATCTTGACAGTCAGTCCCCAAAGTATCGCAGTTCTATAATTCTAGTCGCTGGCATTTTTTGAGCAGAGACTGATAAATCTGCCAATTTCTCTCCTGACCTTGAATGATGAGGTCAGGCTATCAAATTCATTTCCGCTTGCAGCTGAGCAAGGACGCAAGAATGGGCCTTCTTCCCAAGAGGTTGAGGCATGGGGGTGGGATGTATTGGCAAACAGAAAGATGCTGAAAGTGACAGCAGGGAAAATGTACCCTTCCATTTGTCATTTGAGTGCAGTCTTAAAAGGGTCTTTAAAGAGAATTTTCATGTTAAAACTGTTTTGCCTGTCAAATCCTTTCAGATATTTTATTTCAGATTAGAAAATGCCTGTCATTGATGGATGTGTGTGTTTGTATATAAAGGTTTAAACTGAATGCCTGCAGTGGGCCTGGGGGACAGAACGGGACCAACTGGTAGGTTTCCATGCATTTGGAAAAAGGATCAGCAATGCTGTGGAGTTTCATATCATATTAGACATGAGATATAGATAAAATTAGAGCACTGTGAGAGATTTTAGAGGTCATCTAACCCTTCTATTTTTGTTACTTTTGGAACTGCAACTTCAGTTGCAATAAAGCAACAAAGTAAAGCATCCCTGACAGAAGGCTGTCCCATCTGAGGTTGATTCTCCCTAACAAATGAAAGCCTGCCATTGCCAAAGCTGTCTGTTCCATTGCCAAACAGGTCTTATAATTCAGATGTTTCTGTTTTGAATGTTCATGATAAAATGACAGAACAACAATGTTACTGCATTAAATTTTGTGTAAAGCTTGGTGATTCCCAAGTGTAAATGATCCGCCATTTCCAACAGACCTTCGGGGATTAAGTAATGGGCACCACACAAATAACGGAGTGGTACAACTGCTTCAAAAATGGCCACACATCAGTGGAGAATGAAGCACATCCAGAAATGAGAATGTCAATGACCAAGTGAGGACTCCAGTGATGCAGGATCGTCCAATCATGATCAAAGCACTTGCAGATGAGGTGAGCACCAGCATTGGATCCATTCATTCCATTTTGACAGGATTTGGCTTTCAGAAGAATCTCAGTGAAATTTCTGCCAAAGCTGCTAACTTTGTATGGAGATTGCAGGTTGTGAACAGTGACTCCAACTTCCTCAACACAGTGATCACTGGCAATGAGTCCTGGGTTTATGGGTACAATCCAGAAACCAAGTTGCAGTCATCACAATGGAAGCATCCAACATCCCCAAGGCTGAAAGAAGCAAGGTAGGTCTGCAGCAGTGTCAAAATCATGCTGACCATCTTCTTTAACTCCAGTGGCATAGTTCATCATGATTACACATCACACAGCACAACCTTCACCAAAGAATATTACCAAGAGGTTCCGTGTCACCTTTGTAACACTGTGAGATACAAATGGCAAGATACGAACATAGCGGGCAATTGGCAGTTCCATCACAATGATGTACTTGCCCATCCTTCACATTTGATGCAGAGTTTTCTAGCCAAACATAGCACACCTGTGTTTCATCAGCCTCCCTATTCCACAAACATGGCTCTGTGTGACTTCTGGCTTTTCCCCAAACTGAAAATGCCCCTGAAAGGAATCAGATTTCAGTCCAGAGACGACGACATGCAGAATGCAATGGATCAGCTATGTGCCATCTTAAAAGAAGCATTTCAGTGCTGCTTCCAACAGTGGTATAACTGTTGGAAGAAGTGTGTGGCAGCCCATGGGGACTATTTTGAAGAAGATAACTGTAAGATTGTTTTATATTAATACAAATTTTTAAAATAAAGGTTGAATACTTTTTGAACACACCCTGCATATCATTTAATGTACAATGCCTCTTGACTATTTCTTTAGCTATATATAAGTGCTTTGAAAAGACCAGTAATTGACTAATTAAAGTAGGAACAGCAATATGTCTGAATGATAAGATATATAAATTGTCTAAACACAAAAAGTGATGATAATACAGCTAATCGTTTGTCCCCCATAGTGTGATTAATTCACTGAAGAAGCTCTAACGAAAGCTTGTGTGCATTGATCATCAGAATCTCTGAAGGTCATTATTTATGTGCACTAACAAAAGAACAAAAAGTCTTTATGAAAGTTGAATAAAGTCAAACCCAAAGATGCCATGGGAAAAAACGAACGTCCTTTATCTGTTGAAATGCCAGGTGGTCAATGTTTACTAGAATTAAACATAAGACCCGAATACACAATATCCAATAATCTAGAGAAAGGATGATGGAGGATGTCCTTAGTTGCTGGACTTTGAGGAGACCTGTTTTTATTTATGGAACATTATATCATTCTTGCTTCTTTGGAATAATGTAAAATAAGCACAGGCCATTGCTAAAGTAACCCAGGGCCATTCCAAAGTACTTAAGTATACCATTGTGATTCTATTTTAATTACCAATGAAACATCCAATGAAATCCTTGAGTTTGTGTTATGGGGTGGCACCAGAGGACCTCTTGACTGGGAACTCTAAAACCCTTCCCTAAACTGCATGTTCCATAATTCCGTAAGATAGTGCCATGGCAGTTAAAATGGAATCATAGAACTATAACTATACAGAGGTAAAGGGTAGCTGGTGTGCAAATGTGTCGATGCATATGTGATCTATGAAATTGAGTGAAGTACAGTCTAGGGATTAATGAATGAAGTCATCACAAAGAGAAGAACAATATCTAGCCAATTTATTTTGCAATACTGTTGAATTGAATATTGTGACATTAATTTGCCCTTTGTCTCCATACTGAATTTACTAATTGCTTTAAAAAATAAAAACAACCTGATCTTATTACCGGGAATGCACCGGAATGTGGCGCAGCTGGCTGTGTGTCAGCTGCATAAGATCTCTACTGACCAGAAGGTCATGAGTTTGAGGCCTGCCCAGGTCGGGGTGAGCTCTTCACCAATTGTGTAGCTCGTTGTCGACCTTTGCAACCCGAAAGACAGTTGCATCTGTCAAGTAGGAAATTTAGGTACCACTTTGTGTGGGGAGGCTAAATTTAACTCATTTATGAGACCATAAAATCTCCAGGAAATACACACAAAAAGAATGAAGGAATGCGACAGCTCCTTTTGGTGGCCAGAAGCTGGACTGTTAAATTGCCACTATGTCTGTCTATATATGTTGTATGTGAAATGTTATTGAATGTTTGCCTATATATGTGCATTGTGATCCGCCTTGAGTCCCCTGCGGGGTGAGAAGGGCAGAATATAAATGATGTAAATAATAAATAAATAAAATTGCTCATTATGAAGATTTAAAAGGTCAACACATTACACTGTTGTTTTTCTACTGGTTACTTTTGGTTGTTCTTCCCTTTTTAAAGGAAAAAAACCACTCGGGACTGATAAGAGAATAATATGATATTTGAAAGTATGCCTCTTAAAATGATTTAACATAAAATGTTAAAAATGTTACTTGTTACAACACGCCCTTCCTTCTTACATTAGGTACATCTATACTGTTGAATTAATGAAGTTTTTTTTTACTGCCATGGCTCAATGCTACGGAATCATGATGGTTGTAGTCTGGTGATGTACCAGTATTCTTTGACAGAGAAGGATAAAGGCTTCTACAACTACCATGATTACGTAGCATTGATCCATGTCAGTTAATAGGGTCAAATTAATTTGACTGTGTGTATGCACTTTTTGTTATAGCCTCATTTCCCCAAGGTAACTAATTGCAAGGAACAATATTCAGAGAAAGGGCAGGGGGGAATCTAAAAGATTCAAACAGATGATATTCTAAAAGCTGTGAATCAGAACAAAGTCCAAGTAGTTAAGTCCAAGTATTCAGAGCAGTCTGAGGGTCATATGTCAAAGACCTTCAACACCAGGGTCCGGTAGTCAAGAGGTTGCTTCAGTTCTAGTCAGAGAGATTGCTAGCCTTCTTTCATCTTGTGCCTGATGGTATTTAGAGAGTGCAGCCTTGGCACTTAGCCTTTAACTGCATCTATGGGTCAGGCAGTCCATGCCCACTGCGCTTGATAGTACATTTAAAGAACAAATCTCACAGCTGTGGGCACATAGTCTTTCACTGCATCTGAGGATCTATGTCAAATGCTTAATTTGTTTTTGTGCATGAGTAATTAGAGGTCACTCCTTCTGTTTCCCTTTTTACTGCATTGAAGGAACACTCGCCTGTTGTAAGTTTTCTTCATCTTCTAAGAAAGGTGAACTCTCCAGGGGTCATGGCATCAATAACTGGAAACTGATCTCATGGGAACGGATCAGATAGTGCACTGGATACATATCTAGGTACTTCAACAAGTATGATCTCAAGTGAATGCAAACAACTTTCTCCTCAAATGTGCACATTGGAAAATCCTTCATGCTAAGTCAAATAACATGTTGATCTAGATTTGTATGGTCTTCTGTGACTCACACAAGTTGTCTGGGGAGTTAAAACGGGATTTTTCTTATCACATCTGACCTGGCCTTTTAAACTGGAAATGTCGGGGATTAGTCTTGGGACACTCTGTATTAAAAGAACATTGACTGCCATGCTATGGTACCTCAAAAATATTATCAGTCGCAATTATATTAGAATACAATTTCCGTTTTCTATACACAGCTTTCCAGTACTCCTGTTCCTAAAATAAAATCACATCTCTGTGTCTCCACCATAAGATTTTTATTTCCAGGTCCTAAATACTCTAGAATCATAGAGTTGGAAGAGACCCCATGGGCCATCCAGTCCAGCCCCCTGCCAAGAGCCAGGTATTGTAGACAAACATCACACAAACTGTTTCCTATACACCAATTCTAAACTTTAAGAAATTTTCACAGGCAAGTGTTTGGGGCCTGATTGGCTCTGCGGACATTAGCACTGGTACTTTTCTCCATAGAGCTTCTCCGCTGTCTGTTTTGCTTTCAGAGCAAGACTGGGGGCAAACAATGGTGATATGGGCAAAAACCCCCAATGGAATGGCAAGGGTAGAGGCAATCATGATAGACATTGTGTGGTGGGTATGGTGACAACAGGGATGGTGAGGTGGTGTTGGGTCTGGTCTTACATCAATGCTCATGTGGCAGGACAACTTGGACTGCTGTTGTCCTGACATGACTGTGGGACATTTTGATAGTATTTTTAGTTTCTTATCTCAGCAACTTGTGGCATTTGTCCAATTATGAAAACTTGTAAAATTGTGGCAGCAACTTTGAGTGTTGGCTTACTCTTGGATGTAGTCCACAACACGGACATGGCCACTACCAGAAGTTTATATGCATCATAAAAGCAAGCTAGCAAGTTAGTTTGAAGATGTGATGACAGTGAGAAGATGGCTTTTAGTCTAAGCAAGTGTTTAAGGGAAAGAGATGTTCATTTGACTTCATTCAGCTGGTAGAAAAATGCAAACTTTTACTGCACACTACTTAATTGAAAATGAAACAGATGGGGGAAATAAGTAGTGAGAATAATGGTTTCAAATTATTTTGCTGTTAACCAAACAGGCAATTTCTCACTGTTTCTTGGCCTTGTCATTTTTCAAACCAAAATATATATTTCCAAATAATCAACTTGAAAATTCCAAATGAGATTCAATGCCTTTCCACTTACATCATCTACATAAATATACTGCAAAACATTACTGAAAAGTGTCTGAGTGTTGATATAGCAGAAAAGAAAAGTGACAGTAAACATTTTTATAGATTTGGCAGAAATCCATTTCAGTGTCAGCTTGGCAGCCACTTTAGGCAGGAAAAGTGCTTTTCCCTCTGCTCTGATATATGATATAGAACATATGTGAGAAAAAAAATCCTTTCAAGCTTGGCTGAGACATTCTGGGAATTGTAAACCAAAAAAGTAACTTTCCCATCTTTGAGGTACTCCAGGAAAGGAGACTGTAATTACACTTCAGTTTCAATTTGCAAAAGAAACTCAAGACTGTGCCAAACCATTCAATACAAAAGAAACACCCCCTTAATTTCTTCACATGCATAGAGACATAATCACTGTTCCATTCCTATGCTAAGAGATCATTTCTTTTGTCTGCCTTCTCTTTTCATACCTTTTATGTTCCTCAATATTTTAGCTGCAAACAAAAAAATATTTCTTTGGATACTGTATGAAGAGTGTAGAAGGTGAAATAACCTTTCAGGGTGGGTTTCTGCACTCTTTTGAAAAGCAGAAAATAGACTCAGCCTCACATAATGAGAAACAAAAACAATGATAACAGCAACAACCCTTCTTACTCTTGAGGGAAGAGAAGGAGGAAGAAAAGCAGATGTCCATCCACCCCTTTCATTGACACAGAGACATGCCATAGCAATAAGGAGAGATACAAATCTGCTTTGCAAAGTGACAGTGAAACAGACATGGTTTCCCACCCATATCTCTTTACAATGAGGGGCTGAAGAATCTTTGCTGACTGTCAGCAAATCTAAATCTGTTTGGAGTTTACTATCATCACTGTCAGGTTGCCAAATTTGTCCAAACAGACAGATTTAGCATCACTTAAGCATTTTAAAAGTACTGGAATCTCAAGATGGGAGAATGACCAGGCAGTTGAATAATCCTTTGATTATTTTATTAACAAGGATCATGTTATACATATATATGCTTTGCTGTAGGAAGGAACATAGATTTTTCATTGTCCAGGACATAGCTTACGAGCTATGTCCTGGACACTGAAATATGCTTTCATATTTCCTATTTATCCTAGCAAACATTACTAAGAAGAATTATATATTTATAAGAAATTGAACTTTCACATACTCAGCTTTCTTTCTAGTATCTATACTTAATTTGTAGAGGAACTTAAATATTTGTGGGTAAAACACACAGTCATACATAGCAGCATCTGATACACACACGCCTATCACACATTTATTTGTCTAAATAAGAAATGTTACCTGTTTGGTAGTGGGGGGGGGGAGGGATTGGTCTATAGGTAGCATTTGTGGTATCTATCAGCCAGGATTAACATTTTCAGTATCAGAGGTGTTAAAGTCAGAAAGGTTTATCTGCATTTGGAAACTGACTCTCATCAACTTGACTCTCATCTGCTAACGACTGTCTTTTATGATATCTTCAACTTTTGCCCATTCAGGGAGAGATCTTCACTAGGTCTTGATAACATATAACTGGCATCTTATCAGAGATAAAATCTTTATTCGAAAACACTCAGAGTCCATGACACTGACATTATAATGTGGCTTCAAGATGACTCAAAATCATGGCAGCCACAAAATGCACACTGCCAATCCATGCTGGAGCATAGATTTAGAGGTATATGGCATATTAAAGAAAGTCACAGGAAAGGCTTAATGTAACCTTTTCGGATGTTGTATCAGATCCCAATGTATCCCAGATCCCAGGGCAAAGTTGCCTCCACAGAATGTGTAGTACATATACATATTCTTCCTGAAGTGCTGTGTGGAAGTCAGAACAATTGGGTGTGGGGACTGATGAAAATGCGTCAAGTGCAAGGTCACTAGCAAGGGGCTAATTGAGCCCCTCAAAGGAGTAATTGATTGCCTCTGACACCTTTACTTTCTTTTGCCTCCTATGCCTCTGGATTGCTGATGCACATCTCTCCTGCATATTGGGGGAGGGGGGGAGGTTCGCAGAGTATTTGAGGCCAAGTTCTGTGATTAATGTAATCACTCACCTGGCCTCAAACCAGTTCCTGACCTGTCAATCTAACCACGGAATCAGTTCCTCCAAAACCAGTTCCAAGCAACATTATACTGTCAGTGTAGATGTGCCTTCAGTGACCAATCACTTCTGTGTGTCATTAGTCACTGTTTCCTGACTGTCTAACATCAGATTACATCAGCCACCAGAAAAGTCATTAGGCTTTGCAGGACATCCAATTAATTATTCTCATTTGTTGAAAAAGGACACAGTTCGCTGAAATTTCTTGAACCGAGCTTTAACCGGAGGGCAGAATTTGATTCTTGGAGAATTCAAGAAGGGCTACAAACTATGGCAACTGTATTCCAAATGAAGGTGCCATTTCCTTCATGACATAAAGGGAAAAGACATGATTGTAACTTGCAGAGTAAACATTAAAGAAAGGGTGAGAATTGTACAACCAGCTAGGTGTTGCTGAATGTTAGCTCCAAAGAGCCATTCTCAGCATAGACAATAGTGATGGGATAGTGCAAGTTTCAATTCTTGAGAGCTTTTTCTGGCTATTTTAGTTACTAGCAAAATGTTGCAGCCCTTCACCCAATTCTGGCTTGGATTCAACTTCCTTGTAGCTTGGAAAACCGTATTAAAATACGGGGATAAGCATTACAGTGCTTGGACTAGTAGAAAAGAAGACTGATGCCCCCAGACCCAGATACTGTCTTCCCATATCTCATACTTATTCCTACAAATCCTCAACCAGACCACCTTGTCTGGTCCTCTTCGGTTTTCCTTTTTCTATTACCTCTTTGCCTCCCTTCTTTCAAGGCCTCCTGCAGTTCTACCTTTTAGAACCCAGCATGTCTGACAGCAGTACTGCCAAGCATGATAAATGGAGGGGTGGCAGAGAAGGTGATCAGGGAGGGATTAATCATGATGGCTTCTTGTTGCTGCTACTCCTGCCCTTGAAATATGAGAAAATGAAGGAAGTTGTGGGCTGAGGATTTGGGGAAGACAATAGGGGATTGTGGTAAGAGGGAGCTTTTGTATAGGACTTTTGATTCTAACTGGTTCATAAACGTTTCCAATTTATCTTCATAGTTTTTGAGGGGTAGATGTATATTTTGTTCATCTTACTTCTTCTTTTGGGGGGGAGGAACTAGAGAATTATTTTTCCATGTCTTCATCCAAAGCATTAAAATTGCTTTAGCAAGAGCTCACAGGGTATTGTCAGTTCTGCAAAATGATATACATTTAATCTTTTTCTATATAGCCCGAGAAGGAAAATGCTGAAGGAAATGCTGGGAAACGTCTGTCTACAATAAATAAATAAATCTTGAGATGGTTAAAAAGCTTTTAAACATTTTAAATTACAGGTTGGGGAACATATTGTATAATTAAATGATAACATGTCTGCAGATGGAAACTTAGTGCTCAGTTCATCGGAAAGTTTCATACTTCAAGAAAAATCAGAAAACAATGGGTGACGAGTTGTTATGTATACCAGGTTAGAAGTTGGTTCTCATAGGAAATACCACATTCACTTTAGGGCTACTAATCAGGACAGGATCATTAGTATAAAAAGATTAGGTGAGTTTATTTGCTGAAAAATTAGCTGAGGGTAGGGTCATTCGGTTTAGTTCCGTTCTCTTACCTCCCAGTCTTCTCTGTTTTCCAGGCATTCTGGGGTCAGAGAATTCAGCAATAAGATAGATGTAGAAGGTCTAGTTTATCTGGAGGGTCATATGTTTTTTAAGTTTTGTATATGATCTTTTATAATTAATTTTATAATATTTTAATACTTCATTTATACTTTTGTATAGGTTTAAATCTATGTTGTTTTAAAATATGTTGAATAAAATAAATGTCTGATCTATAGTCTCTCTGAAAAAGGTGAGAAGTAAAGTTGTGTCACTTCTTCTTTTGAAAGAGATTGTAGAGGAAACAGAGGTATTTGGAGGTATTACAGGGTTCTGAGCTCTATGTAGAGGAGGTGGTGGAAGAAGTTTTGTCTGCTTTCATAAGTTTGGAGATGGGGTTTTGTGTTTTAATTTTGAGGTACAGCTAAAAAAACATGTAAGGGAGTTTGGAGGACTTTTGAGATTGCGAGGCTTAAAGGACCACAAAATGGGGTTTAGCGGCTACAGGCTACTCATAGACAGTACTATTTTCCCTATATGGTCCACTGGCTGCATATTTCTTATTGTTGGCTTGACTCTGTGATCACGCCAACAATAAGATGTGATTTTAACTTTTAGGATTTCTACTTCACACTTTGTAAAAGATATTTCTCCTTTTTCTTTCCCCCCATATCTCTTAATCAGGTAATCGAAATTAAAACAGTTTAATTCTGTCAAGAATTGTCTTTCTAAATGGAGACATAACTTATAAAAAGGTGGCAATAGGTTAATAAATGTTGTGGTTATAGGAACCGTGATAGATGCAGTGAAAGTTGTGAGAGAGATGAAAGCAAAACCTCTTGCTGAGGCATGACATATAGTTAGATATTAAGGACCTCATCATATGCAGGGAGAGAAGCGTCTTCTCTCCACTACTCTCCACTGCTGACATGGAGTTCCCTGGAACCCATTACATGATGCAGGGCTACTTCTGGTAGGACTCCATGGGGCTCCGTGCCAGCAGTGTTGCAGAGGTGGTGCTCAGAGGAATCACATGTACATCCAACTCTGCATAGAAAAAAGGCAGAGGAGCTGAAGAGGAAGCGGGGGATGGGGGGTATGGGGAAACATCATGAGAAGGGATACAATGGAACCAAATCATAGGAAACACAGCATGGTGGTTCCCTCTGCTGCCCCACGATTCCCCCTGCTGTTCCTAGCTTTAGAAATGGCCATCTGATAAGGTCCTAAACAAATGTGGTCAACTGTTCAGTCTAACAATAGTCAGTAAAAATGCTAGATGTAATTGAGTAAGGAAAATACTTTTGTACAGTATATGCACTGTAGTTACAGTGCTACATAGTTAATCCTAGCCTGACTCCCCACCCCACCATCCCCACTTACTAGGAAGCAGTAGTCACTGTGATTGATGAAAACGTGTTCTCCTATCAAGAAAGATCTCTGACAGATGTGAGGTCCATGTCTCAATTCCACTATTAACAAAGTTACTCTTGTCTGAGCTGAATGTTTGAATTCCTCCAGGGGTTTCTGCTTCTCTTGGAGAAAATGTTTTATAATACTTACAAAAAAGAAAGTTGGTTTCTGTTTTTAGTATCTAGCCTGGTGTTTTTCATTTGTTTTGTTGAACAGTGAAAACAAGTATCTACTGTTTTGCACTATCCTATACCTGGTCATGTTTGTGGCCTGATCATGCCCATCTTAATATTTCTGGCTATTGGTTTTTGTTGTGTATTGTCTGAGTGAGTTTTAAGGTTGCTGTTTTTATACCCTGGTGTTTTATTTAATTGTGTTTTATCTGATAGTCATATTTTGCCTCCTTTTTTATTTAATTGTTTTTTCTGAAGCTTGTTTGGTGGGAGCAAGGGAGAGGGCATTTTCAGTGGCTGTTCTCAGACATGGGACCTCCCTCCCTTGTTGAAAAAGCAACCCAAAAAACCTGGGTTGACTTTTCCATGGATTAATTTGAGTACTGCATCTTAACTCTTTCCGAAAAAGGAACCATCCCCGTCTCTGTGTAGAGCTGCAAACAGAAAAGTTTAGTTCATCCTAGGAAAGAAGCACCAACCTCTCAGCTCTGCACTGTGGTACCACTTCTGGCCTTTTTGAATGCCTGGGTAGGGATGTGGCAGTGGTGTGCTTTCCCCACTCTGTGGAATGACCCTTGACTTAACCATGGATTATATCAAAAGCCATAATTTTGCCCCCAAAACTTGCCATCAACTTAAACAGGTTACTTACTAGTTATTGCTCAGTTTCAGTTAGTGATCATTTGTTTCTGAGACAATATATCATTTAACCCTTTTACAATTGACAAGTTTTTAATTTTGCAATGTTGTTTTCTATTTTTAAAGTCTTCTTGTTGTTATGTATTATTTCATCCTTTGTTGAATTTTAGGCTACTTTGATAAATCTTTGGAACCATAACTGTGCACTTGAAATTATGTCTAATAATATATCAAGAACAGTAAAGAAAGAATGCCAACTAGTGACTCAAATAAAGAAAACAGGCCAAACCTGGGTCTTAGGCTCCTAGTTAGCAAAATTCCTAGGTAAAAACTAAATACATCTCAAAAGTGTCTTCAATAAAATTCTCTGAGAAACCACAGGTCTAAAAGCTTTATTATTGCTCTCTCAGTGTAGCCTTGCTGCAGAACTAAACATCTTTAATGAATTTGACCTCTAAACCAGATGATGTGGAATCTGTACTGGATGTAAAAAGTTCCTGCAGTGCACTTTTTACCTTTAGAGGTTTCACCTTAGCTTAAACTAGATACATGGTAATTTCAGGCCTTCCCTGTTTTGCTGCCTTGATGTGGTCTCCCTTGAGGAAAACTAAGTGTTTGCCTCTGAAATAACATCTAGGAGGAAAACACAAGTGAATCAAGTGAATCACCAGATGGAGAAATGTCTTATGATAGGAATATGTTAGCAGATGCACACTCTATAGTTTTGATGATGGATGTCATTTAATTCTTCAACAAAGTTAAGGCTGAACCAACTTGAAGTGAAAATACTAGACTGTAAAATGAGGGACTGTGTCAGAAAGACAAGAACCACAGAATAATTCACCAGATAAACTGGTATTTTAACCAATTCTGTTGCAGTACTGAAGTCCAAGGATAGAAATATCTTACTCATCAACCTTGCCAGATGAGCAATCCAATGATATATGTTTTTACCAAGCCATTCCTTACAACACAACAACTTGTTATTTGCCTAATGTTTTGATCTCATTTTCTATAAGTCTCAGAAAAATACAGCTAATGTTGAAGGATTATGGTAGATGCAGTGTGAAACATCTGGAAGATGGCATCAACTTCAATTTACTATTGCCTAATCCACACTGCTGACTGATGGTTTCCATGTTGGTGGGTAGTGAAACTTCTCTGGAGTTTAAGAAACATCTTAAGGAGCTATCCACATCCTTTAAGAGGTTCATTCAGGACCTTGGATAACTCCTTTGAAGTTAACTCAGAGTAGATTCACCATTTTGCTGATAAGCGCTCTCTCTCTCTCTTTGCACTACACATTTATAACTATTTCACTTTAACTGCCAAGATTTTATCCTATTGGTCTTTGTCAAGCACTGTTTTGATGGAGTTCCAATACTGCTGTTTTATTTTCTTATATTTTATTTAAGAAATAAAATATACTGGTTTGTTATATTTTACAATGTTTTTATTTTATTGTGTTTTGTTGTAATGGATTATTTTGCTTTCATGTCTTGTGGACATTTTGTCCCATATGGAGTCATATGGAATGCAACCAAGATGGCGGTGGAGCCGGAGCCTCGTCTCCTTCACTCCCAGCATAATTAGAAGAAATACAGACAACAGACTGATAAGTCACCGATAAACCACTGCCAAAAGCACTCTTATCTCGGAGGGAGTTTTGGACTTAACCAGCAACACCCTATTAATCAACCAGAAGAGAAATAAGAGAAATAAAGAAGGGTGAGGAAACAAGCCGACCATTTGGCAAAGCACTGCCTTACCGCTGCTGTTGCTACAGATAGCTGTGTTCTCCTCTCTCTACTTATATTTCTGGCTTTGTGGCTGCAGACTAGAGTACTGCTGTTTGTTTGTCTTGGGAGTTACTCTGTGCTGAGTGGGAGCTGAAGACTGTTTACATTTCTGATATATGAACCAAGATGGCGGCGCTGAGAGGTTGTGAGAATGCTGAGCTCCACTGGGGCCTATGCAGATTCTCCCAGATGACACCCGCATCCATGAAGCTAGTTACTCCAGTTAGGGGTGTCAGCTCATGGACTTTCGGGGTGTGTGGACTGAACCTCCAGCTGCCAGGTGAAATGCCGGTGAGGACCTCGGTTCGGCTCGAGGCCCTGCAGGTTGAAGCCGAGACGATCCTCAAGGTCACCAGAGGGCCAGTCATGATGCCCAGAGTCATGGACGCTACGAGCCCCAAGAAAATCCTTGGGCCGGCAGCGACGCCCAGGGACTGCCCACCATGGTCTCCTGTTCCCTGGCCAGCACTGGGGCCCACTGCCCCCCCCCGAACACCAGCCCTGGCAGCACCCAGGACAAACCACCGGGCCTGTCCTACCTCCTCCAAGGCTACGGTCGGCTGGTGGAGCAGTTGACCACTCAGCTGGGAGAGGTGAGAGAGCTGGGGCTTGTGTTGGCTTCTCTCTGTCAGGGGGTTGGCGGCTGCTGCCGCTGCTGCCCGGACCCCTGCGTCAGGACTGGAGGGACATCGGCCGATGGAGCCTGGGGTCTCCCGTTCTTGCTCTCGCGGTGCCCAGGCTCCGATGAGGGAGAGGGAGAAGGAGAGGCGAACGGCGAGGGAGAAGAAATTGGACAGACTGCCGCCGGCTTCCTGGGCGGGCCACGTTCGAACTCACTGGGCTTTCCACCCTTCGGGGAGTGAATGGGGCGAGTGGAAGAGAGGTGCGCGGAGGCCTGGGGGACCGCCTTGCAGGAGGCGCTGCCCCTGGGAACCGACCGGCTGCCCACCGAGGGACCCCCGACCGGGTGCAAGGCAACAGTTGGAGCTGCGTTGCCGCCATGGTGGAGCCCGCGGAGGGCATTGGGGCGCTGTGCTCCCTTGGACCCCATGGAGAGGGTGTTGGCGGGGCCCCCCAAAATGGCACCGAATCTGTCCCACTCGGCGTCCCCAGCCCCCGCCCCACCTGTTTATCCCAGGGCCCCGGCCACGCCCCTGCCGACTGGTTGCTGGGACAGCCACTACAATCAGAGCCCCCGCTGGAGGCCCTAGTTACTTCCAGGCTGCTGCCGCCGGGTTCCCTGGCAGAGGCGCTTGATGTCTCAGGGGTCCTGGTGAAGGCCCCTGGGGAGAGGCCCCGGCGACGAGCCTGCCGACTGCCAGCGGCCCCCAAAGCTGCGCCTGGACCACAGCCTGGTCCTCCGCCCTCTGGTGGCCAGGGGGGAGAGTTGCAGCCCTGGTCGGGGCAAGACAAGATTGGGGCGGCTAACCCAGATAGTCCCATAGGGAGGAAGCGCCCGCCTTCAGGGGACTCAAACCCTGGAGGCGCCTTGCAGCGGAGGCCACACGGCCATCGGAGGAAGCGGCGCCGGAAGCCAAGGAACAGCAGATCTCATCTCTCTGGCTTTACCAGGGACCAACAACGTGGATCGCTCCCCTGCCGAGGCTGCCGTCCCCTTGGGACCTATTGCATCCTCTGCGAACTACTTACGAGAGAGGAGGCCTCCCTCACTTGAGCCCAGGTTCAGGAGATCGTTTCGCTCCAGAACCTTTTGGAGCTCGAGTTTGAGGCGGCTTGAGCTCCACCAGTCACATTCGAGGCTGGAGATAGACACTCCCTTTGCGGATCTGACTCCCTCCATCAGACCTTTGGACAAAGGAAGCCAGGCCACCCATCTCTCCTATGGCCTGCTATGAGAGATCTCCCTGAGACCTCCCGCGCTTCCGTCTTTTGATGGCAAGGTGGCGTCTGCCAGTTCTACCTGAGCACCCCCTGCCACAGCCTGAGCTCTACCCCTTCCTTCCCTCTTCCCCCCTTTCTCTCCCCCTCTTTCCTTCCTCTCTTGATGTTATATTGTCTGTTTGTTGACCATTGTTTTGTGGACCAGACTTGTGAACCGCTCCGAGCCCTCGGGGAGTGGCGGTGATAGAAGTTTGATTTAATAATAATAATAATATGTAAGCCACCCTGAGTTCCTTCTGGGAAATGGTTGCAGGGTATAAGAATAAAGTTATTATTGCTATTATTATGGGATCCTGCAGTTTGTAGTTTGGTGAAGAGCTAAACCTCTCTGGCTGAGAATTCTAAATACTCAATTCCCTTACCAACTACAGATTCCAGGATTCCATAGGATGTAGGCATAGTGGTTGAAGTAATGATATATTTGGTATATATACTATTATTATAATTGTTTAGTGTAAAAGAGCTATAGAAGCCATTACTATTTTTCTGCTGCTCCCCTTGACCTGATAGCAGTGGTAATACTGCACTGATCTTTTCATTTGATGAAGGACAGTAGAACATCATGGCTACTTGGATACTGTATACTCTTCAGCATTGCGATTTTGGACTTATACAGAGCCAAAGGCCAAAGGCTCTGTATAAATTTGAGAGTTTGGACCTGCAGAAATAACCATTTCATTCTCTTTCCATTTCTTGATCACTCCTTATGTCCACACTTCCAAGCAGACATAAAAACAAGTGAATTAGTCTCTGAATTGGTTCTCATACTTTACTGTCTTGGGCTTGACTGGTCACAAGTTCTGGAAACTTTCCTTGCACCTTATAGAGTGTTTGTGTGTTTTTTCTTGCATTACTCTCCTATTCATCTTTGTTTCTGAACTTCCATTTAACAATTTAATAACTTGTCTGGAGTGCAAAAAGGGTTCATAGCTATATTTATAACACTGCATCGTGGGTGTATTTCAACAGCAATATAGCACATTATATAACAACTCAAGAATGTTCTAAATGACATTTAGCCTTGGTTTCCACAATACCGGTTCCAACTAATTCCACCTCATTCTATTTAGAAGTGGATATAGAAGAAATAAGAACAAGGTAATGTTGTCCTGGAGGGTAAGTATTACAAACATGTGGGGGTCACTTCTATTGCTAGGTAAGCTGAAGCAATTGCCACAAGAACCATTTTTGTCCCCTTAGCAGCCTCTGGGAGATCTCATGAAGGCAAAATTCCAAAGAAATTGACGACAAAATCCATAGTGGCCAAGTATGGAATCATGGGATTTGGAGTTTGGTGAGACATTAGAGCTTTCTGGCAAAGAATTTGTGGTACCCATCCCCAAACTGCCAGTCTTAGGATTCCATAGGATGCTGTCTTGGCAATTGAAATAGAATGATAGTGCTATAATGACAGTATTATCCTCAGGCCCATTAAATTTGTCCATCACTGTTCTATAGCTGGCTGAAATGCTTGTTCATCACTGTTTTCTGATAGTTACGTCTTTCTCTAATGGTTGATGCTGAAGAAAACTCTCACCTTTCCCCAAAAGTTCAGTGGGTCTTGGAGAAGAAATAGAGAATTGTCATGTGACAAGTGAATGGGAAGAAAAGAAGCAGGATGGAAAATGTAGCCTTGCGAGGCTCTTAAGAGCTCTTGTTTGCCTTTGAGTAGTTTGATGATGCTTAACAGATCAGTATTGCTGTCTACTAGCTTGCCTGTTCCCTCATGCCCAGCAAGAACATTTGTAAATAAACAGATAAATATCCCAGCACTTTCTTTCGCAGGGAAGCAGATGGTGTCCTCAGAGCCTCCTACTGCTAAAGGAAGTAGGGAACTTCATGGACAAAAAACAATATGTTTTGGGATGAGAAATTCAACATTATAGCTGAATGCTTGAGAACTTTAAAAACAGATAAACCCAGAAATAGACCAAATAACAAAATACGTGGTGAATGTGCTCCAGGGTGTCAATAGCTGCATGCAGCCATGCCAGTCCTTTAGAGAAAATTGTATTTTATTATTTTATTTTAATTCTCATAAATTTGTCAGGACTGTTTTTTTCATGTCAGGAGTGATTTGAGAAACTGCTAGTCGCTTCTGGTGTGAGAGAATTGGCCATCTGCAAGACCATTGCCTAGGGGACGCCCTGATGTTTTAATGTTTTACTATCCTGGTGGGAAGCTTCTCTCATGTCCCCGCATGAGGAGCTGGAGCTGACAGAGGGAGATAATCCACACTCTCCCCAAATTTGAACCTGCGACCTATCGGTCTTCAGTCCTGCTGGCACAAGAGTTTAACCCACTACGCCACCGGGCATTTGTCTCGCCACATTTGTCAGAACTGCCAGAGTCCAACAAAGGCAAGAACAAGGCTTTATGTTTCTGGAACTTCATTTTGGAAAAAATGTTATGACTCCTATATGTATTCACTACTATTTTTTCTGTTGCTAACTATAATAATACATAATTTGTGCTCATGGAATTTTATGCAATATAGATTATTTTATTTGATGAATCAATTGCAGTTATTCAAACCCTAACCACTGCCTGCAGTAGTCACTTGGTGTTAGACTCCTTCTACACTGCCATATAAAATCCAGATTATCTGCTTTGAACTGGATTATATGGCAGTTGACTCATATAATCTGGATTATATGGCTTTGTAGAAAGGGTCCAAGTCATACATAAATTTATGTAGAGATAAAACTGAAGGGAATTGTGGAATGTCTGTTTTTCTACAGGACGAACACTTCTATTTGAGAAACAGGTGCAGAAAGAAGATGCTGGTGTCTGAAACAGGGGAAGAGTGAACAAAGACTGAATCATTGTGGGGGTGGAAGGGAAGACAGGTCAGGAAAAGTAAGATGAGTGCAATAAAGAGAAAGAGCATAAGGGGAAAGAAAATATGCTAAAGTACTCTAGGATTTCCTAACCCTTTTAGGCCCCTTCTACACTGCCATATAACCAAGATTATCAAAGTTGATAATCCACATTCTTTTCTTTAAACTGGATTATATGAGTTCACACTGCCATATAATCCACTTCAAAGCAGACAATCTGGATTTTATATGGTAGTGTAGAAGGGGCCCTAGGGACTGTTAATTGTTACATTTTCATTTTCTTGACTTTCCTTTAAGAAGCTGAAGATTGAATACATGGCATTCTTTGCCATTTTAAAAAATATCATAGTTAAGTCTGACAATGGATAATATCAGCCTAAGTCTTTGCATTTTCTCCTGCTCTCAATTTTAAGACTCGGTCCAACAATATCATATGCAGCTTGTTCTTCTACCATTGTCTCTCCAGAAGAGTCCTAAGGACTGAAAAATTAAAAACATGCCTGCAGTTTTGTGATGTTTTGGCTAATATTAATTAAGAAATCATCACATGGTAGCTTTTGAGTCTTACCAATATAGCAGTTACCTTCCATTTTTATGGAGATAGGAAGAGTGACAGCCCTACATCATCTACTTTCTTTTCCACTAGAACATCAAGGCTCACAACTGGAACCCAGTGCAAAATAAGGAACTCAAGAAGTTCAGCCTGAGCAAATGCTCAGCCCAATAATCAGTTTTCAGCACCAGAAACAATGTTCTTGAACCAATCCTTGCATAGATTTATTCTGGCTCTAACTTCAAGCATTCTTCATTTCAAACATCCCCGTTGAAGATTGTAACTAACATACATAAACATAGCCAAGATCCCATATCAAGGAATATATTTCCTCTCTCCCCAGGACTCATATTTTAGCTGATGCGGCTGCCAGAGCCATTTAGTAACTTGTGGAAAGTGCAGAGGGGTGTGTGTGTGTGTGTGTGTGTGTGTGTAGAAATATCTATCTCTGTCCCAATAGTCAGTGAAGAATACTGACATCATTCCCCCCCCTCCCCCTGATGTTCAGGGATTTGGATCGTTGCACAAGATTGGTAGAGGATTCCAACCTCTCCAATGATCAGAAGAGATGATAACATAAACCCAGCATATACCATTGTAAGTCACTAACAGGATGCCAGACCACAATTTTAAAAATTCTATTAAAATACACATTTTTAAGATACACAAAACTCTCAATATGCTGAGGCTCTAAATGTAAGTTGATAAGTGGCATGTTTAAGATTAAACACCATTAGCTGGTTTATCAGAAGTGCTTTAAGCTCTCCCTCCTCTCTGCTTAATCCCCAGACAATCTATGTAAGCCTAATGATTGAACTCTTGCAGTGCATCAAGCAATATGACATACATTCATCTTTCCTTTGGTAGTGATATGCCTCAGCTCTATGTAGAAGTGGTGCATTTCCTATCTCTTTTAAAATAAAATTAAGCATCTTGAATGGTTACAGAAATTAATATTTCACGTAGTTCAGTTTTGGTCTTTAGTTCCCAAACTGTATCTGCAATGGATTGTTCTTATTTATCTATGTATTGACTCAGTACACTGCTGTCATTATCTTTACTGGCCTGAAGTCTTCAGCCTTTGAATATGATCAGTTTCCATAAGAAAGCTTAGACAAATATCGTTTCTGTATTGTGTACATGTTGCATTAATTCCTTAGAGACTATGCTATTTCTTCAGAACTGCTTTTTTCTGAGCACATAGTGTTCCATGTCTTACAAAACAAGGAATCTTACAGTAGACAATAGACACTCTGCTATATAGATGGCAGATCTGAATTTATTGGTAGATTTCTGTTTGGTTTACTACAGATCAACAAATACTGACTCTCAGTTATTTAACCATGTGCTGTTCCAAACTGGTTTGAAAAAACATAACCTCTCCTGAAACTGGTCCAAGAGTTTTGTTGGATTTTGTCAATTTGTATGGGGATAGTTGTTGCTTCTGTATCTATTTCTTCCGTGCCCTTTGAGAGCTTGTTCTAGCAATTTCTTAGCTCTCCATTTAAAACAGGGATGCAGTTATACTATGTTTTCAAGAAAGTGAAAATTTTTAGGAATATAATAAAAATGTGACACATTACTGATGCATTCATTTTACTAATTTCACATCTTACTGGTGCACTAGTTTACTATAATTCTAGAATAATAAAAAGAGAGAAAGGAAAACGATTATCCTTTTGTTCCAGTTGGTCTTGGAATTTTTAAAAAAAAATAAACGGAGAGTTGCAAGTCTTAGTTTTTCTCCAGTAAATGAGTATAATTTTGATTTTTTTCTACTTTGTAGGTTCTGGTGCAAACAAAAATTATAGAACTTGATAAATACCCAATCTATTAGTTTGCCAATGAATCTTAATGAATGCCTGACTTGATTGACCATGGTCAAGTTTCTTTAAGGTAATCATGCTCTTCTCAAAGGTGCCTCTAAAATGGCTTTAAAGTTTTATAGACAAAGCATAAGGATTCCTTGTTGTGATCCTATTTTGCTAGTCATGGTGAATAGATGGTATATCATGTCAGAGATATCATAATAAGCAACATTGGTCATTTAACTTTAAAAAAAACCCCATTAAATTTCCTGCAGAAAACCATTAAATAAAAACATCATCTCTCCCTGAGGCAACGTTTCTCAATCTGGGGTTTGGGATCTGGGGAGGGGGGGGGTCACAAGGGAGTGTCAGAGGGGTCACCAAAGACCATCAGAAAACACAGTATTTTCTGTGGTCATGAGGGTTCTGTGTGGGAAGTTTGGCCCAATTCAATTGTTGGTGGGATTCAGAATGTTCATTGATTGTGGGGGAACTATAAATCCCAGCAATTACAACTCCCAAATGACAAAATAAATCCTCTTCCAACCCCACCAGTATTCATACTTGGGTGTATTGGGTATTTGTGCCAAATTTGATCCAGCGAATACATCCTGCATACCAGATATTTACATTACAATTCCTAACAGTAGCAGGAATACCATTATGAAGTAGCAACAAGAATAATGTTATGGTTGGGGGTCACCACAACATGAGGAACCGTATTAAGGGATCATGGAATTAGGAAGGTTGAGAAGCTCTGGAGGCATAACGAAATTAAATATCTGAAGGGCATATACAAAACTCCAAACAAAACTTCATACACTTAAAGACCAATATAAACTATATATGATGCAATTCTCTTGTGTCCCACAAAAATAGCTGGTTACACTGAGCAATGAAAAACATTTATTTTTTAGAGTATTATCCAGTTTATATTGCTTCCACCAGGCTAATGATAACAGTTCTCCTAAGAAGCCTTTTTGGATGCCAAATTGATACTTGATTGGTAGAGAGGCACTCTGTGGCTTTTCAGACGGTTGGTGGGGGCGGGGGTGCTATCACCTATTAGTTCTAAAATGTTGCTTGACTCACTTTCTGGAAGAGTGAATTATCCAATCTATTTTAGCCCCAGATGGAGAAAAAAATATTAGAGAGTAGGAAGTGACATGTTTTTAAAAGCTCCAGTGGGAAAATATAGGATATATTAAGTTTTTTCAGACTTTGTGGGAATATTGGGTGGGAGGGAAAGAAAGAACAAGTGGCTCAAGCTCCTTTTCTATGCTTCCTTTATTGCTTTTAAAATGGAATCCTTCCCTCTATCTGGGATCGATAAGAATGTTGTTTGTTTAGTTTTGACAAAAAATTGTATAGTTTGATATGTAATTGTTTAAGTGTGTCTATGTTTATCTTTGCATAAACATTGTTGTTTTTCTTTGTGTGTTTCTTAATTAATTAAAATATTGGGGGAAATTAACATATACATAATTCTTCATAATTAGGCTGGTAGAATAAAAATAGACAGGTTTGTTCCTCTAGGCTGAGATTTTGGGTGCTCACCATTTATAAAAGAATGAATCCCGATGTATTTGGTCATACTCAGCTGCAATTAGTCATGCTGGATTAGGCTTGCATTGCTACCATGTTTTCCTGACAAACCCTTCCTCTTTAATACATGGTATTCTTCATGCCAGAATTGGGAATTTCAAATTAATTTGGCCAGTGTAAATATATGTGTGAAAATTGAATTTCAGTTCCTATTTTGAAGGATTTGCCCAACTTTACACATTTCTTTCTACCTGGGATACAAAGAACTTGAGCCTTGCAAAAAAGAGAACATTTAGA
This sequence comes from Anolis apletophallus, assembly GCA_030556195.1. Classification (NCBI taxonomy): domain Eukaryota; kingdom Metazoa; phylum Chordata; class Lepidosauria; order Squamata; family Anolidae; genus Anolis; species Anolis apletophallus. The sequence goes on along the minus strand of JARBWK010000004.1, from coordinate 63,195,626 downwards.
AGAATGAGAGCTTACAGATTTTTCCATCTTCATCTCACCCCCAGACTGTCATTACAGCCCAAACCTGTTTTCTGTTTTGTAACCAATAAACAAGTTGTAGCCTTTTGTTATCCCAACACTGAGCGTTTGTCTTTTTTGGATCATGTGACGGGAGGTGGTTGGTTGCCCTGCCCACACAAAAGAACATTTCAAAGAAAAAGACCGAACAGATTTTTCCATGGGTTGTTGTGAGTTTTCTGGGCTGTATGGTCATGTTCCAGAAGCATTCTCTCCTGACATTTCACCCACATCTATGGCAGGCATTGTCAGAGGTTGTGGTGTCTGTTGGAAACTTGGCAAGTGAGGTTTATATATCTGTTGAATATCCAGAGTGGGAGAAAGAACTGTTGGAGGCAGGTGCAAATGCAGCAATTGGCCACCTTGGTTAGTGCTGAATGGCCTTGCAGCTTCAATGCCTGGCTGCTTCTTGTTTGGGGGAATCCTTTTTTAGGAGGCATTAACTGGTCCTGATTGTTTCCTGTCTGAAATTCCCCTGTTCTTTGTTGCTCTTTATTTATTGTCCTGATTTTAGAGGTTTTTTAAAAAATAAAAATAAAAAATACTGGTAGCTAGATTTTGTTCATTTTCATAGTTTCTTCCTTTCTGTTGAAGTTGTCCACATGCTTGTGGATTTCAGTGGCTTCTCTGTGTAATCTGACATGGTGGTTGTTAGAGTGGTCCAGCATTTCTGTGTTCTCAAATAATATGCTATGTCCAGGTTGGTTCATCAGGTTCTCTGCTACGGCTGACTTGTCTGGTTGAATTAGTCTGCCTTTCATGTTCCTTGATTCGTGTTTGGGCGATGCTGCATTTGGTGGTCCCTATGTAGACTCATCCACAACTGCATGGTATATGGTAGATTCCTGCAGAGGTGGGAAGATCCCTCTTGTCCTTTGCTGAACATAACATTTGTTGGATTTTCTTCGTGGGTCTGTAGATAGTTTGTATATGTTTCTTCATCAGCTTCCCTATGTGGTCAGTATACCTTGCTGTATGGTAAAAACACTTTTCCTCTGGGTGGATCTTTGTTTTTACTCTCGTGGCTTGTTCTTGGTCTTGCAGCTCTTCTGATGTCTGTGATGGAGTATCAGTTGGCCTGTAGAGCCCGGTTTAGGTGGTTCAGTACACTTTGGAGGAGGTGGGGTTCACATATTCTTTTTGTACTGTCTGCCAGGGTTTCAATTGTGCTTTTTTGACTTTGGTGATTTTTCCATTTTCATCCCACCCCTCAGACTGTCATTGCATCCCTATTTCACATGAAGAATCCAACATAGGTAAATCCCTCCAAATATTAGATAGGAAGTACAATCACTTAGATTTCCTGTTTCCCTCCTGGGTACATAACATCCAAAGTATGGTTTAGCTCTTACACTGGTACAAAGGAGTGTTTTCCCATGCCTTTGTCCTTCTCTACTTAGGGTGGTGGAGCCAACATTTATCATTTATGATGGCAGTTAACTGTGTCTTGCAAAGATGCCTCATTTGCAGAAAATGCATTGACTTTAAGTGAGACTGGGATTTCCTATCCACAGCTTGTCTAAAGTGGAAGACTACATGCAAAAGTAATTATGGGTGGCTGCCTTATCCTTCCGTAATCTATTGATATGATTTTCTTCCATTTCTTCTTCTGGTAAGTGGATCTAGAAAATGTAAATGTTTTAACATTTTAAAACAGCATTTTCTTGTATTTTATGCTAAGTCACTTTCACAGGACTACCAACTAAAATCATCAAATAAACTTGATGTGGATAATGACCAGCCTTTCAAAACACAATAATTTTTACTAAATTGAATTAAAGAACCCTTTCAGAGCTTTAGTTTAAATGCATTCCTATGCAATGTTTGTTCACATGAATTTTCTGCAAAAGAAATAACACATATTTTCTTTAAACATTGCTTTGAGCAGCCACATGATGGTACAGCAATTTTTTGTACCAATTCTATGCAAGTTTATTTCATAGCTATGGGGCTAATTGTCTTTTCATGGTTATGGTTTTATTCTTAGATTCAAAGTTCTAGATATTATGCAGATTACTTTGTTTGTTACTGCAGCCAAATAGTCCCCAAGCTCATATTACTGCTTATTTTGTAATTAGAAGGCATCCATATTATAAATGATGCTAGAGGGTGAACTGCCTGCAATGCAGGCAGAATTTATACTACTGTACTCATATGTGTTTCAATTCTCTATATTTTGCTTCTCCAAGACAGTCACAGTTAGTGATTTTAAAGGATGAATGTGACTATTACATGAAATAAATCATTGAAACTTATCTGCATGGAAAGTTGATTATCTCTTATGACCTCATCATATGGGGCTAGAATCGGTGACATATGCTGATCTAGCTCTGGTCACCAATGGAGTAGGCTGGCTCCCATTGAACAACATCATGCTGACTCTGTGGGTGAAGGAGGGTGGAACTGGCACACTGCCACTGTGGCGGAAACACGGGATGATTCTTGTGTTGCCATAATCAATGGGGGGGGGAGCCACACGCTCATGTTTCCCCCTGTGTGATTGTCCTCTTGGTGATGTGGGCAATGTGAGGCATGGGACACCAGATTCCCCAAGCCTTGAAGCAGAGCAGAGTGCCGCTGCCTCCTGCCATTGGTCGTCTTATGAGGTCATGTGCACCCAACTTGCTCTTTGAAGGTCAGAGGAGGTTGGCTTGGTGATACAGCATTTAAATGGGAAGGGCAAATGCAGAGTTGTAGAACTTCCTTAATTTTGTTGATTTTAACATTCAATTCATAATTATTGACCACAGATCCCAATGAAGATAGGAGGTGATATATGAACTGATTAGGGATTTGTAATGCAAATAAACTATTCTTTATTTTGGAAGCACTATTCTTAGAGACAAGGAAGGGGAATGCCAAGCATCTGGTTCACTCCCATGAATCTTCAGATCTAGCCTACTACCTCCCTCTATTGGCTCTGTCATTTGCCTCCACTTTGTGTTCACTCCATCTTCTTCATTCTCCTCATTACAGCCAAACTGCCACAAAGACAAGAAGAGATATAGAGAGAGTGACCTGGTCTAGACAGGCAAATCCCAAACATGAAGGTTGCCTGCTAGAGTAACAAGCATCCTTTGGAAAGAAACTATCAGCTCAATATCTATGACTGAGTTCATCTATGTGCCTTTCAGTCTCTCTCCTCTTGTTTTCTCCGCAGCATTGGTTGGATCGTGGTGGCAACAACAAGTGAAAAAGAGAAGCAGAGGAAGTCGTAGATAGCAGGAAAAAGAAACTATGGATTTTTCTTCCAACACTTCCTTCATTAGCTGTTGCTGCCTTCCATCACAACGCCTACACACCATTTAGAAACTGCTGGTATCAGAAGAGAAGTTGAAAAAGGAAGTATCTGAACAAATGAAACAAAGAGAGAGAATGGGAAGACTTGTCCAATGTCATCCCATCATCCCATGCCTGTTCTTAAGCCCACAGTATTCGGGCTGTTGCACAGTTTAATGTGTATGAGAGAGATGGGATGGAGGATGAATCGGTGGCTAAGTAGGTGTCTGCCTGTATTAGTCCACATGAGAGAGGGAAAATGGACTGTTACGTTTTATTGGCTCCATCCCCATTCCCTCTGGTATGTCCAGCTCTGTCACACCCCAGCATGGTTCCCAACCTGTTTCCTTGGTCAAACCAGACCGAAGCCATGTTATTCCAATCAGGCCTGCTAGGCCAAAAGACAAGCCGCAGCCAGGCAGTTCTTGCAAAGACTCCCAGTTCATTCATCGTTCAAGGCCAAGTGGAACTCGGCTCCCTCTCAGCCTGATAAGCGGAGATGGGTCGACTCCTTTTTGCCCAGGTGCTTCTGCTAATTGGGAGCACATACCATTCCCATGTGAAAGGCCCAAGGAGGCCTAGCTGGGATATGTTTTGAGAACTGACTTTCGACGCACCCTAATGTCAAAAGGATCAAAGCCTTGAGGACCTATTTAGATCCAGCCCCAGAGACAATGGGCATCTTTCACCAACGTTCAGAACTCCAAGCCAAGCCTCATGGAACTTTGCCTGGCCATTGGGCCTGCCTAGAACTTTGTTTGCCAAGCCATGTGTCAAGTATTTACCCTTCCTGGATTTAGCCCGATTGGGGGCAAGAAGATTCTCTTTGCTTTGTTCCTGTTTGCCAAAGGACTATAGTCTTGTATCCTGCTTCTTTGGACAATTGCTGCTATCTATTGATGCTTTACAACATCTTTAGACTATAATCCTAGCCTCTTTGCTATCTTCATTTATTCTAAATAAAGCATTTAAACGTGGCCAGTGTCAAGCGGATTACTGAGTGGTCCTCCAGGTCTTTGGGGCGCAACAACCTCTGATCAGTTCATCCCTGCAATAACATGGTCCTCTTGGGAGAAAAGTTTTCTGCCGTTGCTCTAAGTGGTTAAGATGGATACATCCTGTCAATATGTCCAGCAATTAAAATTTATCCCACTAAAGTTTTCTTTCCTTTTTTTAAAAAAGACTATTGGTTTCCAAAAAAACAACAACAACCAAAAAACAAAACCCTCTTTCACTTTTCTTTTTGCAGGTGATATATTCAGGTTTTTTAAAAAACAAAAAAGACACAACCATGTTGAGTTGCCTGAAAATAGAGCATTATTGAAGGTAAAGAAGGACACAATAGAATACTGACAACAAGTTGCAGATTGCATTGTTTTCCAATGGTTCTACTCCGTACTATTTCTGCCAGTTGCCCTTGTATATGAGATACTATTTTTAAAGAACATAGAAACATAGACAAGTTTTTCTCTGCTTTTTTGGAGGTTACAGGCTGCGTAACCAATTTAGGATGCAGAATGAATGCCAAACAACCCTCCTGGAAGGAAACAGGCAGTTAAAAGATTTCAAAACACCTTATGTGATGTGAACAAACTGAACATGTCCCTTAGTTAGACTCATAGGAGAAGGAGAACAGTAATATAAATAAATCCAGCTGCTCTCCTCTTATTAGTATTATGCATGAGTCAAGTGGGGGAAAGACAGAATGTGCTTCATCAGAAAAAATGGACCATATCTTGTCCACACACGCACATACTTTTCCTTTTCTAAAAAATTTCCACTGCCAGATCACTAGTGGAACAAATTGGAGAGTTCATTCATTAGTTCTATAGTAGAGCACATATTTTCCATATAGTTTTTTCTGGTTCAATCTATGGCATCTGGGAATGAAGAACAGCTGGGGGAAAAAATCTTTGTCAGACACCCTTTAAATATGGTCTTATTTTTATATTACAGAGGTTGGAATCATGGAATCCTCCAGATGTTGCTACAATTTCCAGCATTCCCCACCAGACTCCTGTGAGTTCTCAGATGCTGGCACAATCTCCTCTGAAACCTCAGACATTGGTACAATCACAGGCTGAACCACAAAAGCCAGATATCCAGAGGCTCAGCTAATTTTTGTACCTTTGTTTACCCTTTCCTTCTGTTGGAGCCATAAGCCTCTGGATACACCTGGCCAGGTAAACAGTGCAAAACACAACCCTGTTGGTAAAGGATTTATCTGTCTTTCACACATACACAAAAAAGTTTATATTTCCAGGTCTGGGAAATTGCTGGAGGGATTTTTCCTGATGGCTCTCTGACCTTCATTCCTAGGGGTTTATGTTAATAGAGGGGACTGGGGAAATGGATGCCTTTGTAATACATTTGATTTTAGCTTTATACACTATGAATTGATACAACACACAATTAATAAAATATACACCAAAAATACCATTCAGTGCATTTATTAAAGGGTTTGGTTTAATATATTTTGGGGTACAGTTGCTGCTAGGCCCTCTGGAAAAAGATTTAAGAAATAAAAGTAAAATTGTGTAACTTTGAGTGAAGTTTTTTAAAGGTCCAGATTAATTAGGGAGGGAGTACGGTGGCTTGATAATAGTAGGACTAAACCCCAGTGAACTCAATGAGATTAACTTCTAAATAAGTATTACTGGACTTGCCTTGCTATACGGTAATCATAGTGTTGGAAGTTGGCATATTCTATGGTCAAAGAACCTGGCATAGCCAATATAGGCCCCATCTACACTGTTCATTTAATGTAGTTTGAAGCCAGGTGAAAAAAACTCACAAAAACATTCAAAGGAAAGCCTTTAATGGTTTGTGTAATCACCATGAGAAGCTCTAATTGGCGCCAGGGTTTCCTTTGTAATCATCTGCACAGTGAAACCACTTTCTTCAATAGTTGAAACTGCATTAAATGGTTGGTGGATGGGACCATACTCTCTTTTATCTCTCCACCTTTTAAAAATGTTTTATGGCACTTTATTCTCTTCTAGACCTCACCTGGAATACTGTGTCCAATTCTGGGCACCATAATTTAAAAGAGATATTGACAAGGTATCCAGAGGAGGGCAACTAAATCAAAGGTCTGGAGAAGATGTCCTATGAGGAGTGTCTTAAAGAGCTGGGTATATTTAGCCTGCAGAAAAGGAGGCTGAGAGGAGACATGATAGCCATCATTAAATATATGAAAGGATGTCATAAGGAAGAGGGAGCAGGCTTGTTTTCTGCTGCCCTGGAAACTAGGACTTGGAGTAATAGGTTCAAATTACAGGAAAAGAGATTCCACCTGATCATTAGGAAGAACTTCCTGACTGTTAGAGCTGTTCAGCAGTGGAACTTTCTGCCTCAGAGTGTGGTTAAAGATCCTTCCTTGGAGGCTTTAAAACAGAGGCTGGATGGAAATCTGTCAGAGGTACTTTGATTGTGCTTTTCCTGCATGGCAGGGGGGTTGGACTAGATGGGCCATGTGGTCTCTTCCAACTTTATTATTCTATGATCCTATGATTCTATTATTCTATCCTGATGATAAAGTAGTTTACCAAGATCCTACATTGTCAACATCACTGCAAATATAGATTTTCATCATCACAATTATGCCTGCCATCCTCTCCCAACTTACTTTTCCAAGCCGGCAGCATTCAACGGAAGTTTTCTAAGGTGCTGAAAAATGATGTCTGCAGTACTCTCTTGGACATGGAGCACATTGGGAACAAGCACCTGGAAAGACCCCTCAGGGACCTGGCACAACTGCTTGTCCCAAGGTGTCCGGAGAGCAGGGAAGTAATGCATATGCCATTTTCTACTGTCATAATCTCCACTCGCTTGGAAACAGTTTCGTCTGGTGTTGCTACCCAACAGAGGGAGATTTTGGAGGTCTCGTTTTGTCATTCACCCCGCACCCCCACCCCAATAGTGAAGAAATCATTAGTCCATTTTACAACCTTATTAACTGCTGAACAGGACACAAGCCTTTGTACTTAAAATAATATTAATCACAAAATTCCTGAGGTTTTTTGTGTGGTTGGGGGAGGGGGGGAGGGAGGAGTCAAGAAAAAAGTGTTAAGGAAATGAAGTTCTCCACTTCCGAAATGGAACAGATATATGAAATAGCCTAAGGCAATTTGGCTGATCCTTTCAGATGGTTTTTACACTTGTGTTTCAAAAAACTACTACTAGCAATGTTTGCTTTTCAATAGTCCATGAATAAATAAAGGCATTTTAAAATGAAAAACATCTGAGGATAGCATCTCTTCTTAATAAAGTCAAGTATATGTCTGCAATAAGATTCAAGGGAAAATACACACTTCAAGTGACATTTACTGCTATTGTACACGACAAGTCTAAAATCTATCCTATCAAACACTTGTAAGTAACTCTAGCCTCCAGCTTCCCATTGTATTGTGTTTGTGCTTTATTAAAAACAAAGTCAAGTTCCTCTCTCCCATATCATTATACACCACAGGGGAATAAAACAAGAGCCGATGGATTTGTAAAGATTTTCATCTTAGTTCCACGTTAAATGTACATAAGGGACTCTTTTAAGCAAAAGCGACAATTAGAGGAACGTTCTTGTATAGAGAGAAAAGAAGGGTGGAAGGAAAATATTCCCTTTTCTAAAGCCCCCCTACAGAGATAATGCTTCTCCATGTATCAGGTTATCACTTTGAAATTCACTATATTGACCTAAAGCTTAAAGCATTGGTATGTTTTAACAATAAGTGACAGCACACAAGATATAATCACAAGGTATTGTCATTGGTGCTTTCTGCTGCTCTTTCGCTTAAAACACATTATGTAAATCTATGCAGTGTTTCAGTCATAACATATTATGCACACAACGGTTGCAGAATAGAGACAGGGAGTGTTACAAAAACCTGTTTGAGAAATAGGCTACCAATTAATTCCCCCTCACCCTCCCACAGAACAGATATTCACTTGGCACATTTGGCAGATTGTTGTATTTTCGACATTCAGAGCTGCTTTTCTCTCTTGACATGCTATACAGTGTCATTTTTCTTCTTCACCCCCCAATTTTAATACCATATAAGTAAGTTTAGCAAAAAGAAAAAAAGAACTGCCTATTTCATTTGTGAAATTTGTTTTATTTGAAGCATGAATAAAACCAAGGAAGAAAGCGAAATCAGTGCATGGAAAAATCCAAGCAGAGCAGTGTTGTGTGTGGATTTTCAGCAATGATGATTGTAGTCTGTGGCTGCTAAAAAAACACCTGGCATGAAAAGATGGGGTTTAAAATCTTGGGGTGGGGTTTTAAATTATTTTATAGCAGAGAACTAGGAGGATCATGGAAACTTTGATTTGGTTATTACTACTTTATATATCCGAAATTGCCTGGGGATTGCTGGGGCTGTTGCTCCCTACTTTCTCCCTTCTCCAGCTCTGAGTAGGCCTACCACACAACGTCTCCATGGCAACACTTTGGCAGTGGTAGGTTCGCTCTCTTTGTGGCTCTGTCTTTCCCTTCTTTCTTTCCCTCATATGCCTTCTCCTTGTCCATTCTTTGTCTCTTTTCAACTTCCTTTGTTTTTGTTTATATGTCTTCCACCCTTTCTTTCTTTCTTTCTTTCTTTCCCTTCCTTTTTCTGTCTTTTCTAGCTTCTCTCCCTCCCTTTATCCCTTCATTCTTCATTTCCTTTCTCTTCTCTTCTTTCACTTTTTCATTCCCTTCCATCATACTTTTCCCTTTCCTTTCCTTCTATTTCTCTCCCCCTCCTTCTCATTTCTTTTCTTTTTCTCTTTCTTTCCTTCTTCCCTCCCTTCCCCTCATACACATACTACCATTCTTTCTCACTGACATCATACAGCACCATAGTATGTCATAGCCAGCAGTTTGTCTGGCCTGGCTCAGCTGCTGCTGGGAGCAGGTCTCCAGCAGAGGAGGTCTTTTCTCAGTATTGCTGCAAGATGGGAAGGGGTTAGTCTGACTTCCTCCCCTAGGAAAGCATCACAGGCTTCTGTGATTATCTGTACAGGATTGCTGAAATATTCAGCAGTTGAGGCCTCATGACAAAAAGGAAAAGAATAGCTTTTTGGTAGCAAATAATGTTGTACCTTGGTACTCTTGTCATAGATCTTGGCCCTTGGCTCTGCTGCCCCGGGTTAGAATTCTGGACTCTGACCTTCGTTTCTGTAATCCTGCTCTGTTGTATCCTGTATCTGTGACTCTGATTTCTGGACTGATTTCTGCCTTGATTCATGGACTTGGGCTTCAGTTTGTATCCCTTGACTTCAAAACTCTTGACTTCAGATTGTTTTCTTGGATTCTTGGTCTTCTTTTATGAGATCTGATAAGTGCATTACTGGCATCTGGCTGCAAGCTTGACTATTGTTTGTTCTTGTTCCTGACCTGGCTCTGTAGTACTCTCTCTGCATTAATTGGTCTCTTGATCTTGACTTGTGTTCATCATTAATCTGGCTGCATGCCTCAATTCTGTTATTTTGGCCAGGCCCTGAAAGACTCCAGACTTTAGTTTTCTTTATAAATAAACATGTTCTTGGCTTATATTGTGTTTGTTTGGATAAACCTCAGCTCTGGTACTGGAAAAGCTCTGGAACATGACATAGCAACTGCTAATCCTTCACTTTGCAATAGCCAATCTAGTGACATCACAGATGGCCACTTCACCTCGCAACTGCCTTTATAGACAAACATACAAGCATATGTATACATGCTTTGACTTTTGTGGTGATTATTAATTCCACTTATATCTTGACTTTCTTCCAAAAGATTCAAGATAGTGCAAATCAAGGAAACTTGATTTTACTCTGGTATCTATGTTATAAAAGACAGATAGTAGCTGGGGGTTGGATGCAATTAGGTCATTGGCCCCAGCCCACAAGATATGAATTATAACCCCCTTCAATGAAATTTCCCTTTAACCCTCAAATTTCTAGCACTGCAGTATCGGAAACATTAGTTGTATGATTAAAAAAAATAGTGTAGACATCCAAAAAAGCAAGCAGGTAAAGTTATGTGAGCACAAATATAAAAGTGCTAGGTGTGAAAAAATTCAGTGTCTCACTTCCTTCAATGCTAGAATTTTGGAAACTGAAGACAAAGGTAATGAAAAAAATATTTATGGTTGGTTAGTACCCGCATTTTGCTCCTCTCAATAGCAACAGGCCTTTTATGTATGTGGGATTGAGAAAAAGCGACTAGCTCAAGATGACTAGTGAAGTGGAAGTTGGAAGCTGAGTTTCCACTATCATAGTACAACACCCTATCCATGACACCAAATGGAGAGGAAATTGAGGAAGGTATTTTCTGAAGTACAAAACCTGAAGTACTATGTGCATTCTAGAAGTTGAACATCAGCTTGCTTGCTTTTCTTCCCATGCTCCTCTTTATGCTAGTTACTCTTTCCTGCCTTTATGGCTCCCAACCATGATGTAGTCCTACACAGTTTTGAGAGAGATGGCCCGCTAGGCTGTTTTGCTTGTTCTTGGGCATGGAAGAGCATTACATCACCTTATTTCTGCCATTCTAGGGACTCAGTTTGACCTCAAATGTTATTGGTAGTCCACTTAGAATACAGCCATTGAAGCAACAGTCTTTATTGAAGGTGCTTTAACATCTGTTTCATTTGGTCTATTTCACTTGGGATTACATATAGGCTTTAGATAATTTTATTTTAGGAATGGATGGAAGAGAAAATACAGGATCTGAAATATAGTTAGTTATAGTAAGCAACAGTGTAGGCTTTTGAACATGGCTGTGGGTAAGTGCTAGGCCTGGGTAGGTTCATCAAAATGCTCATAAAATCGGAATGAATTCAGATTAAATTCACTTCTGAAGCGGTTTCGAAGCGATGTAAGCAACCCGGAAGTGAAGGAATCGGCAAACACACAGCTCTCGCCTAGTTCTGATGCCGAGGAAGGACATCCATGTCCAAATTGGGTTAAACACCCAGTTTGGACACGGATGTCTTTCCCTCCACGTTAGACCTGGGGCAAGAGCCACATACGGCTCTCGCCCAGTTCTGATGTGGAGGGAAGGACATTCGCGTCCAAATTGGGTGTTTAACCAGTGCTGTTTCTTTCTTACTGCACATGTGTGTCCGCCATTAATAAAGCCATTCTGAAATTTTAGAAAAATTCATAAAATTTCCACACTTTTTGGGAAAATTTCAGAAGTCATTTAGAACCGCCTGCACCCCCTACATTCACAACGGGTTTGGAACCATTTTTTTCCTTGATCAAACAGGCCTAGTAAGTGCAAGTGAGGCTATAGGAGGGCAAAAAAACGAATGCCTGATTTTCAGAATCATAGCTCCAGCACTTTGAATCCAACATGCCAAAAACTTAACTGGAATACTAAAGGGAACATAACTACACACACAACTAAATACTATTTTGTTTTAAAATGAATTAATTAATGTTGATGCAGTACCATCTTCAATCACTATATGTCAGACTTTCCCAAGCATTACAGAGTCTAAAGTCTACAGAGCTAGGAGACTAGTCTTCAGTGGTTGGGCAGGGAAAGTCTTCTGAGTAAAATGTAGAAATTAGTTATAATCAGACAGAGACCATGATTTGATTCAGTGTACAATACTCCTTTATAAACGTGCAGTGTTGGACTCCTGCTCCATAACCAGCTTGCCAAACTACCCTTTCTATCTGTCATCAGATTCAGACTGGGATAGTCATTTTTTAAAATAAAAAAACATAGGGATGGTTCAAAATATATGCCAAAGTGTTATTAAAAGAAAGAGAGAAGGGGGATGCCACATTGTTAGTGGTGATAAGGTTATACCAAACCAATTGAGATTCATGCTGCTCAGCCGAGAAACATTATTTAAAGGAATAATTTAGGCTGGAGCTTGTGTGGGTATGTATCAAAAACAAAACAAGTCTTTATCAGTTTCCAAGAAAATAGACATGCGCTAGCTGATCTACACTGTCAACATTTCAAAATCTGTTCTGTGGTTTCTGTGGTTTTCAGGGTCATACAGTCAAACTCAATTTAGGAATGTGGTGTATATCTTGAATATGAATGAGAATGTGACAATACATCTGCTGTCTATCTAAAGGAGCAGGCTTCGTGGGAGCGACAAACTATGAAGCAAAGCTCATTTGCTCAGAGCTTGGCAGACTGCAGGATAACACATCTAGGTAAATTGGAGATGTTCTTACATTAGAAAAATGCTTCCTGGATGCTAGAATTAGAACTGTAGAAAAAGCCTATCACTTACAACTAATGAACAACATTATTTGAAGTATCACTTGTATTGTACAAAAAATAGCATTGCATACATGTGAACATAACACATTTTCTATAAATACAGTATATGAAACCACAATGTTGAGAATAAATTTGTTATTCTCTTAGGTGTCATAACACTCTTTGATTGTATTTGTCAATGGAGGAATTAGGTGGCAGAAAACTGCTTTCCAAAGGTATGAGAAAAGTATTAGACCACAAAAATATAAATGTGGCCACAAAAGGCAATACAAATAATTTAGATTGCTTGGAGAAGGGAACTAAATTCTATTTACCTTCACCAGTATTCATACTGACATACCTTGTGACAACCAAGTTTTTGAATGCTAACTTTGTAATGGAAAAATCAATAGGGTTTTGAAGAAAAACCTGAAATTTCTGCTATTTGTCTAATTTGAACTAAAAATCCAAAGACATTAATGTATTGTATTTGAAGCAAAAATGTTATATTTTAACTAGTCGATGGAGATGTGAAATACAATTTTTAAAAAAAGAAAGATGAACCAGATGTTTAAAAATGTTTGTATTATATGCCTGGGATGGTTACAAACAAATATATTTGAGGTCTCAAACTATAGTAAAGTAATTTAACACCACTAACTAGAAATAAAAATTTACTTTAACAAAAATAAACCACAACATATTTATCGAGAACTTTCCAATAAGTTGGACATTGACACAGTCAAACCTAAGAGAAGCCTCAATACAATTACAGATATAACACAGTTAATTAAGTAGATGAGGTCCTGGGCAATGCTGTAATGAAAACTTTGAAATAATTCTACAACATAGGATCAGGGCTGCAAGATTACAATATATACCAGAAGTGAAGAACAGAGTGACTCTGTCAATTGAAGTTTGGCTGTTGAAGATATAAAATTTGGCAGAAATAGACAAATCGACAAATGTCAGTAAATATAATGTAATTTAAGCAAAATTGGCAATCTATTGTTGAATATTGGTCATCAGCCATAGCGTTTGTAGAATAATACATTTTATCATAGGTAGAAGCAAGCTTATGTTATCTAGTTTGAAGAGATAAGTAAAAATGTCAATATTTTTTATACTAAAGCAAGTTAGTTAAAAAAAAGAAATACTACAGTCACCTAGACAGCTGGAAGTCAAGCCCCATTTTCCTCTGCCCCCCCCCTTCAGTATTATTTGGTACTACTTAATGTGTGATAATTTGTAGTGAATTTGTACTATCCCATATGTATCTTTTATACAGTGTACAATTATTAGTGTGTGTGTGTGTGTGAGAGTGCATGTTCAATTAAATAATTCTTTCAAAAGCAAGCATATTGTTAGGAATGATTAAAGACCGTGAGAACCAAACTTGACTGGACATGACAACAAGCACATCATTAACCACCACATCTGTTCCTAGTTTTGAAAAAAAAAGTTGCTGTAGCAAGAGAGGGAAATTTTCAGTGAGACCAAAGCACACAAAATAGGTTTAACTCTTACTTCCCCCATCATGAACTTGATTAAGATCCCATTCCAGTTATTAAAAGGTCCAGATGGAAAGTGCCTACTTATTCCAATGGTAGTGTTGCTATGTAAAATGGGGACATGGCTCCCGTACCTTAACAGCTGGGCAGAAGAGGGATTTCAATAGGTGTTGCATGCCCTGCAGTCTGTCTGCTGAAATCCCTTCTTATATACTCCCATTAAAGATACAGAAGCTTTTTTTCTTGTTTTAGCTAGCAACTAATAAGCTACTCCTTAAAAAATAAAATCAAAGTATTAGACTTTGTATTATGTTTGAATCTATCTATATTTTGTAGCAAAAGCTGAGCAGCAACATTTACCTGAGTATTTCCTGCATCTAGGTCCTGCATTGTAAGATGTTTGGAACATTAAGAGATTATGCTGGTTTTAAAAAATGAAATATGCATTATTAATTATGGGTTTTTAAAAGTTGATATAAATCTTTAAACTATTGTGACTGTGTTTAGAATATTGATGTTTACATCTTCCCATAGAACCAAAGAAAGTGGTAGACCATTTCTAATATTCAATGATCTGCAAAGGGGTATATCACAATAGGGACCACTTCACGCATACTTTTTTCGACAGCAGCGGCTGGATTTTTATTCTTTAGCCACAGAGCCCAATGGCTCCCATCACACTCCAACCAACAACTTTTGGGATGGCTCTGTGGCCGAAGTGCTGCCACCACCAAAAAAAATGGCAATGGCAAACAACAGCATGAACAGATGAGTTGAACCACCAAAAAAGGGCATCCCTCCATGTGATGAGGAAGGGGGGAAGCTGTGACGGAATGGAGTATGGGGTAATGCACCCCCATGCCGCTTTCACGACTGCCGGCAGGATGAAGGGATCTAGGACACCTTTATTGGCACATGTGACAAGGCCGTAAGTCATCTTTGTAGCCTCTTTGCTAGACTATGAGTAGAATATTGAAATAGGTAGGCCCTCTTGGTAAGATGCTGCAGTACTCTCCTCATGTTCATAAGAGTCTTTAAGAGGGTCACAAGATTCATCACTTTTTTTAAAAACGGAAGATAATATTTGCCAATACATAAAAAGATAGCACTGTGTACTTTGTAATATGTCATTGTTTATGGACCTATTTCTGGTATGAAACACTTTGACAAATAAACACAACTATCTGTTCAGTGCATAGATTCAATGGGATCATTATAGCACATTTTTGGCTCTCAGTTGATAATTTTTCAGTGCCAAGATTTCATTCATGCACTCTCTAAAACAGGTTGCTTTGGGCAATATCATTCTATCCTTTCACAGCAACACCCCATCACTTCCGAATATTGCTGTTTTAAACTTGACATATGAGGTAGCTATAAGGTAATACTAACCTAGCAGTAAACAAAATTCATTTCCTTGCTGCAATGTGACATCATTTATGGGACTTTCTGCAAATTCCTACTCTGTTTGGGAATAGGATACTGCATCTTTGACACATAGTGTCAAATTCATCATCTTAATGTCTAATTTGTCACAACTTTCTGCAACAGTACTGTCAAAGGTGTCCGTTATTATCAGATTTTCCCCCAATTTATATTCAATAGCTATATTGTATAACCATAGTTAAAAAAAAGTGGGGAGAATCCTTTTGGGATTTTAAACTAGCCTAACTGAGGGCACTCCCAGACAGGCACTTACTCTGGAGTAAGAAAGTGGGATTAAGAACTCTGCTACCTTAAGGAGAGTCCTAACACATAGCCATTAGTCTCAGGAAATGGTTTCATGGCATCCAGAAAGGTGGGATAATGCAGATTGAAGGGAACCACAAAAAGTATGGGACATCCACCTGAAGATTTCTTTTAATTTTTGTTTCTTAATGACTCTCCAACATGTTTGCACCTCATTAGAGTCAATGTGGATATAACAAAGTGCGCACATAAGCAGATTTCCTGTCATCGTCTCTCCTCACCTCCTCACCCTTTAAGTTTGCCCTCTTGAACCCCATTTCCCTTTGAGGTTGCTTGCCTGCCATGCTGGTTCCCACTGTGTAAATTAAATATCTGTTTAATTTCAAAAATATGAGAACAGTTGGAGAGAGTTCTCTGTTTATATCCCTCATCAGCTGTTTTGGGATTATAAAATGAGAATAACCATTTGAGTAGTCTACACCAGCGTATCGCAAGGAACTCTTGTGATGTAGGTTTTTTTTAAACAGTGCTATGTAGCAGCACATTTTTCACCCGATCACAGATTTTAAACAAACTTTTTAATCATGTGTTTTTATGACATCCTGTAATCTAGCACACATTTTTGATGCACATCATCTCCCCCCTTATCCCACTTTCTTCTGGAATTTGAGGCTTGTGTAGAAAGGACTCACTATAATAGTGAGCCTACATTTTTCCAGGGATGCAAAAAGAGGTATCCAATACCTTCTTATGCAACAGTCAATTTCGCAAAAGAATAGCTGCTGGATACCACCTGAACACAGCCTCTTCCAATGATTAGCCATGGTGGCATACTGGGGAAACGTCCTTATACTACTTATTGCTGGCTGGCTGCCTACTTC
The DNA here is from genome assembly GCA_030556195.1 of Anolis apletophallus. NCBI lineage: Eukaryota > Metazoa > Chordata > Lepidosauria > Squamata > Anolidae > Anolis > Anolis apletophallus. Next base: position 63,179,019 of record JARBWK010000004.1, on the reverse strand, counting down.
ATCCCTCTCTGGCATCCAGACTTCCCTGTAACTATGGTGGTGGAACATTGGGCCATGCCAGCTGCAAACAGGATCTTGTTCAGTGTTTCTGAATCATCAGATCAAAATACCAATGGCTGTTTGTAACAAGACATTTATAATCGGCACCTGCACGTAACTTTCCATAGAGGAAGATTTAAAAAAACTTTTTTACAGTAATCATTTAATACAAAAGCTTCTGTTTCTATCCACTTCCATGCTCTATTCTTCGGCAGGTTCTCCAGATACATGGTACTGGTCTCCAGGGAATCACATTATTTTTGCAACAAAGGGCAATTATCCATTTCCCTAGGTTTAGCATGCCACTTAATGCTTACACTTATTGTTAGTGCTAGAGAAAAATAGTAGGTTTTCAGGCATCCACTTACATGTCTCTATTATAAAATTAGAACTGGGTGCCATCAGCTTATTGGTGTATTAACATGTTATCTCGAGGATCTCATCTAGTTCCTCATATCTATCTTTCCAAATCTTAGCCTTATGATATTTTGACTACATTTTGCATTTCAATTAAGAACTCAGCCAAGGTATAGAAAAGCTTTAATTATTTCGGTGTCAGTGAGACAGCAGCTGGCTGACGTTCTCACCTTCCCTTGCAAAAATAATCCATAGCCCTGATTCTGCCTGTCAAACTTTAATCATTTATATATCTCTATAATCTTTAAAGTTATGCAAATCATCAACAGTTTTTGGGTTATTTTTAGTATTTTTACACTTTCCCTAAAATTTCATCAGTAGTTCTTTCAAGGATTTGCTGTCTTCTCCTAGTAATATGGTGTCATCTGCATGTTTCTGCAAGTCTGCTATTGCTGTTGCCTCCTGATCTAGCTTTTCATATGATATTTTCTGCATACAAATCCAACAGATTAGCCTTATCCTCTTGCCAGTTGGAAACCACTGTGTTTCTCCACATTGTGTTCTAACGCTAGCTTCTTGTTTGAGTATAAGTTACACATCTGGATAATTAGATGTTGTGTCAAAGCCACATCTTTTGAAGTGATCCATAGTTTCTCGTCATATACACAATAAAAGACTTTGCTACAGATCTACCCCCCCCAAATATTTTAGTGCATTTTATTATCCAACATGAATGACCCATACTGTATCTTCCTATTCTTAACCCTGCTTGAATATTTGGCATCTCTTGCTACCTAAATGATAAACATCTTTGATGTAAAATCTTGAACATCACTATGCTTACATGAGAGATTAGTACAATAATCTGATTATGTGCTTTCCTCCCTGGGGAATGCAATCTATGTTAAGTATTTATAGTTAGTGCACCACTGGAATTTTTTTTGGTTGGTTGGTTGCTTAGATTTCCTCCAAGATGTCCATGTAGTATCTTTTATTTTCTTCCTCTCCTGCCTTAGTGGTGAGAGGATAAAGTTGTATGATGGTTATAAAGATAGATTTTCCATGAACTCTCATTGATGCTACTCTTTATACACTTTATATTATATTCCCTACTTAGCTTTGCTGTATCTTAATAACTATTACTACCTCATCTTTAATTTCCATTTCTAGAGCAAAACACTCATCCTATCCTTTCTTATCCTATCTGATTTGTCATTGAGCCACTCCTTTGGGCTTCACACAAATCTACCATTTGCCAAAATATACAAGCCTGTGCTTTTCTTTTCCATTTCTGGCTGAATAGCTTAACTGTTGGTTCGTCTCATTGAGTGTGAGGTCTGCCCAAGGGCCATTTGTTGTCTCTTGGTATCCCGTTCATTAGTCGACATGTCCATTGGTTGTCTTTTGTTCATGCTATATGCCCTGCCCATTTTCTTTTTGCCTCATAGATTTCATTGACCACATCACCTAGCCCCGCAGTTCTTTGACGCAGTTCTTTATTGCTGACTTTATCTGTTATTGTAACAAAAATGGTATGTCTTACAGTGCAAACCTGCTTTATATAAGATAGAATGCAACCCTTCGTTATCCTAATATTGATCTTGTGTATAGAAATAATACAAATTGGCAAAAAATATATATCCACCAATCAATCCTCTACACAGCTGTTGTATAAGTTCATTCCTTTACTGAGTTCATCTTTCATATAATAATTTCATGGGTTGGACCCAAAGCATATATACAATCCATGTTATTCAAAACAATTTCATTAGCTATTCATATGTATAAATGTCATGTAAATGTACAACATAAAGTTCAATTCATTCCATCAATTAGGTTCAACCCAAAGGTACAGTAATATGTACTATCCTTGCATATATAATTTCATAACATCAAGGCAGTTATCATGGAATTCAATTCATTCTTTCATCTTAAACCTTCAAATCATAAAGACACCTCCGTACAAATCTTGTGTGTTCATATATTAGGTAATGGCATTTACAAGTCAATCTAATACAGGCTCTTTCTGTATTGATATTCAAGTATTGGAATAGACCCTGTGTGGTGTTGTCAGACTGAGGTCCCAACCGTGATTGTTGGCTGGGTTATGGTCTTCCCACCCACAGACATGTGTGTGTTAATGAATCCGCTCCTTTGTGTTGTAACCGGGGGCTGTGTGCTCCTGTTTCGGCGTTTATCTGATCCAGGCGGATCGGCCTGCTTGGGAGCCTGTTAAGGCTGGCTGTGGATTTCAAAGCGGCGATTTGGCGTCCGTTTGTGGGGGCGTGAATGCTGCGGGTCTCCCACTTGGGGTACCTTGTCCGGTGGGGAAACCAGGGGTCTCCAGTCTTGATTTGTATCGGGGTGTCGGCTGCGGGTCTGGGTTGTTTTCCCTCCCGTGACTGGTTCGATCTTCAAAGCTGCGTCGGAGCGAAGATGCAGGGCTCTCTTAAAGGCACAAGCTTCTATTCAAGTCTGCGAATGCAGCTAGCGGCTGTGTCCGCGTTGAGGGTCGCGTTCCGCTTTGGCTGGGCAATATGTGATACCCTCTTGATGGGGGATCAATGCCTACGGCTGGGCTTCTGTGGGCACCCGTGGGGGCCGTTTGCGTCTCCAGCGCCGCTTCTTGAGGCAATTTCGATAAGGCCGCAGACGTGTGCAGCAGTGAGTTCCAGATATTCCTCCTTTTCTCTGGGTTCTAAAGGGAGTGCAAACAAAACTGTAAGGGCATAGACCATGGCATACGTGCGGATAGGGTCTCCCAGTCGAGGTACATACCTGTCCTGGTGTGGTGTGCGTCTTCAATGCAGTAAACCTCCAGGGGCTGGAATCAGCACTGGAGATGGCTCCTGATTGCCCTTAAATAGATTGAGACACACCTGGCTGGATTAGGCCAGGAGATTCTGTGGGCTTAAAGGGTCGTTTAACCCTGTAGGGTCCTCTGTGGAGAGGAGGAGGATCCATTTGCATTCAGCTTTGAGTAGTGCTGTCCTAATGTCAGTGTAGCGTGGAACCTGTACTTTTTCAAGTCCATAAATGGAAAAACTGTCCGGGGGATGGTTGGCTAGCGCAAAATGCTTGTACAGTAGCGAGTCCTGGGATTTACAGTTTATGCGTGAGCGATGTTCCAGTGCTCTCGTCCTCAGTTCTCGTTGAGTCTGGCCCACGTAATTGTGTCCACATGTGCACTGGAGGCAGTATATTACTCCCGAGGAGCCACACATTATTTCCTGGCGCAGCCTCAAAATCCTGTGCGTAGTTTTATTCACAATTTCTCTGCTGGTGTTTATTTGGGCACAGATGGAACAATGTCCGCATGGTTTGGTACCCGGATTGGCCACTTGTTGTCTGGGTGGTCTGTCATGCTTAGTGTGGACTAAAATTTCTTTCAGGTTCTTGGTTCTTTTGTACGCGATCATGGGGGGACAGTCAAGCCCTGGTATTTCCTTTATTATGGGCCAGAATTTGGTTACTATCTTCTGTATTTCTTTCGAATGCTTAGTCAAGGTTAAGGGTCACACAATTCTTTTCTTTTGAGGTCTTTCGGATGATTGCAATAAAGATTGTCTCTCTACTTGTAGTGCTTTTGTCTTGGCGTTTTCTATGATTTTATTGGGGTAACCTCTATGTCTTAGTTTCGTGGACAGGACCTTGGCGTCTTCCATGAAGTCTTCATTAAAGGATGAATTTCTTTTCAACCTGATGTACTGACTGTACGGGAGACTTCGTTTCAGGGCAAATGAGTGAAAGCTTGTAAAATGCAATAATGTGTTCCTGTCCGTTGGTTTATAGTAATTCTTCACTTTCAACGTCTTGTTGTGCGTGAAGACCGTAAGATCAAATAATTCACTGAAACTTTGCTGAAAGTAAAGGTCAATTTAATGTTCGATGCCATCCATTCATCCATTTTTTTTAGGCGGACTGTATCTGTGTCATGGCGCAGAATTAGAAAGATGTCATCTATGTACCGCCAATATAGTTTAACGTATTTAGGCATGATGTTGTCGGCGTCTGGTTTTAGGCACCTTTCTTCCAATTCCTTCATGAATAGATTGGCTATGGTTGGGGCAATGGCCGCTCCCATAGATACCCCTCCACACTGCAAGTAGTACTGGTTTTCAAAACTAAAAAAATTGTAGTCCGTAACACAGTCGTATAGCTCTACGAGAAATGCCGTGGGAGGTGTTCTGGGTGCCGGTCTGGTCTCCAGCAGGTCAATGATGATATGTCGCGTTTCTTCTGTGGGTATGTGTGTATATAACGCCTCCATGTCTGCGGTCGCCATGATATATTTATCTGTTATTGTCACACTACACACCCTCCTTTCCATTGCTCTCTGAGTCACTACCAGTTTTTCTTCCTCTAACTTTGTTGTTGCCCATGTTTCAGATGCATATATCAGTGCTGGTAAAACTGTAGTGTTGAAGATGTCTGCTCTGACCTTCATTGACAGCTAATAATCAGTTAGCACTCTCTGGTTTCAATTAAAAGCTGTCCAAGCTGTCTTGTGTCTTCTTGTGCATTCACCATTTGCCAAATTATTCAACTGCACTTGTTGTTCAAGAAAATGCTCAATATTATCCAAATGTGCCATGCCTGTCCACTTTACCTCATTCATATTACGCGTGGCTAAATTTATGCATTCCATTTCTTGTTTTATATTTTTTCATCCTAAACCATGCTTCCTACATTCCAGGTTTCTGTCATATGTACTGTGCAGTTTCAGACCTGTCAAAAATAATTCTATTATCAGCAAAGCCTCTCATCTTATGAGACTATTTTGTTTTACCACTATGGAAAAACAGTGTCAGATCAATGTACTGAAGAAATTTAGTTATTTCCCATTTCCTATGGCAACAACTCATGTTAAACACTACATTCAAATATACAGTAGAACAGAAAACCGAGATGAAAAACTTCCACCTGAAAGAAAAAGTGTAATATCAGTTACACTATGGAACACCTAGGCCAACTTTTTCATTGTATTATTTGCAGCTGGCTGCTTCCAAATTGCAGCTGAACATTGTAAGGAAAAACAGACATGCTTTCGAATTGCAAAGTTGAAGAAAATTAAGTTAATTAATGTGTCATCCATCTGGAACTTGAAAATTCTCTTGCCTGGGGAATATATCACCATACACTGGTCCTTCCCATTTGCACAGAAGCACAACAACAGCCATGGATTGAATAGAAGCTTTAACTAAGCTTCTTTAAACTGCCTCTACTTGATGTTATGATATTCAGTTATATCCTTAGAATACACCAATATACTCATGGTTGGAGGGATGCAAAACAATCTCATTCCTATCCTTGCAAAGTAGCACATGAGCACCAGCAATAAGCTCAGCAAGCCGACACATTCTTTTTATATTTGTTATGAGGCCTCATGTAAAGTGAGAGGTTTATGGTTGGAATTAACTATTTGCTAGGGACCTTGATACCCTAACGGCAACAGATCTTGGAAGGAAAGCAAGGTCAGCTCTGATAAATACTTGGATTGGAGATTGTCTAAGAAAACCAGACTATACTGTATTTTAGGGGAAGAAACTGGCAAAATTATCCCTGAATATCCCTTCCTTATGAAAACTACAAAATTAATGGTCTCTCAAAAGCCAATAAGGCAGACACACCACCACCAATGGTACAATACCTTTGTCTTATGCCCTAGTATACCAAAGTATCTATTAGGCATGAGAAAAATGAAACGGAAATTAAAAGGATTCGTAAGAGATTCGTATGTAATGGGACTTTTGAGGTTTTACGTATCGCTGCCGCGATCCCGGAAGTAGACTTCCTTTTACGGTCCTTGAGGCCAACAATTTGCGTTATGATCGTAAGAAATTCTTAATTCTTAATTAATTAATTATTGTACTACGTACTCACTTCTCCCTGTCTTCTCCCCCTCATTTCCTTCTCGCCTTCATTCAGCTTCTTCTTTTTCCCGCATTTCTATGGGGAACTGGAAGTGACGCTGCTGCTAGGTAGGCAATGCATTCTGGAAAGTGTAGTCCTCCAGGCTTTCCCCCCCCCTCCTTCTCTTCCCCGTTGCTCTGCTGCCATGCCCCATCGCAGGGGCCAGCTTCACACACACACACACACACGCTTCTCCTCCTCTCTCTCCAGGCTTTCCCCCCCTCCTTCTCTTCCCCATTGCTCTGCTGCCATGCCCCATCGAAGAGGCCAGCTTCACACACACACACACTTCTCCTCCTCTCTCAGGCTTTCCCCCTCCTTCTCTTCCCCGTTGCTCTGCTGCCATGCCCCATCGCAGGGGCCAGCTTCACACACACACACACACACACGCGCGCTTCTCCTCCTCTCTCTCCAGGCTTTCCCCCTCCTTCTCTTCCCGTTGCTCTGCTGCCATGCCCCATCACAGGGGCCAGCTTCACACACAGACACACGCGCGCTTCTCCTCCTCTCTCTCTCCCTGCGCTCTCTCAGATGCTTCTCTTCCCCGTTGCTCTGCCATGCCCCATCGCAGGGGCCAGCTTCAGCCCTCCAGGTACGTGTTTTGGACTTCAACTCCCACCATTCCTCACAGCCTCAGGCCTCTTCCTTTTCCTCTCAGCCTGGGCAAACTTGGGCCCTCGCTCCCTCAGGATCGGGGTGAGAGAGAGGCAGCGAGGAGCGAGGGGCTCCTCCTCCTTTTCTTTTGCTGCTTCCAAGAATAGAAAACCCCCTCCCTCCCTCCCTTCCTCCTTCCCTCCTTCCTTCCTATTTGGAGTGTCCCATCTAGAATTCAGTGTGGTTTATTCAAGTTTTGGCCTACAACTCCCAGAAATCCCAGCCAATTTACCAGCTGTTAGGATTTCTGGGAGTTGTAGGCCAAACTCATCTGAATGCGCATGCTCTGGCATACGAATTACTAACGAATTTCGTTAGTACTTAAGTTACATTTCAGAAATTTTTGGGAATTTTTTTGTAAGTCTTTCTTTTACTAATAAAAAAAATCCCCCCCCCCCATTTGATTTAAGAATCGCCATTTTTGGATTCTAAACCATGCCTAGTATCTATATCTGTTATAGCTGCTTCATGTGCCTTTATCTAAGTGATGGTGGATATGTTGGAATATACTGGCTTTTAATAAACAATAACTCTCTGTTTATAATCTTTCTACAAAGTCAAGTAAAGAACTGAGCGTTAACCAGCATAGACTTTCCTCTTTTTAACTTCACCACCTCAGTTTCCAAGGCTTCTAGCTGCAATCTCACTTCAGTTATCTAACTGTTTATACACCCCATTGTCCATAAAAGAATTCCACTTATATTGCTTTGCTATTGTCTCACAAATAAGCCTTGGGTTGTTAGTGGTTTAGGTTATTTTATACCTTATGTCACAGCTTTGGATGCATCTACAGTTTGACATCACTTTCATTGTCATAGTTGAACGTTATAGAATCATAGGAGGTGTAAGTTGGTGAGGTACCAGGACTGTTTAGAAGAGAAGGCTAAAGACCTTATAAAACTACAACTCCCATGATTCCATAGCTATGGCAGATAAAGTGACTTCCAGCTGCAGTAATTCCACTGTGTAGATGCACCCTTTGTTGGTGGTTGAGGCACAGGATCAAAATCATTTTGTGGGAGACACATCCCGTGGAACCATCTTCTGTAATCTGGAAATCCATTGATCTCTGTGTGAAAGCATTTAGAGACACACTTATCAGTGAAATCTCTGTCAAATAGCACACAAAATTATTTGAGTAGTAATCATTGGGAAACTACTGAAAATATTTAGTTAATGGTGCTAAGAACCATGTTTTAAAAGGGTTGATCGTGCTTACTTTAGACCAGGGGTCAGGAACCTTTTTGACTCAGAGAGCCATAAAAGAAAAATATTTGTAAATGTATTTCCGTGAGAGCCATATAATATATATAAAATATATTTTAAGACTGAATTCAACTAAATGTGAGTATATATGTACATACTATGAGAAAAGGATTCCCCAGCCTCAATAATAATAATAATAACAATAACATTAATTATAATAATAATATGAGCTGGGAAAGACCCCTTGGGCCATCTAGTCCTACTTCCTTCTGCCTTCATGCATGAAAAGCACAAGGCAGGCAGTTCGCTATGAGCAGAGGTCCTTCTCCGCTGCGTCCGCTGCCCCCTCCATGCCCAGTGCAGGCCAGTGTGAGGAATGAGGCCAAAGGACTTGAGCTTCATCATCCTCCACCATAAGGGGAGCAGGGGGCCAGGCCCACCTACCTGAAGGGAGAAAGGAAGGGTGTGGACTCCGCGGCGAGGAAAGGCCTCTCTCCCTCCCTCGGTGCCTGGCCTGCCCTTTCAGATGCCGCTTGCCGCTGCCGCTGCTCCTCCTACACCGCCACAGCCCCCGCCACTGCCCCGGACATTGACGACAACTCTCGTGATGCCATCTTGACGCACGCTACGCCGATAGTGCAAGATGTGGAGAATGGTGCCAGCTTCCGCAAAACGTAGTGCAAGCTCCCTCCTTCCTGTTTGGCTTTGCCCTCCAAATGTGCACTAAGGATGGTAAGTCAGCCTGCAGCCTCGCCTCCCTTTCCGCCTCTCTTTCTCTCTCTCTCTCTCAATGCAAAGCCACGGCGCTTCCTCCTCCTTTGCCTCGTGCATGCCTGGGTTTAGGCTGAGCCTCGTGCCATTCAAGCAGATGCTCTCCCCAGGCTTTTTTGGTGCCTTGAGCAAAGCCAGATGGCCCCGCCTCCAGCTGAGCTGCTCGCACTGCCTTCATCCCAAATTCCACGTGCACAGCTCAGCTGGAGGCAACCGACTCTCAGCTGTGCGCGCCACCTTCACCTCAAATTCCACGTGCGCAGCTGAGAGCCAGCATGGAGAGCTTGGTGCGGGCCCCACCTCCAGCTGAGCTGTGTGCCCCTGCTTTAGACTATGCTAAGTACATTGTATCAAATACTTTCTGCAAAGTGCCAGCTGCAGAAGGTTGGGATTAGGTATACATCTCTTCTGTTTGCAAAACCGTCTTATTGTGAGCAGAATCCTCTTTTCCCACTTGATTTTCCACATCTGGCAAGAGAGTAATTTGCTAGCAGAACTGCTCTACAGACTGTGATCTCTAAGTATAAGAGTCCCCAAAAGGGTCAAAGAGAAAGGAGTCATGTGTACCAGATCTAAATCTCTTACAGGTTGGAGATGAAAAATGTTGATGCCGAAAGAATATTTTTCCATTTTTTCCCAGAAGAAAATGATTTGTTACATTGGAACATAAATTAATTGCACAAAATCATCATATTTTATATTTAGTAAAAGTGCACTTTATTCGAAATATAATTACAAATTGGACTTTTTTGCTACAAATGCAGCTGCATGTTCTTGAGTTGTAAGGAACATGTAAACTATGAGGAACTTATTTGATATTGCCAATCTGAGGAACAGCACAAAAAAAACCAGATAGAAAAATGACAAAACATCTGGGAAAACCCCCCTGAAAATTAATCTGTCTCCACTAATTCTTCCTACTACCAAGCACTCTCCTTTCCATAAAATGAACTGAGGGAATACCAGGATTCGTAGTGATTTGATGCTATATATAGTCTTACATAAAAAAAATCTTCCGCTTACATGGCTTTTAGAAATGAGAATGCTTCATGTTAAACACTATTCATTATTCTAAAATAAAATAAAATAAAATATTCCATAATAAAATTTAAATTTGTTCCAGAAGAAAAAAGAAAGAAAAATAATTATGGGTTGCATCCAATATTTTTCTCATGTCTCTTATCTAGTCCAAGAACACAATGACAATGTTGACATTGTAATTACTTATTCATTCTTTAGACAAAACAGAAAAATGTTTTTCTGATAAAGAGAATCTTAGACAGATAAGAAATTTCACAGTTCTGGACTTAATACATGTGAACCAAACACACAATTTTCAGCACATTAAACAACATTTTCTGCATAGAAAACAACTTTCTGCACAGAAAAAAATACTGTGTAGAAAATAATACTTTATTCTGTTCAGTAACATTTCTGTGCAAAAACTGCTGGCTGGCATCTTCTATGAGAGACACATATGCATAACCAATCACCATAGTTCAGTGCAATGCAGAAGATCTCAGCCCAATCCCTAACCTGGACCCCCACTTTCCAGGAATTGGCTGCTGCAATTGGCAAAGATCTGTTCTCATGTCACTTGAGAAACAGTTGGCTGCCATTTCCACTGCCTTCTGTGAGTGACCTTTACTGTGACACGCAGAAGCAGGACCCTAGATTGTTTTTGTGAGGTAAGGTGAGAACATCAGCAGGCTGTTGGCTCACTGGCATTGAAATAATTAAAGCTTTTCTATACCTTGGCTCAGTCCTTAATCAAAATGTCAAAGATAGTCAAGATATTAAAAGACAGTTAAATCTTGGAAAGGTATATATGAAAGAACCAGCTAAGGTCCTTAAGATACACATAAATGCAGTAATAATCGGATGACACCAAATTCTAATTTTATAATAAAAGAAAAATTGTAAGTGGATGCCTGAAAACACACATTTTTGCTTCTAGAGCTCATAATAAATTGAAGTATTAAGTTAAAATTGAAGCAATTGCACATTGTCTTCTGTTGCAAAAAAAGAAGTGATATCTGGAGATTGGTGTTGTGTGATTAAAGAACCTTAAGAGAAATAGTGTGCCAACATGCATAGAAACATAAACTTTTTGCATAAAATGGTCACTGCAGAAAATTTTATATCTTCATCTAGAAAAAGATTAGTCTAGACACTGAATTTAAGTGCTTGGTATCTAGGAACTGATATCATTTGTAGGTAAGAATTGGAGGGTGTCTACAGTCCCTATGTCACCACAAAAATAGGGGTTCTATAAAGATTGTGCATAAATCTAGGCCACCAATTTATAACTGTCATTGGGGTGGTCAGCTATCATTATTTATGCAGAAAATTTGTTAAATGCTATTTAATGCTACATGCATTTTTAGGACACAGAAATGTAACTACTGGAAATAGTAGTCCAAAACTACACCGTTTTCGTGTCATCCCCCCTCCCCCCAAGGAGAAAAACAGCAACATCGTTTGTTCTGGCCTGCAGGAATGCATTTTTGTAAGATTTACATCCCTAAAATAGCCAAAGCATACAATGATTTATAAGGAAACAGTATTCCTTGGGGAACGTTGGTAAGCTAGGAGTTTAAAAGCCTTAATCAGCAATTCAGGAGCCTTTGAGAGGGTAAGGCCTTCAATGAATGCAAGGGTGTTTTTCATGTCTTAACTTATGATAAACTGACCATCTTATTAAAGACAATGACACTGAATTCTACACAGGCTCTGGGGAAATACGCTTTTTGCTGATGCTTAAAAGTAGTTATAGGCCTGACACTGCATTTATATGACCAATGCTTTTTAGTGAAATGTGTGCCTGTGTGTATGTATCAGAAAAAAGGGGGGAGAGCAAATCCAACAACCTAATACAACCCACTGAAAGTAGTTAGAGGCAATAAAATGAGAACATTGTCCCTTCAAATAAGATTATCCCACTGACATGTAATGTTCCTATAGTCCACTCTCCACAGTTTTACAGTTGCAAGGAGTGAGACAATTGTCCATCCCTGTTTGCTGCAGTGCTTAGTAAATATGTCTGCCTCTTCTCCTTGGATAAGTCAAGAGCATTTCTGAATGTTCAGGTGAAATTTTAAGTTGTTCCAGTGATTATTTGGGAACAGAACAAAAATTTAATGACAGGGCAAAATTCTTCTTTGGGATGGCAGTGCTCTTAATTCCCTTCTCCCCTTACTACATCCCATTGCAACCCCCTAGTCCCTCTTGTAGCACCACCAACTGAGAGAGAGGGAAATTGACATGCTCTTTATGCATAATGCAAACATTCTATCTTGCTGACTTGACACAGAAGCATAAGGACTTTCTCACATTCAGCTGACACTTCCAGGATTTCTGTAAGTGCTGCTTGCGAATGTTTTGTCCTTGGGGGGGAAGGGGTTGTTTTGTGTGAATAAGAATGAACAGTCCTCATTGAATTCTCAAGGCTATTCCTACCATGAGAAATTATTGTCAATAAAGAAGGTCTAAAAACTACAAATATCTAAAGTAATACATTTAAAAGATCTTATCCAAATTCAACAAAATATTATACCCACAGCAAAGAAAATTTCAATATTTGATAGTCCTCTGAAAGCTTGATAGATATGGTTTTAATCTAAACAGACTTTGAAAAACAAAAGTGTAGGCAGAAATTGCATTTTTGATAGGAGGAAACTTGAAAATTAAGGTGCCATAATCTAGGGAGCCTGTCATGTGAGACCATAATAGTCCAGGGTGCCAGAGCTGAACTAAATAGGGAAAGTTTACAAAAATAGCTAGGCTTTCAACATGGGCTAAAAGTAAAATTTTCTGGTGTACACCAGAACAGATATTATTCCACATTAAGAGCACGGAGCTATGCTAAATGCCCTTGTATGACAACCATGGAACATGTGGCACTGTTCAGAAAGTAGTGGCTCATAATGCAAGAACCAGTGATGAAGAAGCAATCTCATAATGGCAGGGAAGGTGGTCTGGTGGGCATCCTTTATTGTACTGCTTAATTCTGAATAAAATTAAAAAGCAATGTGACAACACTATTTTATGGTTAGCCATTATGCACATGACTCTTATTTTAAATTGGAGTTATCATACACAATTCCAAATACTAAACAAAAACAATATCAACATTTTTGTGTAAAAACCTATAGTTTATCCTCTGGAATAACCACAACTTTTCTGAAATCTCTTATGGAATGTATTGTTGAAGACTTTCATGGCTGGAATCACAACCTCTGAGGATGCTTGCCACAGATGCAGGCGAAACGTCAGGAGAGAATATGGCCATATAGCCCAAAAAAACCCTATGACAACTCTCTTATGGAATCTTTGTATGGAATGAAAAGTAGCAACCAGTATAACTTTGAGCTCTTTCATAGGTTACCTGTTTCATAAAAGATCTTACATATTAACCAAAGACTTTATTCTTCAAAGGGATTCTAATGAACTCTATTTTCAAGTGGTTTGTCATTGATTTCAGTAAGAAGAGTCTTCCACAGGCATGGGAGATGGCAGAAACAAACTGTATAAAGCCTTTAATTTAGCAAAGCCACAAGAATGATAAATACTCATTGCAACAGGGCAATATCCCCCTAGTTTGTCTATAGAACATCTGTTTCATATGATGTCTTTTCACTGAAAAATGGAGTTATGAAATCTATTTGTTGGTTTTATCTGCTTGTGGAATGACCTGCCAAAAGAGATCCAACAGCTAAATCCGCTGTAGGAATTTAAGAGACACTTCAAGACCTATCTCTTCTGGCAGTCCTAACCAATCCATTTTAACTCGTTTTTGGGGGTGTCCTGTACACTATGGAACACACTGCCTGAAGTGTTAAGATCAGTCACTTCTTTAATGGCATTCCACAAGGGTGTGAAGATGTTCCTTTTCTATAGTGTTTAATTAAGCCAAACAGGTGGTAGTGGAAGCTCTGGGTTTTTATCTTGGTTTTAATGTTTACACAAATTAAATTGTGTTTGCTGTTTCAAATATTTATGTTTTAATGAGTTGTTTTAACATTTGTATTGTATGCTTCTATTCTGTTGAAACTGCCTTGGGTCTGTGCTCAGAGAAAGGTGGGATATAAATTTCTCAAATAATAATAGTAATATATTTCATAGAAATACATTTTAATGTATGTATTTTACACAATATTTTAAAATTATGTGTTTTAAACTGTGTTAAGAAATAAAAATTACTATTATTATATTATTGTGTATATCACATTATAACTTCTTACCACCATATTAGAATGGTCATTTAGAAGAATTGCATAGAATAACTGTAATTAAAGAATATATGCGAATATATTATGTTTCTCAGATCCAAACAGAATGGAATGGAGTAGACAATGAAAAACTGAAATGACCAGAGAGAAGATACTTCTTGAGAATTGGTCTCTGCTGTTGTTTATTAATGAAGCTTTGTTGCCCTTTATCCACACTAGAGTTAGAAGGAATATCAAGGGACATTTAGTTCACCCCTTTGCCAGGGCAAGAATCCACTCCATGCAAGTGAAAAAAATCTGGTCAACACAACCTTGAACATTGTTTCTTTTCCCACTGGACTTATGCTCTATAATGGGGAACACTCTTATGCTGCTTCCTGGTGGAAGTCAAAAGGTGCGGTTATTTTGCAGATAATGACATGTTTTCTCTGATTATGACTGCAGAATGGTATAACCTTGAGAAGAAGAACACTGTCATGCTTCACATGTTCGAATGTATACAGTGTCGAAGTGGTTAGCTATCCAAGCTGAGGCTCAAATAGCTAGTGATAATGGATTCAGTGTAATTACTATTCTCTTTTTATGTATAGGGATATTAATGTTTTATTTCTGAAATGATCAATCTAGATCAGTGTTTCCTAACCAGTGTGCCACGGCACACTAGTGTGCTGTGAGCAATCATCAGGTGTGCCATGAGAAATTGGAACCTCCAGTACCTGGGCATTTCATGGCCCGCCGGCCAATTCTGACCAGCCCGCATAAGGGCCCTGGCAGGCAGGCAGGCAAGCAGAGTGGCCAATGGAGGGGAAGGGAGGGGGGAGAAGAGGAGGAGGCCAGGAGCAAGTGCCGCAACAGAGCATGCCTTCGCTCTCCTCCTCCCTTCCCTTCCGCCTCACGTGCTCCCCCCTACCTCATGCTCCCCCCCTCTATTGCTTGTGTGTGTGAGAAAGAGGGGGGAGGGCTGGAGATGGCCAGGGGGCCTTTGTTCCTGCTTGGGGGCGTGTTGCTCGTGGGCCTGGCTTGGAGGCGTGTGTCCCTTTAAGAGCACGGGGCTGGCCCTGGGCACGTGGGACAGGCTGCCTTTGGCAGGGATGGGCTGGGAGGAGAGGTGAGGAGGGAGCCCCAGGGAGGAGGAAGTCCGAGCAGGTGCCTTCGCAACCCCTGCTCTAAGGAAAAAGAAATGTTTGCATCTTTGGAAAAAAGAGGAGGGACTGGTGAACTACAACTCCCAAACTCAACGTCAATGCCCACCAAACCCTTTCAGTCCTTTCTGTTGGTCTCATGAGAGTTCAGTATGCCAAGTTTGGTTCAATTCCATTGATGCTGGATTTCAGGATGCTCTTTGATTGTGTGAACTATAAATCCCAAAAACTGTAACTCCCAATTGTCAAGCTCTATTTTCCCCAAACTCCATCTGTGTTCACATTTGGGCATATTGAGTATTCGTGCCAAGTTTGGTCCTGATCCAACATTGTTTGCGTCCACAGTGCTCTCTGGATGTAGGTGAATTACAACTCCAAAACTCAAGGTCAATGCCCACCAAACTCTTATAGTATTTTCTCTTGGTTATGGGAGTTCTGTGTGGGAAGTTTGATTCCATTCCATCATTGGTGGAGTTCAGAATGCTCTTTGATTGTGGGGAACTATAACTCCCAGCAACTACAACTCCCAAATGACAAAATCAATTTTTTGACTTATGGTCCCTCCTTGGGTTAGTATTAGTATGTTTTGTGGCCAAATTTGGCAGCAATTTGTCCAGTGGTTTTTGAGTTATGTGAATCCCACAAATGAACACACACACACACACACACACACACACACACACACATATATATACACACACACACACACACGTACACACACACGAGAGAGAGAAAGAGAGAGAGAGAGAGAGAGAGAGAGAGAGAGCACAACAGCGTGTGTGTCTTTCTGCCATTCCTGCATATCTATGTTGTGTTCATCGAAACAGGCCCGGGTTTCACACTGAGTATATAAATACATTTAAAAACATATTAACTATATGTATTACTGTGTTAGAGTGTCATTTTGGTTGGTGGTGTGCCCCAGGATTTTGTAAATGTAAAAAATGTGCCGCGGCTCAAAAAAGGTTGAAAATCACTGGTCTAGATGACATTTAGAGGCACACACAAGTTGTTATATCAGACATTTGTAACAGTCTGGCACAATGTTTTGTGATGGAAAATAAGTGGATCTGGAGACACATGCCCTCTGAGCTGAGCACACCGGATCACATCTTTAAAATTTTATCTTTTGCTTCTGAATATTGGAGAAAATCTCAAACAACTAAAAGCACAGCAAAATGAAACCTTATCAATGTATTTTTTATGGTTACCAGCACGCAATTAATGCTCATCATGGATCATCTTTGTGAAGAAGTAGGTGAAGTGTCAAACATTTCTAATGAAATAAAAATATGTATGAAGACTATAGATTTTAGGCCTGTTGAGAACATAATTACATTAAATTACTCCAATTGTGATTCAATTTGGCAAAATAGGGTAAACATATAGTGTTAGTACATTAGAGGGACACCACTAACGGCTATGTCTCAATGCTATGAAATCCTGTGAGTTATAATTTTACAAGGCCTTTAGCCTTCTCTGCAAAAAAGTGCAGATTCCTCACCAAAGATACAAATTCCATGGAATTGAGCTATTGTAGTTAAAGTGGTGTCGAACTGCATGAATTCAAGTGCCTTCGCAACCCCTGCTCTGAGGAAAAAGAAATGTTTGCATCTTTGGAAAAAAGAGGAGGGACTGGTGAACTACAACTCCCAAACATTTTTAATTTTTTTTTTAAAAAAAGAACTGCATGAATTCAAAATCCCTCCACACTTAAAGTACATTTACAGCATTCACACAGTATGCCTGTTAAGGCATCAACCTTAGTGTCCAATTTCCTGACACCCAATTAGCTAAATCTAAGATCTTATATGCTATTTTTAACTCAAATCCTAAACCAATAGGGTTTTTACAAACACCCTCTCTTACATATTTCCTAATAATACAGGACATTTTACAGAAAACAGAAAATATTCAAAACTTTCTTAATATGTCCTATACTCATATATACGTTTAGAAATTTTAGTCCAAAAATCAAACCCCAAAAATCTGGTTCAATTTACCCATGGGCCAATGTGAGTAGTGTACCTTTTCTCTTATTTTTAAAAAGGAATTATTCCAAAGTGGCAAAAGCAAGAGTTTTTCCTGAGAAAACTTAAAAGAAGAATCAACTCCCTGTACCTTCTCTATTGTGGGGCCATTTCTGACCGTTGTGAATGCTTGGGCAGGAAAATAGCAGCAGCAGCCAATAATGGCTACCCCCCTGAGGCGACATTGATGCTTTCCCCCCTCTGTAAAAAGATATTGACTTAGCCATGGGTAAAAACATCCATAATGTTATTTATTTATTTATTTTTGGTATTTGTATACCGCCCTTTTCAATCTTGAAGGGGACTCAGGGCGGCCCCCAGACCTCACTACATGAAGTCGACTTATACTTGAGGTTATAATGTAGTATTTCAGAAGCATTTTTACCATTCCATAGACGTTTATTCTAGTCTTCAACTCTTTTCATGCAATTTTTCAGATATATACATTTTAAATTGTGAAAAAAAATCAAGTCTATACTTATTTATTTATTTATTTATTTATTTCTTCGATTTCATATTCCGCTCCTCCCTGCAGGCTCGGGGCGGGTAACAACAAAATATACATGGGCGGCATGACCTCAGCCTGCAGCCCTACAATTGCATAAAAACAAGTTAAAAACACAATCCGACGAATTCCAATGCAAGGGACATACTGAAATTTTTCAGTATGCAGTCCATTGAAGCCTAAGGGAATGCTAGTCCAAAGAGGGCGGTCTTACAGGCCCTTCTGAAGGGTACCAGTTCTAGGATGGCCCGGGTACTGTCCGGCAGAGAGTTCCACAGGGCTGGAGCTGCCGCGGAGAAGGCTCTCTGACGAGTCACGGATAGGTGGCAGGAGCGGACTGATGGTATGGTCAGTAGGTTCTGTTCCTCTGACCGCAGTGATCTCGGGGGCAAATACGGGGTAAGGCGGTCCCTCAGGTACGCAGGCCCTAGACCGTGCAAGGCCTTAAAGGTTAGTACCAGCACCTTGAAGACAATTCGGTACTCAATAGGAAGCCAGTGCAGCTGCCGGAGAATGGGCGTAATGTGCTCTCTTACCGACGAGCCCGTCAGCAAGCGAGCAGCGGCATTCTGCACTAGCTTGAGTTTCCGGATTGTCGACAAGGGAAGGCCAACGTAGAGGCGTTACAGTAGTCTAGTCTCGAGATGACCGTCGCTTGGATCACCGTAGCCAGGTCGTTCCTGGACAGGTAGGGTGCCAGTCGCCTAGCCTGTCGTAGGTGATAGAAGGACCCCCTGCAGACCACGGCGACCTGAGTCTCCATGGTCAGCAGGGAGTCCAGCCGCACCCCCAAGCTCTTAACCAAAGATGACGGGCTAAGTTGCCCGCCATCCAGGGTAGGCAACCGGCACCCACCCAGCCCAGGGCGACCGGGCCATAGGATCTCCGTCTTCGACGGGTTCACCTTCAGCCGGCTGGCGCGCAGCCAACCAGTCACGGCTTCTAGGCATCGATGGAAACAATCGGGTACGGTATCCGGCCTGCCGTCCATTCTCAGCAGGAGCTGGGTGTCATCCGCATACTGATAACACTCCAGACCAAAGTCGCGGGCCAGCTGGGCCAGGGGTCGCATATAAACGTTGAATAATAAGGGGGAGAGGATGGCCCCCTGGGGGACCCCGCAGTTAAGCAGGGACCTCCCGGAGACCCCCCCACCCCCCTCCACACGTTGTCCCCGGCCCCGGAGGAAGGAGGCCACCCACTGAAGTGCGGTCCCCCTCACTCCGGTGTCGGCTAAACGGTGGGTCAACAGTGCGTGATCTACCGTATCAAACGCTGCTGTCAGGTCTAACAAGACAAGCAGGGCTGACCCGCCAGCTGGACCAGCTGGCGGCGGTTGGTCTGTAATGGCGACAAGCACGGTCTCCGTCCCATGCCCAATACGGAAGCCAGACTGGTAGGGATCAAGTCCAGCTGTGTCATCTAAGAACCGCTGCAGCTGATCCGCTGCCGCCCTCTCAATTACTTTGCCCAAAAAGGGCAAGTTGGACACCGGCCTGTAATTGGAGGGAGCCGAAGGGTCTAAATTCGGCTTCGTCAGCAGCGGTCTTACCATAGCCTCTGTCAATCCCCCCGGGAAGACTCCTTGCTCAAGGGAGCTATTTATGATCGTGCCCAGGGGCCTCGTAGCCCCTCCCGGCAGGATCTAATGAGCCAGGAGGGGCACGGGTCGAGGGAGCAAGTAGTTGGCCTAGCTGCAGACAGTAACTTATCAACAGCTGCTGCGTCCAGTTTCTGGAACCGGGTGAAGGTGGGCCCGCCGAGTGGCGGCGGGGTCTCGAGCTCACTAACCGTATCAACCGTGGCTGGAATGTCCCGGCGGAGATTCGAAATCTTGTCAGTAAAGTAGTTCTGGAAAGCCTCAGCTGTTGGCGCCAAATCCCTATCATTTGGGACACTTGGGATTGTTGTCATAGACCGAATTATCCTAAAAAGTTGAGCTGGGCGTGAACTAGCTGACTCTATCAAGGAGGCATAGTAAACTTTTTTTGCCTCCTTGATAGCTCGCTCATAAGCCTCTTTAAATTGCTTATAAGCCGATTTCGATGCTCCGTCACGGAGACTCCGCCACACGTCCTCTAGCTGTCTCCTCCTCCGTTTCATCGCCCGCAGCTCCTCGGTGTACCATGGCGAGCGATTATTACGGGGAATGAGAGAGCGTCTGGGGGCGATCTCGTCTAGGGCAGTGGCAAGACTGGAATTCCAGGATTCCACCAGCCCATCGACCGAGTCGCAGGGGAGTTCCCAGTCCCTTAGAGCATTCAGGAACCTGGTGGGTTCCATAAGTCTCTTCGGGCGAACCAAAATAGGTTCCGCACCCTTACCGGGAGGGGGGACCACGTCCAGTCGGACTTCCAGGACACTGTGATCCGACCATGGAACCTCCGTAACGGAGGTTAGGGTCACTTGCATTCCGGCGGCGAAGATCAGATCTAATGTATGTCCGGCGCAGTGCGTGGGGCCGGTCCTACATAGTGAGAGTCCTAGTGCCTCCATGGTGGACACTAGGTCCATGGCTGCTGTCGATGGGGAGGTGGTGTCGGCGTGGACATTGAAGTCCCCCAAGACAATAAGCTTAGGGAACCTCAATGCCCACTCCGCAACCACCTCCAGCAGCTTAGGCAGACTTCCTGCCGGTGCGTTGGGTGCACGGTACACCAGCAGGAAGGCTACACTCTCACCAAGGTCCCACACCAGGCCCACACACTCCACCCCGGGGATGTTCTCCGTCGGAATTGTCCTGGAATTAAACTTGTCTCGACTGAGAATGGCCACCCCCCCCCCCCCCTCTGTCCTCGTCTGACTACTGGCCACAAACCCAGGCGATGTTAATTCGTGCAAGATGACATCGTCGCCCTCTTGTAGCCATGTCTCCGTGAGACAGGCTATATCGGCCTCCCTTTCTAAGAGGAGGTCCCTGATGGTTCCGGACTTGTTGCGCACGGACCTGGTGTTGGCCAGTATCAGAGTTGGAGGAGAGGTAACTCTGGGCTCCCCAACTGCGTGCCTGGGGATAGCACGTAGGTCAGAGGGCGGCCGAGCCTCCCTTCGGCTCCCCCGTCCTCTCTCATAAGGCCTACGGCTACCGTCCCAATTACCCCTACCCGAGATCACGCGTATAGCCCGCCCCTGCACTCCTTCGTCCGATGGCTGGACTAAGTGTCCGGCCTCCTGCTCCCCCTCTGAAAAGGAGGGGGGTGCTGCTGTTGTCCCTCAGTACGCAGGCCAGAGGGGTCGGAAGACTGAAGGGGGGGGAGCTGCGGCACCGATCGACTCCCTGCGGCTCCTGTTGTTAAACCCTGCTCCCCAAAAGGTCCTGGGCCTATGTCTCCCTCCCTCGGGCCTGGTGCGAGCCACTGGAGGAGGAAAGGCCTGGTTGTTTATGAAGGCCTGGTTGTAGGCAAGGTCTCTCCTCGGGTCCAGAGGTTGCCCAAGAGAGGGTTTCCCTAGAGACAGCCTTTGCCTAGGGGCTGGTCTCGTCTCAATAGGGGCTCTCTTCACCTGCGAGGGGGTTCCTGGTCCTCTGGCCTGATCATCACAGTCAGTCAGTTTTAAAGTACCTCCTGTTGAATGCCTCCGTTGTTCCAAGGAACCCAGTGTCAAGAACTGGGTCCTCTCCTGGAGGTTGGAGGCTGGCATTGATGTTGGTGGTAGTGAGGATGGTCTTCCAGCGCCTAGGTGGAGCTGTTGCTCTCCTCCCTCCTGGTCAACAGCCCCCTCCACTCCGGAAGTAGGTGCCGGCGATGGACTTCCTTCGCGCCGCCTGCATCGGCGGCGGCGCTTCCGGCGACGCCTCCTTTTTGTCCCGCCTCCTTCCAAGGGGTGGGGGGCTGGCGAGGGGTCCTGCCTCACTTCCTTCGACGCCTCAGACTCGTCCGTCTTCATGTCAGTCAGGGCAATGGGCGGGTCTTCTGCTGGAGGGGCGGTCGCTCCAAGGCTCCTTTTCCGGCGCCGGCGCTGGTGGCGCGTGCGCCTGCGCCTTAGGTCTTCTCCAGCCGGCTGCGGTGGGGGGGGCACAGCATGGCCTCCTTGAGCGTCCTCAAGGCCACACGCCATCTTGCCTTCCCCCCTCAGCTCCTCCAGCTCTCTCCTAGCAGAGAGCGAGAGAGAGGCGCGTCTCGGCCGGGGGAGCGTCCAGTGCTCCAGCACCCGGTCAATATTAAAGGATGTCTCGGCTGCCAGCCCCGTCTCAACTCCCGGGGCTGGCCGCCGAATGGGACAGGGCACCACCGATCTCCGACACGGTGACCACGGGCAGAGCCCGTCCATCCCATCGTCCTCCAGCTCACCCATCCGAAGTAGGGCATCACAGGGCATGATCGTCCGTCGGTCCGTCGGCTGGTGTTCCATCTGGACATCCCAAGAGTGGTCCCAAAGGTAGTCCGGGGGGGCCCCGGGGCTCGAAGCCCGGCTGGAGACCCCCTCTCCTCCCCCTCAGCCTCCTCCTCGCCCGGCACAAGGGGCGGGGGAGGCCATCCGCAGTGGTAATGTCCTCCGAGGTGCCAAATATGGCACGCTGTAGATGTTCACCAAATTCCCTGAATCTGACTTCCAGCAGGCCGAACTCCCTCCAGAGCTCGTCCAGGGACAGAGGTCCGGCAGAAATAGGGCCCACAGCTCTCCGGTGGTCTTGCTCCTGCTGGAGTAAGGACCGGGGTGGAGGGGGCGAGGGGAGGGCCATCACGGGGCCTCTCTGTGTCCTCAAGTCAGCCTCCAGCCTCAGGCAATAGTTGTAGAAAGCCTCGTCATCATCCTCATGGGCCTCCGTCAGCTCAGGCTCGTCGCGTAGAGGACCCACACCGATCCCTAATGGGGCACGGGGGTCAACTCTCGCCGAGGATAGTCTTTCTCCTGCATTTGGGGTGGTCTCGAGTATCGTAGGAGCAGATATCGGTAGGCACCGGCGGAGCGCTCCTGCCAGCTGCTCCTGCACCGGCGCCATCTTGGAAAACTACTTGAGTTTGTATGGCTTTTTTCTTCACCAACCATACTGCAAGCATTAAAATTAGAAACAGATCTGAAGCAAGCTGGTCTTTGCCCCATTCTCAATTCCAATGCAAAATATGCATTTTCAACAGAAAATGTGAATCCAACAAATTTCTTTTCTATTCCTAGGATTTGAAAGGTAGCCCTATGATTACAATATTAAGGACAGCAGTTCCATTAAAAGGACAATATTCTAGCAGTTTCCAAATCTGATATGAAACCCTGTATTTTTATGTAAATTGATTAATTTCTTCTAAACTTGTGAGCGTAGAATATTTCCCATGTGCATACAGTATATCCTCTTGGGAGGGTAGAGCTGTGAGAAATTATTACCCTGCTCATTTTGACAGCCAGAACATTGGTTGCAACTTTTGTTATACATGAATGTGTGGTATTAAAAATGTAAAAATTATGCTGAATCTGTGAAATAACAAATCGATGTGTAGAAGTCTGCATCAAATTATTAAATGTGCTTGTTACTAAATTACTAATCAACAGAACACGTAGCTTAGTCATATCAATCTGATCAGGGTGAATGGGATTTACTCCCAGGTAAGTAGGCATAGTAGCCAATGGGGTATTAAGAGCCAGTAGTTTGAGTGTTAGACAAGTACGCCAGAAAAAATAACAATTTCCCTTAGGGGAAGTCTATAGCCAATATTGTTTCAATAAATCTTGCCAACATAACTCCATGATAAGCTAATCTTATAACCACTGTAAGTTTGAGTCCACATGAATATATATAACTACATCAACAGTAACAAAGTAGATATACTGTAGCATTCCAGCCTTATTCACATTCCCTAGTAAGAATGGCCCAATAATCCTGCAGTCAACATGCTGGCTGCAAGAATTTGATAAGTGTAGTCCAAGAAAAGACCTTTTCCAAACTTCGGTTTTAAATGGTAAGTGAAGTGATAGACACTCTAGTAATGGTTTAAGAAATTTGGACTGATTTTTTTCTTTTGGCAAAACATCTCTATATATTTCTGCTATCAAGAATAGGCTCATGCATCAATGTATGTATTGCTTGTACAGTTATGATGGTGCACAGGGTTATAAGGCACACCTAACTTTAGCATCACTTGAGTCATGGGATTCTTCCCAGTATTTCCCCGAGCTTGCTAAATCCAAGATTTGTGTTTGACAACACTCTTCTCTGGCCTGCCTCACAATCATAAGTAAACTTCAACAGAATTGTTTTGTATTATCTGAACAGCATAGTCCTATCATCTTTACACAGAAGTCCCATTGCATATTAGAACATAGTTACAAGTAAGTGTACATAGGACTGCTGCCAGATTTTCACATTAAAGACCACTAAGACTTTATTTAATTAGATTGTAGATCACAGGATTTTTCAGAACTGTACAAATGTTCTGGGACTGATGAGAACAGCCATAAAATAATTCTAACATTCTTAAAGAATATCCCCAAATGAATTAGTAAGGCATGAATCTTCAAAAAAGCTTTCTTGTGTTAATTCATATGAATATTAAATTCACAGGTATCTACTTCTAGAAAAGATCCATTCAAGGGACACAAAAAAAGATTACCAATAACATGGCAAATATGGATTTAAATTGGTATTAATGATTGAAAAAAAATGAATGCTTTCACTGAACTCCTATATATGGTGTCACATCAAGGGAAATCTAGATTTAAAATCAAAAAAGCATTTTCCTGCCCTGTTGCAGGAAAGTGCCATCCTCCCCTCACTCTGCTACAGCAAATACTTTAAAGACCTGTTGCCCATTTAGATGGTAATTCCTAACACCATCTATTTTCACAAATAAGGTGAAAGGAAGAAAAATGCAAAGAGGAAGGGATGTCAAGCAAATTCTTGTGATGGCCACTTTCCATCTGGAAATCAATTTCCTTAACATGACAGACCATGCGGATCCAGAATAGATCTTCACAGTCATTTATGGACTCACTTCTAAGACTCTACCTTTGGAAGACAGTTATACTTGACCACAAGTGGTCACCCATGATGGTGATTTCACACACCCACATAACAAGACTTTTAAGAATATTTGCCAAATCATATTCAGAAACCTGCGATAACAGCAAACATTTTTGTTCTCTTTCCTTCACAAGTCTGAAGAGTCAACATTTTGTGACAAGAACTTTACAATTTTCACAATAACTTTTTAGTATATATTTTCTTTCCTTTAAAAAAAATAAGATAAGCACATAGAGATAGTTATGTGTATATCAGTGGTTAGATTGGCAAACTGTATGCAAGCAAATGCCTACGTATCACTTAATTACACTGAGATTTTAAAGTATCCTAGCCAGTACACTTCCTCGACGGAGCCTGCCATACGCCATCTCATGATGTAAGGCAACTTCCGGTGGGGCTCTGTGCTAGGACACTTCCCTGAGAACACAAGAGGTTCCCCCCATGAGATAAGTTAAAGGATTTCGTGGGCAATGTGGGGTGCGGGGCAACGGTTTGTTCTATTGCCCACCGGATTTGCCCTATACTAAAAGAGAAGGGAGTTTATGGTGGATGGGAATGTCTTAAAACTGAGATTTGCAGAATTGTCTGAAAAGGCAGAATTGCAGGCAGTGCCAGCAAGGAGAAAAAATAGGAAGGGTAAAACAACCAGAACTGATTCCCAAAGAACTTTTAACTGAGCTAAGATTTAAAAGAGACATGCACAAGAAATGGAAAAGGGGAAAATCACCAAAGAGGAATTCAAGCAAATAACTAACATATGAAGGGAAAGGTTCATAAGGCTAAGGAACAAAATGAACTCAGGCTTGTCAGAGAGATTAAAACCAATAAAAAGGGTTATTTGGTTATGTCAGTAAAAAAAATAAAGAAAAGGGAAAGGGTAGGGCCTCTGCATGGAGAAGGTAGTGAAATGCTAACAGAGGATAGGGAAAAGACAGAGCTGCTCAACACTTTCTTTGCCTCAGTCTTCTCCCAAAAGGAGATTGGGATTCAACCTGAGAAATACATAGTGGATAAGGTAATAGGGAAAACACAACCCAAAGTAAGTAAAGAAGTAGTCCATGAATACTTGGCTACTCTAAATTAATTCAAGTCTCCAGGACCAGACGAACAACATCCAACAGTTTTGAGGGAACTAGCAGAAGTCCTTTCAGAATCACTAGCAATAATGTTTGATAATTATTGGAGAACATGAGAAGGCCCAGCAGATTGGAGGAGGGCAAATGTTGCCCTGATCTTCAAGAAGGGAAAAAAGAGAACCCAAACGATTACTGCCCAGTCAGCCTGGCATCAATACCAGGAAAGATTCTGGAGGAGATCATTAAGAAGGCAGTCTGCAATAACTTAGGAAGGAATGCTGTGATTACTAAAAGTCAACATGGATTCCTTCAAAATAAGTCATGCCAGACTAATCTTCTCTCTTTTTTCAATAGAGTTACAAGCTGGGTAGATGCAGGGAATGCTGTGGCTGTAGTATATCTTGATTTCAGTAAGGTATTTGACAAAGTCTCTCATGAGCGTCTTGGAAGCAAACTAGTCAAACGTGGGCTAGACAATAATATTATTAGGTGGATCTGTAATTGGTTAAGTGACTGACCCCAAAGGATGCTCACCAATGGTTCCTCTTCATCCTGGAAAGGACTACTGGAGTGCCGCAGAGTTCTGTCCCAATATTGTTCAACATCTTTATTCATGACTTGGATGAAGGTTTAGAGGGCATGCTTATCAAGTTCGCAGATGACACCAAATTAGAAAGGATAGCTAATACTCCAGAAGGCAGGTCCTGAATTCAATATGACATTGACAGATTAAAGAGCTGAGCCAAAAATAACAAAATGAATTTCAACAAGGACAGATGTAAGATACTACACTCAGGCAGAAAAATGAAATGCAAAGATACAGGATGGGTGATGCCAGATTTGACAACAGCCCAAGTGAAAAAAGATGTTGGAGTCTTTGTGGACAACAAGTTGGACATAAGTCAATAGTGTGATGCAGCAGCTAAAAAGCCAATGGGATTTTGTGCTGTATCAAAAGAAGTATAGTGTTTAAATTGAGGGAAGTAATGGTGCCTTTGTAGTCTGCTTTGGTTAGATCTCACCTGGAATACTGTGTCCAATTCTGGGCACCTCAGTTCAAAAGAGATATTGACAAACTGGAATGTGTTGAGATTAGGGTGACATAAATG
Source organism: Anolis apletophallus (assembly GCA_030556195.1). NCBI lineage: Eukaryota > Metazoa > Chordata > Lepidosauria > Squamata > Anolidae > Anolis > Anolis apletophallus. Next base: position 63,152,034 of record JARBWK010000004.1, on the reverse strand, counting down.
ATCAATGGTTTGGAAACCATGATGAGGAGTGTCTTAAAGAACTGTGTATGGTTAGCCTGCAGAAGAAAAGGTGACATGATTGCTATATATAAATATGTGAAAGGGTTTCATAAGGAAGGGGGAATAGGTTTGTTTTCTGCTGCCCTTGGAACTAGGACTTGGAGCAATGAGTTCAAATTACAGAAAAGGAGATTGCACCTGAACATTAGGAAGAACTTCCTGACCATAAGAGCTGTTCAACTGTGGAATTCTCTGCCTTGGAGTGTGGTGGAAGCTTCTTCTTTGGAAACTTTTAAACTGAGACTGGATGGCCATCTGTCAGGGATACTTTGATTGTGTTTTTCCTGCATGGCAGGGAGTTGGACTAGATGGCTGATGTGGTCTCTTCCAAATCTATTATTCTATGATTCTCTGAATCCCACTGCTGCTGTCCAGCTTGAGGACCTCTGTGTGATGAGGTACTTACTCCTTCACAGGTGGTTTTTCATTCTTTGAGGAGGATGGTATTCTCCTCTATCCATTGCACACTCCCTACTTAGTACTTACAGCTCTAGTTGCCTCACGGCCACTCCATGGCTGATGGAGAAGGTGAGAAATCAGTAAAGTAACATCATCTGTTGCAGACAGTGGTGTACCCTGATGGAGCTCAGTTATGACATAATCATTCTTTATCTGACTGTATTTTGATCCTTTTGTGCAGGAATAAGATAAGCAAGGCTTGACAGTTCTAGCCTGAAGAAGGTTGCTTGCCTGGTGCCATGTCCAAAAGGAGGAAAAGGCAACACAGGGTTTGCATTTCTTTACATCGGGGGTATTGAGGTAAACCAAAACAGAGTCCTCTGTCTAGCCCTAAGCTACTGAGCTTGGTCACCATGTCAAACCGAAGGAATTTGGAAGTATTGACACATAACTGGCTTCTCTTGCAATGATCATATTTTAACTTGATTATAGTATGGTTGTAACATAGCCAGAGAAGAATCCACTTTGGGGAAGTGTAATTATTATTTCAGAAGTGACTTTTTCCTATGGTGGCTGTATGCTGTCTATTGCAATAAGCTAGCTCATTCTGTATCTTGCATTGCTCTTTTGTTCTCTTTTGTGGGCATTAAAGCAAGGATGAAGTGATGAAAGTAAGGCAGGACAGTGATGACATTCAGGCCCCATCTACACTGACCATTTAATGCAGTTTCAAACCATTATTGAAGGAAGTAGTCTCACTGTGGAAAACCTGGAATCAGTGTAAGGCCCAGATGGTATTTACACAAACCACAGAGCCCTTACTGCATTACAGATTTTCTTTCATTCACTTTTGTGGGAATTAGTTGTTTGGCCACCCAGTTTGAAGCTAACTTCAAATGAAACTAAATGGGGCCTCAGATGTTTTATCTGACATATGGGAAAAGAAAGCTATTTTTAAAATTTAAAAATGTTGTTTTTACAAACTCTAGGAAGCCCACAAACCCTGGGGCCAACCAATGTGAGAATGGCCCCAGAAAGAGAATTTTGACAAAACATTCCTGAAATCTGAAAGTAGCCTCTCAAATGGCTGATTTCTGGTAATAGCTCTATATCCAGGTTGTAGTTTTGACCAACATCATAACTTTCCCCTCCAAAAAAATTCTAGCTGTGTAGCCATTATCACAAACTGGTGAGTGAGGGGGAATTTTGAGATCTGAGCCAGTTGAGAAGGTTGCACCCCTATCCCATGTATAGAAGCTGGTTAGAATTATTTTGGTACTGGTAACAGGGAAACAGGTTTTAGGGTGCATGACCTGCTCAAGTCAAACCATATTGCACCCATCAGAATTTGCCACCAGAGGTGGGTGCCTTGCTCTGATTATCAGTAAGGCCACATTCCTAGAGAGGGCTTCTCTCAAGTGAAAAAAAACCAATTTCTTTATTCATGAGTTTTTACTTTCATGGGAGTCTTGTGATCCTAATCTCATCAAATGTGGAGAGCTTACTGTAGTTCCTTGGCATGATAATGTTTTAAACTGGAGCCTGAGGTGAGTGCAGGTTTCTCATGAAGAACGTGGCAAATACTAGGGGTGTGCATTTGTTGAAGATATAATCAGAAGTCTTATCTGATTCGTTAAATATTTGCATACAAAGCTATTTGCCTTCCCATCCCCCGAATAATGGAGACTCAAACAATAACAACACAACAACAGTTAACTTGGGTCAAATTGGGCAAGATTTTATTTGCCTATTTAAATAACCTCAACTGATCTCAAGGGTGTCAGGGATAATTTTCTCAGATGTAACCAAACTCATCAAATTTTGCGGGCGAAACACCAAGATTGTCTGATTAATAAACCAGGACAACCTGACGAGGGAAGTGAGTAAGAGTCCCCCTCTCCAACAGCGGAGAGAAGCCTCTACTCATTCCAGGGCCATAAACAGAACTTCACCCATCAACCATAACTTTAGGGTGCATACATAACTAACTGGCCCTCACCCCTGACGGGGGTGCCTCGGTGTACACCGAATAAGGCATTTCCCTCTCTAATCACCGCTAGCCTATTTAAAAAACCACAACACCCCCAGTAGCCCCTAAGCAGCAGAAGAGGGTCAGCAAAAACCCGACCATGCTTAACCGCAGCATGGGAAGTAAAATTCCGTACCCCGCTCCGTAGGGCAGCATCAACTACTACAATGGGCGGGAGTGGTGGGCAGGCGATCAGGCTCAGAATGGCCTGACGGGGGTTGGCCTTCCTATAGGCCACGCCCCCAGCCTAGAAGGTTCGGTCGAACCTTCAATACTCCAATCGGAGTCAGGAAGGCAAATGCCTCTCGCCCCAGCAAGCTGGGGCGAAAGGGTATTCAAGACATGCAGGAAAGTTGGGGGGGATTTAGAATTTGAATCACTTACTCATTTTTTGGTAGATGCTCTGTGCATTCGGATGTCTCAGAGCATAGCGGGTGAACCAGACTCCTCAGGTTGGTCACACTTTGAGCATTATTAGACTGAGTCTTTTTTTAGGAATATTCTGCTGATGTAGTCCCAAAGTTGTAAAATAATGATAGACATCTTCCATCCTGGATCCATCTCAGTTTCCTGGCCAGATGTTGATCTTGATTGGTGTTGATCTTATGTTGACTTCCTTGTTCACATAAGGAGTGTTGCAAACATTTCTCTTAACTTTAAAGAACCATTGTCACATTTCTTATCAGCAGGTTTTAATCACAGTCCAGCAAGCAGGTAGTTAGTCATTGCAGGCCTTAATATTTTACTGGTGCTTCCAAAAGTATTAACTCATCCATACATTCTTCCATTCATTCCCATACATTATATTAAATTCATATTATCAAATCTGCACATTGAATTTCCTGTGACACTGCTGTAAACTACATTTCCCAGAATGCAAAGCTGCTTAGGACTCAAATGAGGCTGAAGGACCCAAGTGAGGGCTGGCCTCACCAGTCACCCTTTAGAGTTTAAATAAAATAAATATCTACAAAAAAGGGACTAAAATAAGTAATAGTATCAGTGCTAAGTTAAAGTTATCTGGTTGTGTGTCATAAAAACAGAAGGACAATCAAGGAGATTGCTGTTGTCGCTTTTTGGGGGGATAAATTGTTTTTGTCTATGCTTTTAAAAATCCCCCAAAAAATCTGTAGATGTGTGAATCGTTCTGAAACTTCCAGAGATTGATGCCCTCATTATCTTGTGCATTGTGTATAAAATTCAAGTAGAAAGCTTTTGTAGTTTTTTAAAAAATGTTGTTTATGAAAACTTTGAAAATTCCCCAAAGTTTTGTGGATAAGTTAAATGTTCTGAAATTTGATGAGCTAACTGTGGTCAATGTGTCCTACAACTGGATAGCTCAAAAAATGAGGTAGAAGCCCCTCAAGTTTCCCCAATGACAGTTCCTATTGCAGTCACGGCCACCATTAACAAAGTATTTACAAAGATTTGTAAGTTTCATTCGAGTTTCGAAAATTCACAAAGAACTTTAGATATGAAGCACCAGCACTCCCTACTTTTGAACACAGTTTAGAACCATTTTAATGGTTCACACATTAATTGGTTAGCTAATGTTTTTAATGCTGATGTTTTAATCCTACTGTATTTTATATTGTGTATTGTGCCAGCATCTAATTGTGCCTTGTAAGCCGCCCTGAGTCCCCCTCGGGAGTTGAGAAGGGCGAGTTAGAAATACAGTTAATAATACACTTTTTGGACTACAAACACTTTTTAGACTACAAATACCATGCTTGCTGTGGGATTTTTGCTGTAGTCTTTATAAATGTCTGTTCTTCATAAAAGAACTTCTGTTGAATCTAGAGTAGAATGTTTTTAACTTTCAGTTTGGGTAATAGCTAACCCTTGGCACCTCACTCTCAAAATTACTATACACCAGATTTTATCAGGACTGTTGAATGAGCACTTTTAAAAGGGTGATCATTTCCAGAGAATTCCGGCCTCTTTCCATTTTCTAAAGTGTTTTGGCTTTATTCAGCTTGAGGTAAGCTGACCTTGTATAGGCACCAGAGATGACCCCAGTTAGCCATTGAGCAACTAAGATAAAAGCTGAAATTGCGCCTCATTTTTTGCAACTGGAGAGCCAAAGCAGTGCACAGAAGCCTATTAACCTCTGCAGAAGAATATCTTGAGGCTGCATTGCATTTCTCTTTTCAAAAACAAACACTCAAGTTTCTTCTGATCTACGTTTAATCCACACAAGCACAACATTCAATAGAATCAGAAGTGAATTGTGATTGCATGTATTCTAGGATTCCCCTTTTCAAAAGTTGTTCAGTCTAAAAATGCTGACCAACTCCCAAAATACACAAAACAGCAGGGTAGAATCACCACATTTACTACATATATACAGTGAATATTTTCAGATACATTCTTTCATGTAGAAGTTTTAAAACAAATTAAAATCAAAGGGAGATCTCAAGTAAGAGAGACATCTTACGTAACATGCCTTTTGAACAGTAAACGCACAGGACATCTCTTGAGGATCTCGCATCCCAAGCAGTTTCATATGGTGAGATACAGAAGGTGGTAACTATAGCCAGACCCTTAGCCATTTGGTATTTTCTTTAATTATGGTTTTGGATTTGTGGCGGATCTTCCATTTAATAAAACTGAGCTGTGGTTTTCTCCCTCCTCTTCCTGCATTTTCTTCCTCATTATACAGCCCATTAAACCCTCAAGCTGACATATTGTCAGCGCTTACACGTTTAGACAGCACAATGTTTACAAATAATATCAATTTTGCTCTGATCCTTTAAAGCCTTGCATCAAAACAACACTTTGAACCTCCCAGGAAAAAGCAGGGCAAGGAAGAGTACGAGAGGAAGCCACTTAAGATCTTTAAAATGCCCCTTATGAATGGGCTGGTATGCATCTGTATTGACATGTTAGGGCACATCCACACAGGGAGGAAAATGCATGCCCTCCTGCGTTTTTACTTCAGGCGTCCAAACAATGCCCAAGAAAAGCTTTGGTATAAAGTGTGAAAATCCTGATTTGTGCCAAAGTAATTGACAGCTGGAAAGACCCAGGTCTTTTAGAAGACCTGGGCCTTTCCAGCTGTGGGCACTATGTGGATTGGGCACAGGGATCATATTGAACGACTTGTGCTCTCAATCACACAGCTGTCCCCTCCAAACACCTCCCCCCCCTTAAAAGCCTTAAAAAGAAAAAAAATATTAACTTACCTGGCTGGCATTTCCCTGCTTCTGACCCTCTCCTGGTATGTAGAAATGATATGCCAGGAGAAGGAGGAAAATTGCTCCTGCCCCTCCCCCTTTTACTGGTGCGTCATCAGGAGAGGGTCGGCAACAGGGAAATGCTGGCCAGGTAAGTTTTTTTTTCCTTTTTAAGTCTTATCTGGGGGGGGATTTTCTTTTGTGTTCAGATGCCTTGTTGGAAGGTCTGGCAGTGCATCTGGACACCCCCCCCCCGAAAAGCACCAGCTTTCTGGGGTGTATGTGGACAGTAATGTGGGCCCAATCCAGTTTTTTAAACCTGGCCATGCATTAAACTCCCATCTACAACAAGAACAATCCATTTACTTCATTTTTGGCCAAAAGTCGATTCTTTAATTTTCTGACTTGCCATTCCAATGAGTAGAATGATATATGGTTACTGTTTCCCTTCCATTGATCTGATGTTTTGACAACTACTCTTTCATGGTGTTTTCTCTAAATCTCAGAAGCTTATAACGGTTAATGTTTACATCAAATATTCCTAAACCACCCACCAATAATATTTTACAGATATCAGCCCAAATCAAATAAATACAATTTTCTCACTTCTAGGTTCTCTCACAGTTCCTGCACTTTGAATTCCAACAACTGGACTCTAGCTAAAGATTCTTGCTTGCTAAGCATGTGTACTGTCCAAATGGTAGGTTTTTAAAAAAAATTTAATATCCCCCCATCTCCAGCATTAGTCTGGATTTTAAAAAATGAAGTAAAATGTTTATTTTACCTCAGAATGATGAAATGGCTAAAAGTTACTAGAAAAGTCACTTGACCATCCCTTTCATTTAATTTATTGCTGTATTATATGTAGTAGAAAATGAATTGCCTTCATTCTAAGAACAAATGAGATCCCGGAACAAGAAAATTCTGTGTTTAATGCACATAGAAAGAAAACTGAAGGAGTTTCTCCTTTGGCAAAATAGTTGGATACAATTCCCAAGTTAAAAGGGATGTTTTCAACAGCATTCAGCATAAAGCAATGTCAGGTCACATTATACTTTACATCTTTACTACGGCATCTTTGGAAGGTGGTCTATAGCATTTCATTATTTTTTAGCCTTATTCCAGTTGAAATCTTGTAAATGCTGCTGACAACAGGGGAAAATGTTGCCGTTGTAATTAAAGCAGTGGGCCGCTACTTAGAAAGGTTGATTTATTTCTTAGTTCTGCCACAACTGTTGTATCGATAAATCTCTGCTTCAGTTCCCTACTTGAAATATGAAGATAAATTCATTAGGTATTCCCTGAAAGGGACAGTGCTGTTGGCACATAGGGTAGGTACAAACATTTCTAAAGAGCTCAGACTGTAAAACTGAGTAATAACTTCTATGCTGAGGGTCTTTATGGAAACACTAAGCACTTATTGTTTATATCCAGTACAAAATAGAAGAAATAACGTGAATGTTATTCTCAAGGCTGTGGCCTTTAAATTGTTTCTGACCAGAGCAGTTTGCCAGTCATCTGCTCCCAAGCTGCCTTGGATAACCTTTGTTCAAGCATACAAACAATCCTCTCTTTTCTGTTTTATCATTCGATGTACCCACAACAAGAATGAAGTAAAAGGATAAACTACAGTTACAGGTAAGCAACTAATATTTATCATTCCATAGAAATTCTGGTGGAATGTTGTTCTCCAAATGGTTAAAACCAGCTCATTGAATCTAGAGCCTGTGGGCAACATCTGGCCCAGGATGGTTGGCAAATGGATCTACATTAAATGAGAATTGCAGGTACTTTCACCAAATTATATATTGATGCATCAGTCTCTCAAAAACAATGTCAAATATCCCACTAGTTTTAGGTTGACCTCTTTTCTTTTACTTTTAAAATCAAAATATTTAAATGAAGTTTTATTACTTAAATGTGCACATTTTCTATATCAAAGAGCACACACCTTTGACTTGCTTGGTGATTTTTGCTTATCTGTGGTGGCAGATAATACAAAAATTATGCACAGATACCTCCCCCTTTTTCTGTCTTTTTTCTTTTACTCATCAGCTATCATTAGTGTTAGCCAATTCTTCTTCTTTCAATGTTGACCCAGGGAAGCCAAAAGATTGGGCACCCCTAGTTTAAACAATATATGCTCTGAACAAATGGCAGCAAGATTTATTTTAACATATGGTCCAAAGCTAGGGTAGCCATGTGTCCAATTAGACAGAAAACTTCTTATTTGAATGGCTTCTAGAATTTGTTGTATGAAAATCCTATCTAAGGTCTTTTCCAAACAGGCCCCCAAACCCATGATAGGTCACAGGTTTACCTGAGGCATCCAGATGACACCTCAGGTAAACCTGAATTAATCCAGAGTAACCTGGGATTTCCCATTTTACTCCGGATTAGTTTGATACCTGGAAAGAGCTGGAATTTAATGTAAGGTTCTTTCCAGGTGTGGGTCTACGGGGATTGATTCCCAGGACCACCTTCCACAATCCTGGGGTTCAATCCCCATTGCCAACCCAGTTCTTCAGGCTCCAAGAGCCCAAAGTAGAGAGATGGCACTCCTCCCCTCCAGTATCCATTGAGCCATAACAGTTAAAGTAGTGCCAAACTGTATTAATTGTACAGTGCAGGTGCACCCCTGGTCACATCTCTATTAGATTTCACTAACTGTATGCTAAAGCTGCTATGCCTGATAGCCTAAACATTGTCATTTTCCAGGAACTCAAGAGAAATAGTGAAAGATCTGAATATCAAAAGGAAAAACTGTTTATTTGACACCCGTTAATCATTGCAGCACATGTTGGACTGGTTTCAAGAGATTTTTAGTGTGAAAAAGGTACCGAAAGTCAGTGAAAGGCATACAGTATAATCTGAATTGGAGTTTGGAATCATCATGATGCATATCCATACATCCGTAAAAATTCTGTGTAGATAAATATCACACATTTTGTATTTAAAATTACTTTCTCTCAGGCATGCTGTAGGGTACTTTATTAATTATTTCCTATCTTCTTTACACCCAAGACACTGCATCAGTTTAAAAAACAGACTGCCAGCAGATGGAAAGCTGCTGGCATTTAAACATTTATCTATAAAAATGGATACAGAGTTTAGTAAAATGCAACATGAGTGACCTACAAATTCTTCACACTGCTAAGACTACAATCCTGTCTAGGAGTAGGAGTCCCTAGGAGTAAATCACACTGGACTCACTGAGATCTATCTCTTGAGTAAATGTATAGGATTATGCTGTAAAAATGTGATAACTCCCCTTCAAAAAATTAATTCAATCTCATTTTTATCTAACTTGAATATATTCTAAGGCTTTATTAATACCATTGAAACAGGACTGGGGGGGCGCAGGGGCTGTAATTTAGTGTCACAGTCATGGATGCCTAACCTAAAGCAGTATTTGCTCTTCCAAGGTTTTTGGATTTCAGTTACTAGTATCCCTTATCATTGCTCAGGGCACCTGTGATTTCTCAGGGTGTTTCCACAAAGGGGACAAATCCACAATGAAGCAGGTTTTAAAACCCACTTGGTGTGGGTTTTTGTCCCCACACCTCCACTAAACCGGGCTTTCCCGGGAACCGGGGGGGGGGGGGTCTAGTTATTCCCATGGTAATTACGGGGAGGGCACTCAGAACCCCCAAGCCCTTAAAATTAAAAAAAGTTACCGAGTCACTATTAAGCTGCTTTGGCAGTCCTCCTGGCACATACAAATGACATGCCAGGAAACAGGGGGAGGAGCAAAATTACTCCCCGCCACACACCTCCTGGTGCATCATTCCTACATGCCAGAAGGACTGCCAAATCAGCTTAATGGTGACCTGGCAAGTTTTTTTAAAAAAAAATTAAGGGCTTGGGGGGTTGGTGGTGCCATCTCACATCTCCAATAGCCCAAAAAGTGCAAGATAGCTGTGGGGACTCACTCCTGAAAGTACCCAGAGGTGAGTTCCCACAGGCCCGGGCCTTTCAGGAAGTCCCAGATCTAATGGGGTATCAAATTAATTCAGGACAAAGCAGGGTTTGCCTGCTTTCTCCTAAATTTGTTCACTTTTACCAGAGGTGTTGTTTGGACACCTCCGGCAAAAGCCCGACAGGCCCCACATATGAAAATTGAAGTCTCCAATACTTAGAGTACTGATCTGGGGATCACTCATCTGGAGTTAAGCATCTGTAACTGATTTGTCTTCATACTCCCTATATATCCATAATTGTGGCATTATTGTCATAATCTTAAAAGTCATCTCCCTAATCCTGCTTTCTTTGGCAGCAGCCACTGCAAGTGGTGGAAATCAGCTCTCCTATGAATCAGGGTACAGCATACTGTTTTCCCCCTCTTCCTTCTGCTAGTGTATTTGATGAGAGGAGGAACTGCAACTGAAATCCTGCTTCTGATAGCTTAAGGAGGGAAGCGGGTTGAAATAGCAGTCTACTGCCTTACGATCGACAGGAGATAGACCTCCATTGCTTTCAATGATTCATGCTCAATAAAGTGGTGGGGGTGGGAGTTGTGCCAGGAGATACTACTTGGCTAAGTATGGTTAACAAAGTAGCTGACCTAGGATTTCAAGCCATTATTTTCAGTGACACTTCCAAGATATGCACAACAATGATTTTTCATGTTTGCTCTGTGGAAGAAGTAACAATGATATGACATCCCTGGCTACACACTGTGATATAAAAGTTAAAGGATGTATTTCCCTATTGCCTCATCATTGTATCCTATAGTTTCAAAAGAGTGATTTCCAGGCCAAGCGAGGCATTGCACCAGGGTAAATATTATACGTTACTCAATTTCAAGCCTCATGTAACCAGAGAAAATGTATATTGTTAGATAAAAGGTAGAAAGAGGAAAATTTGCTTAGTACAGGAAACTTTTTTCTGTTATGCCATAAATCAGAAATAAGTTGAAGACACAACAAACAAGCGATTTTGACAGAGTGGCACATATATACTTTTTGAAAAGAACTGTATCTAACTGAAAAAAACTGAACAACATGCTCTCAGTTTCTCCTTAGGTTTTTCATGTGCGTGTTTTATTGGGTTCATTTCTGTAGTGAAAAAGAGTAGTAACCTTATATCAATTGGAGAGGTACCAATAGCCAGATTCCATGCCAAAATCACAATGCATATGTCTAGTGACCTCAACAAGGAAACTGTTGACCTTATTACATGAGAGAAGTCCTCCTTGTGTCTTTTTGTCAGCCTCTGTGGCAAAATGGCAGGGATGCAGGGCATCACTGTTGTCCTGCACACCACTTCATCATAGTGACACTTTCCCATCTTACAAAGGAACCATTGCCGAAGCGGCACAGATTTGTGCTGGCTCCAGCAACATCATGTAATAGGCAGCGTGCCCATCCATTGCTGGATTGGCAAGGAAGTGTCCTAGGAAGCTAAAAAAAGTCATGTGTGATGAGGTCACCAGACTATGCAAGGACTGGAAATGTTATGTACTACTCTTCACTTTAGGTTTTAAAATAAACATTAGGAAAGATTAGAACATGGAATCACAGTATGATACATTACAAGGGAAGGACACATATATGTAAGACTTCATGAAGCCTTTACTGATTACAAGACCCTGACCTTAGCATGAATTGTCCAATTTACAATTTCTATGCCTTTTGGAATACCTTAAAATTAGAATGAAATGCAGTCTAAACTTTCCATTGTGAGTCTATAAAAGGAGGATATTTTGTTGTTTTAATAGAGAAGAATGTTTTGTTGCTTTTCTTTCATTGCCTTTATTTTTACCCTCCTCATGGCTTTTGATCAATAGATCCTCCTGACAAAGTATTTTTCACAGCCATCTTAAACTCAAACTATCCTGCAGGAAACAGGTGAAGCCAGTGTTGAGGAATGCTGTATTTATACAGATTGAGGTAAGTGCACTAGCAACATCTGCTTCTCTTTTTACACCTGTCACATGATTCCTCCACTTGCTGTACATTAAATACATTATTCAGGAGCAGAGTTCACATAGAGAATATGAGAGACAGAAAGAGAAGAATAATTACCCACATGGAATGGTAATCCTGCCAGACAGAATTGCAGGAAAGCTCCTATATCTGCAGCCATCTACACAACAGCATCAGATATACAACACAGAACTTTTTTCTGTGGTCAATGTAAATAATAGAAGAATTCTGCACTGAGCTACTGTCATACATGTCATCCTAAATTTTGAAAAGCTAGAGATATAGATCCTAAAGTGAGTGAGTTGTCAGAAGATCTCATACATGCTGTTAAAAGTATCTCCTGCTATGAATCATCATGAAGTTTAGATCCTCTGCTCTTGATCCCACCGCTGTCGCAAACATGATTGGTGGAGATGAGAGACAGGGCCTTCTCAACAGTGGCTCCCCGTCTGTGAAATTCCCTCACTAAAGACATCTGATTGGCCACCTCCCTACTGTCCTTTAGAAGGAAACTCAAGGCTTGGCTGTGAGGCCTTGCGTTTGACCATTGAATAGTGGCTTGTATAAGCAATTTTGAAGTGACAATGAATTGACCCGGACCCAGATTTTAATTGGCGTGGTTTCACAACTGTTTATTTAATGTTTTGTTTTAATGTATTTGTTGATTGTTTTTATCATTATGATGGCACCAAATGGTGTTTGCTGTGAGGCCACCCTGAGTCCCCCCTCGGGGGTGAGAAGGGTGGGGTACAAGTCTATGAAATAAATAAATAAATAAATAAAGTGTTATCAGCTGATTGCCCTATATGAGCAACATGCATGTCCGTATTTCTACAAATAATAATAATAATAAAAGTTATTTATATCCCACCCCTCCTTCTCAAAGGAACTCGGGGTCGATCACAACACAAAAACAATACACATAATATCAAACGAAAGGCAGTATGAATATCAAACAGTTTAAAAAGTATATATGTATCATTTAAAAATATCAGGCATCCTACTCTCACTGATAGAAGTAGTAGAATCTGGTTTGAATTTTACCTCTGAACAACTGCATCAAATGGTTTGCACTAACCAATTTCAAATGCCTGCTTCTTGTGTCAGGTTTTTGTTTCCTGAAGGCTAGTAAGGTGCGGACTAATCTAATCTCCTTAGGGAGGGCATTCCAGATCTGGGGAGCCACCACTGAAAAAGCCCTCTTCCACATCCTCACCAACCGCACTTGTGACGGTGGTGGGACCTAGAGGAGGGTCTCCTCAGTGGATCTCAGGGCTCAAGCTGAGTAATATCAAGCTGAGGTTTTTTTTTGTTGAGCCACAATTTAATAAATGCTTCAGCTTGCCTTTGCCAGCCAATTATTTACTGAAATCAGTAGCTGCTGTCCAGTTTTGTAATTAGCTAACAATTATGGAGTTAAAACACCTTCTTCAGAGGACAAAAAACAAATGACTTAGGCTTGTTTGCAACCAAAGAAAGAAACAGAGGAGATATAACAGGAAACTGATTTATAAAATTATGAATGGTTGGAGAGAAATGCTCCTCCATATCAAAACCAGGATGCGACAACACTAGACTCAATGAAGTTGATTAGCAAAAGGAGGGGCATCACCACACAGCTCACAGGGTCACAAGATGTGGTGGTGACCCCTGTTCTAGATCCTTTAAAAATAACTAAATAAATTCATAGATCACAAGTTTATCAAATATTATTAGCCTCATACAGGCCTATTAGTACCAGATAATGAGGACAGAACAGCAGGGGGTAGCTATTACATTCATGCTAAGACACTTTACTGAGACATGGTTAATCAATAAAAGCATCCAGCTAGGGACCATTATACTTGTGAGCTTTCCTTTGAGACAAAACAGACTTCCCTTTCAGAATCTTCTTAGTTTGGGTCAAACTGGATGACACTTTAAAGACAAAGCTAGCAGTTTCACTAAGATAAACATGAGGGAAAACTAATTTCACTACATTGTTCATTTGGAATTCAAGGTTTAAAGCCTTGATGGCAAACTGGGTGTCATTTTTCCCCAGCTCTCATTATGAGCCCCTCTGCACCAAACAAGACTATATTTTAAATATAATACCTGCCATTTTTATTACCATATAGTGACTTTAAGTAATAAATGATGGAGCTGTGGGACCCTCACATGAATCATATGCACATGTGAATATGATCATAATAATGAGAAATAGCAATGAAAACCCCTATGGCCATCAATGTTTCATGGTTGGGTTCTAGAAAAAAAAATGTAGCCTCAAATTCTGAGAGTCATAAAATCATGAAGGGACTCTAAGGATTATCTAGTTCAACTTCTTGCTAGTGGAGGAATTCACTGGTAAGGTACCCGTGAGAGGTAGGCACCCAACTTCTTTTGAAAGAGTATCACATTAAGTCTATCACTGGACAGGGAGAATTCAGTGTCCTAGGATGCTTTTGCCCTATCTAGAGGTTCCAGAGAAACCCTGCCCCCAACCAGGGTGAAAGCATAGCTGGACAGTTCCCCCCCAACATGGGAAGCTTCTTGTGTTGTGCTGGCTCCCGTGGAGCTGTGCATGGGGTGACAGACAAAGCAGGACACTTTGCCTGGCCTTTACAATGAGGCTGTTAGAGAAAGCAATGAGTGAACAGGTACCATTTTAGGCAGGTTCATATACATGTCACAGATTCAGATATTTCACGTATTTCTCCCTCCTTCCTTCACCAGATTAAATATATCAACTCATCCACCATTCCCCATCATGCTTGATTTCCATACTTTCCCCCATCTTGGTTGTCCTTCTTTAGTCATATTCTGACTTGTCAATATCCTTTTATGCATAATTATTTGACAGAATTAAAGAAGAGGAAGGGTTTCGCCCTGTGTGAATATATTTCACATCAAATGTAGGTGGATTTCATTAAGAAGTTATTTGTAACGAGACGACAAACAAATCTCCTGGCAGGGTGGACCTTTCCATTGCCAGCAGAATATGTAGAGGACTTTGGTTACTGAGGATTGATTAGGCTACCACCAAAATTAAGAAGGATTTTTTGAGGTTTCACTGGTATGCTGAAGTAAAGTGGAGTAGTCTGAATTCGAACTCAGGGCACAGAATACAGAGGGTATAAACACCAAAGTCTTTGGAGTGGTGCTGCCACCAATAATAAAACACTCTTCCCCAGTTTTTGGTATGGGGATTCTTTGTCAGAGAGGCACACAGAGGCAAATAGTTTATTAACAACAAAGAAAGATGTTTAATTGTGTATTCAGAACAGGCAATGAATCGCAATGGTTGCAGAAATGTATGGAGCTTAATGGTTACGTCAAACAGTTCAATACTTCAAAACTTCAGGTTTCGATTAACCTTTCAAAGTTTACAGGAAACTAGTAGCCTTCCACTAACTAGATCCTAATCTTCAAACAGCCCAATTCCCTGGTCTGTTCTAAAGCACTATCAAACTATTCTTCCTCAACTGCTCACTGAACTTTACTAACTCCTGGCTTCAAAATTTCAACCACTCCTTTCTCCAACTCATCTTTTCCCCAACTGGCCTTTTTCAACAGTCAGATTTTTTTAAACAAACCCCAAAAAAACCTCCACTGGTTCCTTTTTTTCTCTCCACTCGACCAAGCTCTGCCCACTTACTCCCAGCCAATCAAATGGTTTTCCACATTACCCCCAGGCTGCCTTCAAACTCCGCCCCTTCTTGGAAATGTCTTTACCTAAAATGGCTTCCTCTAGCTCCCTTACAAAATGGATGCTAAGATAGTAGGCCTATAATAAGCTATCACTGGTCTTACAAGGCAGGGCAATTTGTTATAGTATTCAACAGAAGGGGCACAACCAGTGATCAATTAACTTACAAAAGTAGCAATCTGGCACTTTTTTTTTGCAAGTAGTGGCACAGCATAGACCTGCCAGAAGAGCAAGGCAATTTGGAGATTTTTTTCTCACTCCCTACCACTTTTCCAAGTTCTGATCGTAAACCTTGACCATTTCTAATTGAAAGCAATTTAGTTAAATTAGTTTTTCCATTGTGCTTATCACAGTGAAAGAATTTGTATTCAGGGTCAAGATTAATGCAGGTGACTTGAACACTAATGTCTTCAGCAACTTTAAAAGACATTCCTTAGTAAGATTGTCTAAATTATTGATCCACTTGTTTTGGATCATTTATTGGCATTCATTAAGCCTTTAGCTCTAGTTCAAGTTCAAGTCAAGATCTTGCATTCGCATTCTCTTCCACTTCAATAAAAACAATTCTCTGAAATATTTTTTGGAGAAAGTAGAGTATTTGATTTCCTGCTTTTATGATGCATAGAATATTATATAATGGAAGTGCTGGATTTTTAAAAAAATATTTTTATTTTTTTACAGTATTTTTACCCCGCCCTTCTCAACCCCCAAGGGGGGACTCAGAGCAGCTAACAAGGCAGAAATTAGATGCTGGAAACAATAGACAATATAAAACCATAAATACAAACAAAGTTAAGAACAGCAATAGCTAAACAAGTTATCAACAATCAATTAAATTAAAAATAATATTTTGTCTATATCCAGTCATACCCAATCAGTAAACGGTAAGCCATATTCTTAGTCCATTCCCGTTAAAGTGCTGCATTGAGTTACTGTGCAAAGGCCTGGTCTCATAATCAAGATTTTACCTTCCTTCTGGATCTTTGTTCCAGAGAATGGAGGTAAAATGATAATTTTACAGGAATATTTTAAAAATCCACTTGCTTTTGGAACACATTGTTGTAGAAATAAATGAGGTAGCATAAACTTACTTCCTTTCACTAGTTTAAAGATTACTGTTTAGGTCTGGCGGAAAGTCAAAATCTTGACTTTGGAATGTGGTTTCACGAAAACAATTTAAACACCAATAGAATTCTGTTTGACATGAACAGAAAAGAGTTTTCTAAGTTGTCTGTAACAAGAATAATCAGGAAAACAATCTAAAGAAGCAATCTTTTTCCTCCAGGATTTAAATCTCTTATGTCAGTTACCATGGCATAGTGAAGTTACAACAGCATTGTGTTGTCAACATGCCAAAACCTCTTATCAGTGTAATTCAGTAGTATAGAACCATTTTCAGCTAAGGATTGAACTGACCCTATGCTGAGATATTGAAAGACTTCATTCCTGCAATTGGTGAGCCACCATCCTCAAAGGGGTTGCAACTACTGCTAGCTGGCTCCCCTTACTATTTCTACACATGCAGACTCATATGACCACCATGCACATAGAAAGGTGGACACTCATATGACCACCATGCACATAGAAAGTTGGCCACACACACATGGTTAGCCCCCACTGCCAGAGTATATGAAAACCTATTGATCGCCATATAACCCTGCCTGACTCTTTAGGGGAGGTCTTTCTCTCCATACCCCTACTCTCCCAGACCAGCTGGTGGGAACACAGAAGAGAGATTTCTTAGTGACCATCTCTAGGCTTTGGAACTCCCTACTGAGGGAAGTTCAATCTGCCCTCTTTCTGCTGTCTTTTTGCAGGCCAAGATCTTAATTGACATAATATTAGATGTACTTTTTAATATGTATTATGTATTTTAAGTGTTTTTATATTAATGTATTAAAGTAAGATATTAATTGTGGTTTTAATAGTTGATGTAATGTTTTAATTTGTGGCTTTAATTTAAATGTTGATTTTAAGTGTATGTTGTTTTTATGGCATTGAATAGTTGTTTTGTGTAAAATTGCCCTGAGTCCCTTTTGATGTTGAGAAGGGTGGGGTATAAATATGGTAAATACATAAATAAATTGGGCATATGGTTTAATGACTTTACCAAGCTTCTTAGTGCATATTATCTTAGCTCGGTGGTTTTCAACCTTTGGTCCTCCAGTTGTTTTGCACTTCAATTCCCAGAAATCCCTGCTCTCCTGTTCTCAGTAGAAGAGAGATGATTTTTTTTAATTCCAAAAAAAATAAATAGTGCATGAGCGAAATATTCTGAAGCTTGGGAGTAATGATACCCTGCATATGTTGTCTTATTGTCCAGAAATTCACGTGGATCCATCCTGTACTTTCTTTTAAAAAATGCTATTTATAAAAACTGTTTTTAAAAAATTCCCCCCAAAAATCAGTTCATTCATTCATTCATTCATTTTATTATTTCATTAGTCACCCTTCACCGAAATGCTTTGGGCAACTTACATAAACAGATAAAATAGGATAAACTACACAACAAGTGGCGATTTAAAATAGATAACAGGTTAAATGTTCTACCAAAGAGCCATGTTTTAAGTGATTGGACAAAAGACCGTAGGTCATGCATGGCTCTCATATAAGGTGGCAGCGAATTCCACAGAGCTGGAGCAGAGATTGAGAAAGCCCTAAGCCTTGTGGTTTCTAGGCGTACTTCTCTGGGACCCAGTGTAAAGAGAAGGTTTTCTTGGGAGGGTCACAGCTACCACTGATGGTGAAAGGGAGAAAGGCAATCCCTGAGGTACGACAGCCCTTGACCATATAAGGCCATGAAAGTCAGGACCAACACTTTATAAGAAACCCGGTATTCAATTGGCAGCCAATGTAGATGCTGTAGAATTGGAGTTATGTGACATCTCATAGGAGTTCTCGTAAGTAGCCTGGCGGCTGCGTTTTACTCACTGAGACTCTTCTGGGTCGCTGACAGAGGAAGGCCAACGTAAAGTGCATTACAATAGTCCAGCCTGGAGGTGACCGTAGCAGGAATTACTGTTGCCAAGGCCTCTCCCGAGAGGTAGGGTACCAGCTGCCTCACTTGGCGAAGGTGGAAAAAGGCCTGTTTGCTGACGGCAGCCTCCATCGTCAGTATTGAATCTTCAAAGTTTCTTCATCTGGATGAATTATGCCTTGCGAGTGTATTCCTCCAACCCAGATCAAATATTTGATAGGGCTGGCTTTTCCAGATGTTATTGAACTAGTCAGCATCACTTAGTACTGGCCAGGCTGGACATTCCCATGGATCTTGCAGTTCTGCATCATCTAATGGATTATACAATCCCTCTGCTCTAGACAGCTACAACTTTCTTCTAATAAATATTATGTGATCACAATATTTCTTTTATTTATTTATTCGAAACATTTCTATTCCCCCGTTCTCAACCTAAAGAGGACTCAGGGCGGAGCGCAACAGTAAGCATTCCATGTCACGACATAAATAACTATAAATATACACAGACATTAAAATCAGTTATATCTACTTTAAAATCAGCTGTTTAAAACCATCTCAAGACACTATGCTGGCTCTGGTCAGCAGAGTAGGTTTCCTATTATTGCCTCATTGCACTTGGTCCCACAGCCAGGTTTTTACCAACTTTCTGAAGGGCAGGAGGGGGGAGGGTTGATCTAATCTCATCAGGAAGGGAGTTCCATAGCCCGGGAGTAACTGAGAAAGCCCTCTCACTCATTGCCGCCAAACTCTCCATTGATGGTGGCAGGATCAAGAGCAGGGCCACCCCAGAAGATTTTAGTCTTCATGGTGCTTCATAAAGGGAGATGCGTTTGGACAGGTAAACTGGGCCGGGGCCATTTAGGGCTTTATAGGCCCAAACCAGCACTTTGAATTGTGCCTGGTAGCAAACAGGCAGCCAGTGGAGCTGACACAACATGGGAGTTGTGTGCTCCCTGTATGCCACCCCAGTTATTTGCCTGAAGGAATGATGTTCCACTCAGAAACAATGGGACTTTCCTCGCTTTGCACTCTATTTGGATGAATGAGCATCCTATAGCTGTTGTTGCTATAGAAACAATGAGACTTTTCTTGTTTTGCACTATTTCGATGAATGCCCATCCTGTAGCTTCTGCTATATTAACTTTCAAAGACACAACTTTGTTTAGTCTTCAGTACGCCTGAGGAAGGGAGGGTGAGGGTGAGAAAGCAGGTATATACTACTGGGGCCAATTGAACTAGAAAGGCTTTGGAATGCCTTCCCTAGTGACATCTGATCGGCCCCCTCCACCCTGATATTTCGCAAGGCATTTGCTGATGAAATATAATGGTTTAATTGGATATATGGAATGACGATGATGTGACGGAAAGTGATTTCAACGTGATACTGAGAACTGTAATTGTATGTTTTTAATTGTGAATTGTTGTGTTATATGGTTATTGTTTTGTTTGTTTTGGCCCTGTTTTGATTGGAGGGCAGAGATTGCCTTGTGTAAACCACCCCGAGTCACCTTCGGGCTGAGAAGGGCGGTATAGAAATGTGATAAATAAATAAATGATAAATAAATAAATAGGGGCTGAAGCAGTGACATCACTAGGGTTGGTGTTCCCCAGAGTGGTAACCCATGGTGTTACCCACATAGATGACCAGTATTTTAGCTAAAATATCAGAAAATTTTACAAAATCAGGGACTATTAAAAAAACAAGAATAGCATGTGTTTGTAATGCATGCAGACAAAACCACATGATTCAAAGCACCATTGTAACTAGGCAATAATTACAGCTGTGACCAGAGTATTTGAAGGATCAAAAAACAAATAAGCACAAATACAGTATATGTTACACTGAGTTGATTAAAAATGTTTTGTGGTTATATTGATTTATATGGATATTTTAAAATAAAAATTAAGATGACTTCACTGAAACACAGCACAAACATTTTATACACATAATTTCTCATGTCATCCACTCTGAGTGTGTCACCCAGGACAGTTTGCATTCCTTGCAAACCCCTAATGACACCAGTGCGCTTGAATGCATTGCATACGTTTTTGTCCTTCCTGGTAGCATCATTATTAATTGCTTGTTTTAAATATTCATTGGAAAAATCAGTTGATTTTTTTCAATAAAATGTGATACAAAATTCAATCAATTATTGCCCAGGATAGACTTTAATCAATTAAAGAACTACTAATTGCACATTAAGAATTTAATTACATTCTAATATATACAAAAATTGCAATTCTAAGTAATGTTGGGCAGAAGGAGGGTGTTTTTTTACATGGACCCAAATTTGCTGGTGAGGAATCTGGTATTCATTATAGGAGGTAGAAAGCTAGAGGGAGGAAGTTTTGTTTTGTGGCCCTTTTAAGACTGATACTTCTATTTCCTATCTGATCATTTTGTATTTATGGAGAATTGATACTAAAACATTTGTACAGAGATGCATGTGTTTGGGTTGTATGTGCAGGGACACAGATGCATAAACTGTATATATACTGGTTGGGATGAATTCAAATTAATGAAATTCCATGCAGTTTGCAGCTAAACTCAAAGGAAATAATGAAACCTGAATCAAAAAAATTTCCGTACTCTAAACCCATGAACCTTGATTCCATTACACCACTGCTCCTCAGCAGAGTTTGGAAATAGTGTATGACCAGGCTGACTAGGACATTTTGGAAGTTGTAGTCCAAGAAGGTAATGCTTTCCATCCCTAATCCTTAGACTTCTGACTAAATATGTGGAAAACATCTGTAAGTGAGGATAAAGTTCAGATAGTGTCTTTAAAACAAAAGAAAAGAAAGAAATAGATGACTACCATATTTGAAAATCCTCATAAAACAAGGTGTGTTTATATTATTCCCTCTACAGCCCTTGCTTCTTAAGTGTCATTTCAACATTTAATCTACTGAACCATGAGACCAATGTTTCCCCTTGCACAATTTATTTTCCTGATATGAAAGAAGGAAAAGAACATTTCTTTCTTCCTGGAACTGATGGGTAAACAGCTGTTTAGGGGCATATTAAGAGGTAGTCTTCAATAAATCTAAATGCATATGCCTCCTGGCTATAAAACCATTCTGCCTACTTTCAGGCAGCTGAGTGATTGCAGTGTTTAATGTCTCCCAACTGGACTACTCCATCTCTGGAAATGGAGCCAATGTGCAGCTTTTGCAGCCTTGTGTAATGACCTGAACATGGAAGGAGCTTTTCTCTCTCAGTGTGGCCACACCTCAGGGGAGTGAAAGGTAGAGGTAAAAAGCAAATATTTGAGAGCAACCTTCAAAGCAAATTTATAAACAGAAGAAAGAAGAGGCTTCCTGGGAAATAAAATAAGAGGTGCAAACAAACAGTACCTTGTAATACTCATGGAACATCATAAGGATTGACAGAGGTGACTTCTTTTTAAAAAAATTGTCTCAAAATGAAATACTGTCCTTTAGCCTGGGACAAGGGATCAGCAGCGTTGTACTAAAATAATTAAGGTGGCAGGGTAGGGAAGACACTGGCCCTGAGCATCTGTCTGGAAGATGGCAGGAAGTAACTTCTTTGCCATTCCTCCCATGGGTAGCAGAGAAGAATCAAAATCCAAATGGGGAGGAGAGGAAGGGAAGGGAAGGGAGGGAACAGTTACTCAGAACTATGATATAGAAGAAAACTGAAAGCATGAAGAGTGTCAAAGTTAATCAATTAAAGGTTGATGGGTGAGTTAAAGATTATGTCAGTAAATATTAACGGGCCGAAGTCAGTAGTTAAGAAACATAGACTAAGCAAACTGAACTGAAAATCAGATAAGTGTGGCCTTCTTGCAAGAGATTCACCAAAAAAGGGAGATCAAAACTTAAACTTTACTAATTGGGATGCTCAATATGAATCTAGGGGCACAAGAAAATCTCAGGGAGTAGCCATTATCATAAAAAAGGCCTAGATTTAGAAACGGGGAAAATAATGATGAGGATGGGGGGTTTATAATGGTATGTGGGAAAATAAATAGTTGTAAAGTTTCATTGATTGGTGTTTGTGGTTCCATCCAGAGGCAAAACAGATTCATTAATCTTTTTAAAAAAAGAAAAGAGGCAGAGCAGATATACGGTAATCATTAGAGTGGACTTATCAACTGATGGGATCCAAGCTTTCTGAGACAAACCAGGAAAGGGATCTTGGGGTTTTGGTGGACAGCTCAATGAAGATGTCAACCCAGTGCGCAGCAGCAGTAAAAAAGCAAATTCTATGCTTGGCATGATCAGGAAGGGAATCGAAAATAGGTCGTCAAATGTTGTATTGCCTCTCTACAAATCTATGGTGAGGCCACATCTGGAGTACTGTGTACAATTCTGGTCACCGCACCTCAAGAAGGATATAACGGAACTGGAAAAGGTACCGAAAAGGGCAACAAGAATGATCCAAGGGATGGAGCAGCTCCCTTACGAAATCAGGTTGCAACGCCTTGGTCTTTTCAGCCTTGAAAGACGGCATTTAAGAGGTGACTTGATCGAAGTGTATAAAATCATGCATGGGATAGAAAAGGTGAATAAAGAAAAAATATTTTCTCTGTCACACAACACTAGGACTAGGGGGCACTCCCTAAAGCTCCAAGGTAGGAAAGTTAGGACTAATAAAGGGAAATATTTCTTCACCCAGAGGGTCATTGGGTTATGGAACTCACTTCCAGAGGAGGTTGTGACAGCGGTCAGCCTGGACAGCTTCAAGGCAGGATTAGACAGATTCATGGATACCAAGGGAATCAGTAGCTACTGAAATGGACATCCAAGTGCCACCTCTGTGTTGATGGAGGCAGGCAGGATTTCCCCGGGTACTGGTTGTGGGGGGTCGGGAGCAGGCGAGGGTTTTGCCCTCCTTTCTGCTAGAGATCCCTGTGTACAACTAGTGGGCCACTGTGTGACACAGAATGCTGGACTAGATGGGCTGAGGCCCGATTCAGCATGGCTCTTCTTATGTTCTTATGTTCTTATGACTTGAATTTAGATCTATATAAGAAAAGGAAGAATAAGAGGGCTAGTAATAATGGGGAAGTAAAATTAATTTTAATAAATGGAATATTTGGGAAGTTAATGAAAAATTGGAGAAAGAGTTGGCACTCACACATTTTTCTGCCAGGCATAATTTATTTTGCACAATAGATTACATTTTTGTGGGCAACAATCATGTATGGTCCATAATTGAAGCATCAGTGGGAAGTAGGTGGCCAGGAGATCACACACCTCTCTTTCTAAAACTGGGATTCAGTAGTAGAAAGATGGAATACAAGTGGAGATTTAATCCACTGGTTATATTTAAGGAACAAGTCAAACAAGGGTTGAAAGAGGAAATAAAGCAATATTGTAGAATTAATAGATTGCCTGACATAAAGGAGAGCACAATTTGGGGCTCCTGTAAAGCTGTGAAGCCTGATGCATAAAAGAGAGCTGCTCATAGAAGGAGGCCTCCAAGCTGGCATAATCCACAGGTTGAAATAAATGTGCTTCAGTGTAAGGAACATAGAATAGAATATATTTATTGTCATTGTGCATTGTACAATGAAATTAAATGCTTTCCCCAGTACACATCATAAAAACAACACACTCATTCCTCGACACCCCAGCCTCCACCACACAGCCCCCTATGCCATGTCAATGCGAAACCATGGAGTTCAATATTGTTACAGTTCTAGGATAAAATCTCTCAGTCTGTTTGTCCTTGTCTTTGTTATCCTGTACCGTTTGCCAGATGGTAATATTTTTTTAAAAGAATATGCCGGGTGAGACAGGTCCTTAAGAATGTTCTGAGCTTTCTTAAGACTACAGGACTTATAAAGTTCTTCCAAAGAGGGGAGAGAACAATCAATGATTCCCTGTGCATTACTGGTGACCCATTGGAGTACGATATGTTGATCAACTGTAGAGCAAGGTGGCAGGAAGGCAGGCAGGCAGATGGTCCTCTCATCTCTGGACCCAGCTCTCCCACACAAAGGGAGGATGCCGTTGTCATGGGGTCATCCCCATCTACACCCTGTTTTGAAGAGAGAGGCTTGGGGTGTGGGAATGGCAGTTGAGAGACTGGGAACTCCTCTCTTTCTCTCTTTGGAGGTGGCTGTGGTGAGGGGACGAGAAGACAGGAAGACACTCTGTTCCAGGAGCAATGGAGAGCTGCCACCTCACCTTCCTGGTACACAAGGCTTCCCCTCTGCCTCTCTCACTGCTGTTGCCTCTACTCCAAAGTGACTACCCTATAAGCCTGTCCAGGGGACAAGGGACCTGTCACCCTGTGCTCTGCACCATCCTGGCTTCCCCCTGCACCATCATACAGGAAAAAGCTGCCTGAAGCCGGCTTTTTTTGGCAGCGACAGGGATCTTTTTCTAGTTCAGCTATGGAGTTGCCCTGAAAGTACTTGCATTAGGTGTGATAGGAGCTGTCGGGCTTTATGGCTGAACTTGAAAACCCCCATCGCTGCCACCAAAAAGAAGCCTGTGTGAAGAAGTCCTTTGTATTCTCAGCCAGAGCACTCTATTGTCTCACCAAACTACAAATTCCAGAGTTGTTTTGTGTGTGGCGGAGGGGGGGATACATTGCTATATTGTTCCTACTTGTGGCTTGTGATTTTAAGTTTAATTTCTTCTATTTGACTTTTTCTAATTGCTTACTTTTCATCCTAGCTTTGGCTCAAGGAGCAAGGAATGTGCAATATACCAAAACAATGAAGTGTCTCTCAGGAGGTCCATTTCTGCTAGGATTTGGAATAGCAGGACATTCACAAGGCTGACATGAGTCTAGACAAGAACAGCCTACCAACTGAGCATTAGCAGAACAATTTAATTTAGACCTACCTCTCATAGAATCTTAGAGTTAGAAGAAGCTCCATAAGCTATCAATTCCAATTAAGGAAAACCAGCTGGAACTTCCATAGCAGCTAGTTGTATACTCTCTTTTTGAAGATGTTCAAGGGAAGAGACCCACTACCACTCTGGGTATTTGACACCATTGCTCTCACTAGGGTTGCCATATGTCCCGTATTATATGGGACGTCCTGTATTTTGGCCATTTTTGGGTTGTCCCGTATTTACATGTGCTGTCCCTTATTTTTCGCTCCTCGTTATTTACTTGTATCTTCAGTCCAAAGAAAGACAGGCGAGGGAACCAAGCGGGCTTTAGGACCATGAGGATTCCACGAAACTACCTCCCTCCTCCTCCTCCCCCCACCTTCTTTCGCTTGCGATTCTCCAGCACTTGCGGTGCTACCCTCAAAACAACGTCAGCAAAGTCTCTCTCTGTCTGTTGCTCGCGCGTGCGCGCTCTCTCGAGCCTCTCTGTGTCAGATGCGTCATCGGCGAGTGCCGGCGGTTGTTAGGGAAGCTCTTGCGAGACTTCGGGCTAAGGGCATCACTTTCTGCGGCTCAGAGCAGAAAGCGATGCCCTCAGTGAGTGGCGAAGTGAGTGGAGCGAGGAGTTGAGGCGCTTGGAGCGCCCGGCGGAGGGAGAAAAAGAGAGAGAGGAGCCAAAGAAAAGGGGGGGGGAAACAACAAAATTCCAAAAACTTGGTGAGGATTTTGTGGGGATTTGACTGAGTGAGTGCTGCTGGTCGGGACAGGCCGAGAGAAGAGGTACTGGAAGAAACAACAATGTTTGTGTATGTCGTGTGTTGGTGTGAGGGCGTGAAGCCTCCAAGGCCTAAGCCCTCCGTATGTTGTATTGTGTATATCATATCAGCCCTCCTTATCTATTATATTGTGTATACCATGCATGGGCAAACTTGGGCCTTCCCTCGAGGTGTTTTGGACTCCAACTCCCACCATTCCTAATGGCCTCAGCCCAGACCCACTCCCTTCTGCCAGGAAGGAGGAGCACCACCTAATCCCTCCCAGCAGGTGGCCAGCCAGCCTCTGCATTATTATTGTTTTATTTTTATTATTTTATTATTATTATTGGCACCCAAGGGCCACCCAGGCTCACTCCTTTCTGCCAGGAAGGAGGAGCACCAATTAATCCCTCCCAGCAGACGGCCAGCCAGCCTCTGTATTATTATTTTTATTATTATATTATTATTGAAACCCAAGGGCCACCCATTCACCACCTAATCCCTCCCAGCAGGTAGCCAGCCTTTTGCACAGCCATATAAACCAGAATATCAAGGCAGAATAACCCACAATATCTGCTTTGAACTGGAATTTTATTTATTTATATCCCACTTTATCTCTCCATATGAAAACTCAAAGCGGCTCACAATCAAAAACATTACAAACATACAATAATAAAGTATATCATATATGATCAGTAGTAATTCTATTTAATATACTAGTATTACTATATTATTATATTTTAGTATTGGTATTATATTGTATTACATTATAATATTATCAAAGGTCATCTAGTCCGATCCCTTCCATGTGGAGTCAGAGAGGATTCGAAAGGTCATTTAGTCCAAACCCTTAAATGTGGAATGGACTGCTAGGCTGTGAGGAATTGTGGGAGCTGAAATCCAAAACACTTGCCCACAAAGTTTGCCCATACCTGTTCTATAGAAACCGAGAGAGTTGCCAGCTATAGATTCAGATGTGGGTTTTTTTTTGTAAACTACAACTTCCAAAATCCTTCAGCCAACATTATGGGAGTTGTAGTTGAAAAAATTTTCTATACTCTAGATCAGAATAATAATATCTACTGAAATAATACGAAATAATATACTGAAATAATAATAGGCAAATATCTATTGAAATATCACAACAATAAAGGCCTCCAAAGCCTTAGTTCATTCCCTTTCCATGTAGAGTCTGGGGACTCCAAAGGTCATCTAGTCCAGCCTCTTCCATGTAGTGTCAGTCACTCTAGATCAGGCCTGGGCAAACTTCAGCCCTCCAGATGTTTTGGACTCCAACTCCCACAGTGGAGTCGTAGTTTGGTGACTTGGCAGAGAAGGCCTTGTAGAACTACAAATCCGATGTTTACACAGCATTGGGTTGTGGCAGTTCAAACTGCATCAATTCTACAGTGTAGATCAGGCATGGGCGGATTTGGGCCTTCCTGGTGTTTGATTTTGATTTTCAAGTTTTTATTAAATGTCCCTTCTTTTTGCGAAAAATCCCGTAAATGTCCCATATTTCTTCCATCACAATATGGCAACCCTAGCTCTCACTATTAAGAACTTTATTCTAATGTTCAATCGAAATCTGCTCTTCTGTAATTTAAGATTACTACAGCTGTTTTCTATCCTCGGAGGCAGTAGAGAACAAACCTACACCCCCTCTCTTCCAGTTTGAAGCACAGCCACTCTTTGAGCATGGTTTACTAATCAATTCTAGGTCTATTTTATGGTGTTTTCATTCATTCCCTATTTAACCAATTTACTATCAAAATATTATGGTGGACTTTATCAAATATTTTGCTGAAACCCAAAGAGATATTATATGCAGCATTCCAACTATCTACTAAGCTACTGATCAGATCAAAAATGATATTCAATTAGTTTGGCAGGATTGATTAATCACAAACCCATGCTGGATCCCATTCATGATGGCATTATCACTTACATACATGCAAACAGACTCCTTTATATGTTCTAATTTTTTTCCTGTTACTGAGATCAGGGTGACTGCTCCATAATTTCCCAGATTGCCTTTGTTTGCCCTTGTCCAGTCCCCTGGTACCTCACATGTTCACCATGATTTCTCATAAATGATGGCAAGTCGCTTACAGAGTACAAGTTCCTTCCGTACTCTAGGATGCAGTTATTCCAGCACTACAGATGGTCCTCTCATCTCTGGATCTGAATTTATGTAGGTTAACTAGGTGATTTCTGACTATCTCCTTAACCATTTTTATTTGCATAATGAAACTATGCCAAGGTTTCTGCTGATGCTCAGAAGCTCACTTTCTCTTTTTGGGAGAAAACTGGAGGAGTTCCGCATTTTCATTTTGAACATTTTCTGACTTAGTTTTCTTTAGCTGTTTCTTCCTGTTGGTTCAATAGAATCAATTCTCCCTGTGTTCCACTCCAGAAGTCCTCAGGTTCCCTGATTTCCTGTAGTGCTCTAGCCTTCTCTTCCAATAGAACTACCAATTTGCACTTGCTGCAGGGTAGTTGGTGAGGTTTTCCAGCAAGAATACAAGTATTTTATTTAACATGCATTGCAGCAGACAACGATGGATTCTTGTGCCTCCATCTACACAACTGCTTCTCTTCCCCTTTTCCAAGTAATATCTATGTGGGAGATAAGTGCACATGCCACAAAATGCACATTGCTGGCTCAAAAGCTTGCTGCCTCTTTTAACCTGCTTTTTTTTTACTCACAGTGACTTGAATCATAGAATCATAGTGTTGGAAGAGTCCACATGGGGCTATCAAATCCAACCCCATTCTGCAATGCAAGAGCACACAATCAAAGCACTTCCAAGATATGGCCATCCAACCTCCAGAGAAGGGAGACTCCATCATACTCTGAGGCAGAATATACCACTGGGTAAATTCGGTGGCATACTCTGGTTTACTTTCCCTTTTGTCATGAAGCTCGTCAGTTCCATTCCACAACACACAGCTACTTCCACCAATGCTCCACAGTGAAAGGGAAGGCGAACCACCATGTGCAGCTGCTGCAGCTACACAGGAAGCTTCCAATGTTCAATTGAGATCAATATGGGAAACCAGGCAGCCAAAACTTCCCCCTGTGGGATGGGGTGACAAATGAGTCAGGCAATGAGGGGCATGGGGTGATGGGTTCCTCACACCCTTCAACAGGCACCACTGGATTCGCCATGATACATGGTGATTCTGGAGGCTGATTTGATGAGGTTCCTAGTCTCCAGTGAAGCAGAAAATAAATTTTCTCCCTCCTCAATGTGACATCCTTTCAAATATTTAAACATGGCTTGGCTATCATGTCTCCTCTCAGACTTCCTTTCTCCAAGCTGAACATACCCAGTTCCCTAAGCCATTCCTCATAGGGCTTGGTTTCTAAACCTTATATAATTTTGGTTGCGCTTCCAGCTAGTCAATATCCCTCTAGAATTATGGTGCCCTGAACTGGATACAGTAAAGTCTCACTTATCCAACCTTTGCTCATCCAGCATTCTGTATTATCCAAATGCAGTCTGCCTTCTGCCTGGATTCACAGATGTTTCAATGCATTACAATGTTTTGGTGCTAAATATGTAAATAATTACTACATAATGTTATCAAGTATTGAACTGCTTTTTCTGTTGATTTGTTGTAAAACATGTTTTGGTGCTTAATGTGTCAAATCATAACATAATTTGATGTCTAATAGGCTTTTCCTTAGTCCCTCCCTATTTTCCAACATTTTTGCTTATCCAACATTCTGCCGGCCTTAATGTTGGATAAGCAAGACTGTACTGTATAATATTTCAGATGAGGCTTGACCAAAGCAGAATAGAGTGGGACTACGGCTTCACATGATTGTAATACAATACTCCTACTGATACAGTCTAGAATCACATGGTTGACTGAGGTTCAGCCTATGACCTAAGCTTCTAGATCACATGTACTGTTTTCATGTACTGTGTCACTTGTCCTACAATAATTTTTTATTCCCAAAGTATAGTACCATATATTTCCCCATGTTGAAATTCATTTTGTTAGTTTTGGCCCAGCTCTCTAATCTGTTTATTCATTTATATTCTGATCCTGTTCTATGTGGTATTAGCTATCCCTCCCAATGTAGTATCATATTTAAATTTGATAAGTATGCCTTCTATTCCATCATCTGAGTCATTGATAAAGATGTTGAATATCACTGGGTTCAGGACAGACCCCTGTGTCACCCAACTTCTCTCCAGGATGAGGAGCAGCCATTGGTAAGCACCCTTTGAATTCAGCCAGTCATCCTATTCCCTATCCACCTAACATTGTCTAGCATTGTCTACTCTACATTTCATTAGCTTCTTTGTGAGAATGTCATGGAGAACCTTGTAAAAAAACCCGTACTAAACTCAATATATGCTGCATCCACAGCATGCCCTTCATCTACCAAGTTTATAACTCTATAAAAAAGAGATAGGGTTCATTTGGCATGACTTGTTTTTGAGAAACCCATGCTGACTTTTAGTGAGTATAGGATTCCTTTCTCTTCCTTCAGAAAGAGTTGATGGGGAGAAGTATGCTGATGGTCTGCTACACTCCTAGAGCTTCATCCCCTTATTTGCCGGCCCAAAAGCTTGCTGCTGCTTCAACTTAGCAACTTTTAGCTCTCTCCACAAGGAAATGCATAGGATCAGTTCAGTTCCCAGGTTATTTGTGCCCAGGGAATAACATAGCTAGTTACACATGCTTCCTAAGCAGACTTTGGAGGTGAGTTATTCATAAAGTTTGTCTTAAACAAGTGGTAAAAAAATCACCAGGAGAAATTATAATACTGAAGTTTAAAAAACCCACTGCTTACTTTCACTTTTAAAGATTTCCTTAGAGAAATCAAGCACATCCATAATATCTGGAGCTTCTTTCATACATCAGCAATGAGCTTTCCCTCTTATATTACACTTTCCTAAATTCTACATTATCCTTCTGTAAAGTAATATATTGAGACAACTTAAGTCAGCTGTAGAGATCTGATATTTCCTGAATTCTCTGTTGACACATTTCTTAAAATGCAAGAACTGTATCAGGCACTGCCTAGTCCTTTGATACTTCGCTCTTGTCCTTTAACAAGATATGAAAAATCACTTCCAAATCCTTTTTAAGGCATCAGCTACATTTTTCCCCAAGAATACTAGAATGTAATTCATCTGCATGAGGTGTCTTGTCAAACTGCAGTGCTACATTAAGGGTAACTATGTGTTTTGGCATAATTTTAAGCCATCTAATATCTTCTTCAGGTGAACATATAGTCCAGCTTTCCAGATGTGACTTTTACTCCATAGAGGAAAAGAAAATATGATGAATTCTCATTTTTCTCAGCCTTCCTCGCCTCAGCTTACAATTACTTCTGTTCTGTATATTTGGAAGATAATTCAGCCTGCATTTTGATTCTAAAAATTAAATTAACTCCCATTCTCTTGAACTATTGTATACATGCAGCATCACAACTTACCGTATAGTTAATTTTCCCTTAAAATTTCTAAAACAACCAGGTATTGTTTATAAAGATATTCAGTTTTGTTACTTTTCACTCCTGCCAGTGCAGATGTTTTTCTCACTGCTGAAATTATAGAGCTCTGCTCTTTCGGCTGCAGACTCACAAAAGAAGTCTTGACATCAGAGAAAGCTATTAAAGTACAATGGCAAACAGGTTTTCTTGTGGTATACAAGACCAATAGATCCTTTGTTTATTAAAAGAGTGATTAGTTTGTGTTCTTTCCTGTTGACGACTGCCCCATATCATGCATAAAAAAGTGACAACCTTGTGCTCGGACACAGAGACCAACTAGGTCAGTGTTTCTCAACCTTCCTAATGCTGTGGCCCCTTAATACAGCTTCTCATGTTATGGTGATGCTCAGCTATAAAATCATTTTTGTTGCTACTTCATAACTGCTATTGTTACTGTTATATAATGTAAATATCTGGTATGCAAGATGTATTTTCATTCATTGGACTAATTTAGGCACAAATACCTGATATACCCCAAATTTGAAATCAGTCAGCTAACTGTCCTCGTGAGAAGCAGATCAAGCAGACTACTTTCAAATAAGGAATAAAACAGAAAATAAATAAAGGAGAAAGAAAGGAGCACTGGTAAGTTCCTGGGGTAAATTTGTTGTTTAGATTCTAGTATTGCTTTAGGTCTTTGTTAGCATAAACTTGTAACAAGTCGGAAAAGAAATATCCAAAGACTTATAAAAAATTAAATTAAGTAAATTAAGACCACAACAAAACAGTTAATATACAAAAACATATTAATAAGAAATGGAGGTAGTCAGCCAGCAGTGGGAGGGGGGTTTCCCAGTGTTTTGCATCGAGTGTCACATGTATGACTATCTGCCTGTCGGGCAGAAGTCTTGGGTGTGCGTTTGCTGCAGTGAGCTCCTGGCTCTCAGGGAACGTGTTTCTTCCCTTGAAGCCAAGGTAGCAGACCTGGAGAAGCACAGAGAGGAAGTGAGGCTGGAGGATAAGATCTCCAGAGATGCAATAGGAGCATCCCACTCCATGATGAGCAGCCCTCCAGCTGCCTTGGAAAATGGGGGTCTTGGGCAGGGAGAACATCAGTCTGAGGAAGAGGGACCGGCTCCCTTAGTTGGGACCCCTTCCTCAGAGGCTGTGCCCATATCTTCGTGCACCGAAGATACTTCTCGACGGGTGGTAGGAGGTGGGCTTCTTGTAGGTGATTCGATTGTCCGGAACATAGAAAGCTGGGTTTGTGATGGACGTGATGACCGCATGGTAAATTGCCTGCCGGGTGCAAAGGTCGCGGACATTACGAGGCATCTAGATAGGCTGGTAGATAGTGCTGGGGTGGAGCCAGTGGTCGTGGTACACGTTGGTACCAATGACATTGGGAAGGCTAAGCGGATGGTCCTGGAAGCCAAATTTAGGTTGCTAGGTAGAAGATTAAGGTCCAGGACCTCAAAGGTAGCATTCTCGAGAATGCTACCTGTTCCGCGCAGGACAGCCAGACAGGCAGAGCTCAGGAGCTTCAATGCGTGGATGAGGCAGTGGTGTCGAGAGGAAGGATTTAGATTTGTTAGGAACTGGGGGACATTTTCAGGAAAGCCAGGCCTGTACAAAAGGGACGGGTAACACTTGAACGAAAATGGAACCAGACTGCTGGCGATTAATATTAAAAAGATTTTAGAGCAGCTTTTAAACTGATTCCTAGGGGAAAGTCGACAGGAGCTGGGCAGCTTCCGGTTCGAGAGGGTGAAATGCCAAGCATGGAGGACGAAATGCATACACAAATGGCTGAGTCAACAGAAAAGATAGATAGTAGTAGTCGAGAGGTAGGACATGGTAGGCCTTCTACAAATTCTCACAAACAGCCAAAGTTGAAAGTGCACCAGAGAAATAAATATAAATGTCTGTACGCAAACGCTAGAAGCCTTCGAACAAAAATAGGGGAGTTGGAATATTTGGCAAAAGAAAAAAATATTGATATTATTGGCATAACAGAAACCTGGTGGACGGAGGAAAACAAATGGGACACAAATATTCCAGGAAAGACAGGAGAGGGAAAAATGGTGGCAGTGTGGCCTTGTACATAAATGAAGAGCTAGAATCTCATGAATTAGAACTTCAAGAAATTTCAAACTCACCTACAGAAACATTGTGGATAAAAGTCCCAGTACAAAAAACTAATCTAGCACTAGGGATCTGCTATCGCCCTCCCAACCAAACTCCAGAGGCAGACTGCTATCTGGAAAATGAAGTTAAACAGGCCTCAAAAAGAAATACATTAGTCATAATGGGGACTTCAACTATCCCCAAATAGATTGGCCAAATTCTTGTTCTACGCATGAAAGAGACAAGGTTCCTCGACATGCTAGCTGATTATTCCCTTGAGCAGATGGTCATGGAACCAACCAGGGGAAAGGGGATCCTGGACTTGGTGCTAACTAAGGAACAAGATCTCGTTCAAGATGTCCTTGTAGCTGAGCCCATAGGTACCAGTGACCATAACACAATAACCTTCAACTTAAGTTTGGATAGCAAACTGTCAGTGAAAACTAACACTGAGACATTAAACTTTCACAAAGGGAATTTCACCAAAATGAGAAAAATTGTAAAGAACAAACTCAAAGGAGCAGTAAAAAAAATCAAATCCCTCCAAAATGCTTGGAAACTGTTTAAAAATACCTTAAAACAGGCCGAACTAAAATGCATTCTAATAAAAAGAAAGAGGCATGGAAAGTCCAAAAGGACACCAGTATGGCTTACAAATGAAGTAAAAGATGTGATTGGAAAGAAGAAAATCTCATTTAAGAAATGGAAGGCTCTTCCTACAGAGGAGAACAGAAAGGAACACAAGCTCTGGCAAACTAAATGCAAAGCAACAGTCAGGAAAGCCAAGAGAGATTTTGAGGCACACATAGCAAAGAATATTAAAAAAAACAACAAAAACTTCTTTAAGTACATCAGAAGCAGGAACCCAACTAGAAAAGCAGTTGGGCCACTCGACGACAATGGTCAGAAAGGGAAAATCAGCAAAGACAAGGAGATTGCTGAGCGGCTAAATGACTTCTTTGCCTCCGTTTTCACACAGGAGGACAGACAACATATGCCTGCAGCTGAGTCAGTTTTTTCAGGGAGGGAATTAAAAGAATTAAAACAGATAGAGATAAACAAGGAGGATGTTCTCATATGCCTTACTAAACTAAATGTCAACAAATCACCAGGTCCAGACGGCATCCACCCCAGAGTTCTTAAGGAACTCAAGTGTGAAATTGCTGAACTTCTAGCTAAGATATATAACCTTTCTCTAAGATCAGGCACTGTACCCGAGGACTGGAGGGAGGCAAATGTAACACCGATCTTCAAGAAAGGATCCAGAGGTGATCCAGGAAATTATAGACCAGTCAGTTTAACCTCAGTTCCAGGCAAAGTGATGGAAACCATTATTAAAGAAAAAATTACTAGGCACATAGAAGAACAGGCATTGCTGAAAGAAAATCAACATGGTTTCTGCAAAGGCAAATCATGTCTTACTAACTTGATAGAATTCTTTGAGGGTGTAAATAAACACATAGATAAAGGGGACCCAATTGATATTGTTTACCTTGACTTTCAAAAGGCTTTTGACAAAGTCCCTCACCAAAGGCTCCTAAATAAGCTCTTCAGCCATGGAATCAGGTGACAGGTCTTGTCCTGGATTGGAACCTGGCTAAACTGTAGGAAACAAAGGGTGGTAATAAACGGACATTTCTCTGGGTGGAAAGAGGTGAGAAGTGGCGTACCCCAAGGTTCAATTTTGGGTCCATTACTTTTTAATTTATTCATTAATGATCTGGATGTAGGAGTGAATTCTGAGGTAGCAAAGTTTGCAGACAACACTAAATTGTTCAGGGTAGTTAAAAATGAAACTGATTGTAAAGAGCTCCAGAAAGATCTCTCGAAATTGAGTGAATGGGCAACAAAGTGGCAAATGCATTTTAACCTAAACAAGTGTAAAGTCATGCACATCGGGGCAAAGAACCCCAACTACACCTACCAATTGATGGGGTCAAAGCTTTCCGAGACAAACCAGGAAAGGGATCTTGGGGTCTTGGTGGACAGCTCAATGAAGATGTCAACCCAGTGCGCAGCAGCAGTGAAAAAAGGAAATTCTATGCTAGGCATGATCAGAAAGGGAATCGAAAATAGGTCAGCAAATGTTGTATTACCTCTCTACAAATCGATGGTAAGGCCACATTTGGAGTACTGTGTACAATTCTGGTCTCCGCACCTTAAGAAGGATATAACGGAACTGGAAAAGGTACAGAAAAGGGCAACAAGAATGATCCAAGGAATGGAGCGGCTCCCTTATGAAATCAGGTTGCAACGCCTTGGTCTTTTCAGCCTTGAAAGACGGCGTTTAAGAGGTGACTTGATCGAAGTGTATAAAATCATGCATGGGATAGAAAAGGCGAATAAAGAAAAATTATTTTCTTTGTCACAAAACACTAGGACTAGAGGGAAGCTCCAAGGTAGGAAAATTAGGACTAATAAAGGGAAATATTTCTTCACCCAGAGGGTCATTGGGTTATGGAACTCACTTCCAGAAGAGGTTGTGACAGCTGTCAGCCTGAACAACTTCAAGGCAGGATTAGACAGATTCATGGATACCAAGTGTATCGGTAGTTACTGAAAAGGACATTCAAGTGCCACCTCGGAGTTGGTTGAGGTAGGCACTATTTCCCTGGGTACTGGTTGTGGGGGGTCGGGAGCAGGTCAGGGTTTTGCCCTCCCTTCTGCTCGAGATCCCCGTGTACAACTGGTGGGCCACTGTGTGATACAGAATGCTGGACTAGATGGGCTGAGGTCCGATTCAGCATGGCTCTTCTTATATTCTTATGTTCTTATGTTCTTATGAATACTGGTGGGGTTGGGAGGGATTGATTTTGTCATTTGGGAGTTGTAGTTGCTGCAATTTATATTTAACCTACAATCAAAGACCATTCTGAACCCCGCCAACGATGGATTTTAATTAAACTTGGCACACATAACTCCCATAACCAACAGAAAATACTGGAAGGGTTTGGTGGGCATTAACCTTGAGTTTTGCAGTTGTAGTTCACCTATATTCAGATAGCACTGTGGACTCAAACAATGATGGATCTAGACCAAACTTGGCGCGGGTATTCAATATGCCCAAATGTGAACACTGGTTGAGTTTGGGGGAAATAGGCCTTGACATTTGGGAGTTACAGTTGCTGGGATTTGTAGTTACCTACAATCAAAGAGCATTCTGAACCCCACCAATGATAAAATTGGCCCAAACTTCCCACACATGGCTTGAAGGGAACTCCCTCCAGCCTCACACGTTTTCCCTCACCTGCACATGCGCACCATGCTGCCATGTGCCAAGCACACCTGTCTCTCCTCTCCTCTTGGAGTCTCAGATATAGTCCTCTCCTTGGATGAGAGGCCAGCCAATAACAGCAGAGGAGGGCTTTTGGTGCGAAGATTTGCTATCCGTTTCCAAAAAGGAAGAGAAGGACAGGTAGAGAGATCTTCAGCCTTCTCTGCCAAAAGGGTCCCTAAGACCACCAGAAATATATGTCTTCTGGTGATCTTTGGTGACCCCTCTGAAACCCCCTTGCAACCACCTCTCCAGGGATCCTGACTTCCAGGTTGAGAAATGCTGCACTAGGTACTTTTAGGCAAATCACATTTCCTGAGTCTCAGAGAAAGTCAATGACAAATCCCCTTTGATCAAATCTTGCCAGGAAAATCTCATAGTAGGGTTGAAATTAAGTTTTTTTAATAAAAAAATTAAGGGTATTTTTGGGGGGCTTCAGGGTGTCTGGGTGCCATCCCAGTAGTTACCAGGATGGTATGTAGTAACCCCCCAAGGAAAGCCTGGTGTTGGGGTGTGTGGCCTTAAATATGCCTCGAAGCCCAAAAGGTGTCAGATGGCAAATGGGGACTCATCCTGGGGTAGTCTCAGGTCAGGCCCAATACTCCATTAGACTAGGGAGTTTCAGGAAGACCCGGATCTAATGGGGTATCTAATTAATTCAGGACAATTGTCCTGAATTAATTTACTTTTTATCTGAGACATCATTTGGAAGCCTCAGGTAAAAGCACAACATGCCCTGCATTTTTTGGACCTGTTTAGAAGGGCTCTTAGTTGTTGGAGTTGCCACTAAACTTCTTTACAGGACAGACCTTTTCTGGGGACTTTTTCCATAGGCATTAAGTACCTGGTAGAGAGCAAGAGCCATTGACAAAGCATTGGGTAGTGTGCCTATAATCAAAGAAACTTTCCCATCAGCATTATAGAATGGAGGCTATTGTCTGCCAAACATCTGAGTTGCTCCTGCAGAATTTTTGGAAATGTAGTTCAGGGTGGAGCCTTTGGAATTCTTATCTGGAGAAGTACTCAAATTCTCTAAACTACATTTTCCAGAATTCTGCAGAAGCAGCTTGGATGATTGACAGACAATAGTATCCATTATATAACACTGGTGGGAAAATGTCCCAGATGAAGAATGACAACGGCATCTGGCAAAGGTCCCATAGGATGATGACCAATACCCACCCTCTTCTCTAACACTACCTGATCTCTATCAGTCACTAAATGGTTACGAAAAGGGTGGGGAGAGGGAAAGGAAAGGAAGAGTGTCATATTTCTGCCTGGGCAGAACTTTACAATACATTATCTGATGCAGGATCTTGTCCAGTAAAACTTTGAAATGAGTAATGCCAATGAATTACCTTCAAATATATTAATGAGTAATGAAAACATATTACTTTGCTAGAAGGATCTTTTCAAAGCTCTGAAAAGTATAAAGGTATCTTTCTAGGATTCAGGGGTTTTTTTGGGGGGTGGGTGGGTACAAATCCTTTTAGATAGGACATAGGGGTTTGTCTCGGGTACCAGTGCAGGAATTAGTGTCCTGTTCTCACCTACTTTAGAAAAGATGGAAGATACACAGTAATGACAAAGTTGTCCCATAAGCAGTAGCATGAGGGAAAAGACTAATGGTGCAGTGTGTGTGTGTGTGTGGGGGGGTGGTTTAAGGGTAAGGGACTGTTAATGAAATTGTCATTGGTTATCACCAGGAGGGAAAGACATTCAGCTCCAGCTTGCTCATTTCTTCTATGCCTGGTTTCTAGACAGGTCATCAGAATCAGGGAATGTTGAGAAGGCTTCCGTAGAAAATCTCCAGTCCTATGACTTTGTCTGCCTTCTCTCACCACTGATGCATAACCTGAAAAAGTGCAGTTACCAACATGATGGGCTTTTTCACTAGCATGGTGCACCAGCAGCATTCTGGCCGCTAAACTAGCAATGAAATCCCGCTGAACTTAAATAATTGGGAATTTAATTATTTAAAGGCAATCAGATCTAAGAAGAAAAATGTCGTGGTCATCTTTAAAACCTGCCTCATGCTTATCTTTAAACTATTATTAATATTTTAAAAATCTCTGTGTTTTACGATCATATATATCTTCCAGTTTCAATTTTTAAAATGGCAAATAAAAGCTGTTTTCTTTTCTTTTGATTTGATTTTCTTATTTTTAATTTATTCCTAACTTTTGTTCTTAATATTCATCCTTTTTGGTTAAAAATACTCCTGCAAGACTAATAAAACATCTCTAAATCACCATATGACTATGAGACATGATTTTGTAGCTCTAAAAGAGTTTTAGAAAGGATATCTTGTTTAGCTTCTTCTGAGACAATTTCACTATAGTATAGAAAGATCAACATTTTCCAGGCATGGTTTATTTCCTGTACTTATATATTTATATTCTGTCTTTCTCCCAAATGACGCTGTATAAGAATTAATGCTAGTGGACAGCAGACATGAAAAACAAGCTGGAATTTAGACATATGATGTGTTAATAACTTAATTCCATTTGCATTAATATTAGAAAATCTGGATTAGTTGGGGGGGGGGGGACTGTAAAAATAGTACCTAAACCATTTTCATGAGAGAGGTAAGATGAAATACAGCAGAGAAGTGAGCAAAGGAAGGAAAGCCATAGTAACAGCAAAAGGCAAACAAGGAAGCTGACAGCATGGAACAGTATCAGAATGTTAATGAGATCAATCTAAAAAGAAGCAAAAAGCCACTGGAATGGAA
This sequence comes from Anolis apletophallus, assembly GCA_030556195.1. Lineage (NCBI taxonomy): Eukaryota > Metazoa > Chordata > Lepidosauria > Squamata > Anolidae > Anolis > Anolis apletophallus. Next base: position 63,112,611 of record JARBWK010000004.1, on the reverse strand, counting down.
CAATTAGATGCAAGGATACAGCAGGCTGAGGTATGACTGAGATTTTGGCAGATCTTAAAAATCAATAAGATTGATTGGTTCAATGCAATGTCTGAGCACAAAAAGAAAGCAAAAAGAGATGCCCATCTGAGAGCTTAATTTATTTGAACAAGCAATCAATAAGGAACTTGTGACCCTTCAGATGTTGTTGGACCACAATTGCTATCAACACTAGCCATTGATATAAGATTATGTGAACTGCAGTCCAACAACCCTGGAAGGCTACATGTTGCCCATTTTCGTGCTTCCACCCACAGATTCATCTTACTCAAAATGCCTTGGAAATGAAATGCTGGCTCCCTTTCTCATAATATGTATTCGGATGTTATACCCCAGGGCTGTCCATTGAAACTGGATGATGGGAAATCCAGAAACAAACAAAGAAATAGTATATGTTTCTTCACACAACACACTATTATAATGTGGAATTTGATCCCACAAGATGGCGATGGTGACCATCTTGGGCAGCTTTAAAAATAGATTGGACCAATTCATGGAGGACAGTGATATTGTGGCTACTAGTGGATAATAGATATAAACGCCTCTCCACTATATATCAATAGCTATGGAACATGAGAAACAGGGTAATTTTGTTCCCATGTTGTACTTGGGGACCTCCACGGCCATTGGTGAGGCCTTTAAGGCAGTCTGTTGAGGTCCTCCAGATAAAGAGATTTCTGATTTAAAGGAAGGGTTGAAGGGTTGATGGAGTCTGAAGGGACAGACCCAACCTCCTCATTGTTGGGAATGCAGCCTAGTTATAGCGAAGTACTTCTGTGTAAGGTCAACTTCATGAAGACAACTTCTTTAAAACCTTGAGGTAGGTTTCTGACATTTTGTTCTTAAAAGACTCAGTGGCAGTCTGGCATTATATCCATAAAACATAGATTGTATGATTTTCTTATGGAAGATAGAAATATACTCTATTAGGTGATCTTTTATGCCACTGCTACTGTTGCTTCTGCTGCACCTCCCCCTCCTCCCCCTCTTCTTACATTTTGGGACCCTTTGTGAAGAATTTTCTCTTCAAGGCAATGGTTTTGTTCAAAAGCCCTTCATGAATTTTTTAAATGTTCTGAATACAAAAAGAAAAAAAATCAGGGTGGTTGCTTTCTTTTAACAAAGTGTATTTAGAAACTCCTTTTCTCTGAAGATGACAAAAAAATTTAGAACATTATTAAGAAATCTTACTCTACAGCCAGTATTCTTTGACTGAAGTCCTGTAACTAACCTTGAACTGCCTTTAACCAAGTTCCTCATTTGAGCCTTTTGTATGAAAGTCTTGCTGTTCTTGAATGTAAGTTGTCCTTATCTGCTTATTTGGTACCTAACTGCCTCTGTCTCTGGAAATGCTGTTGGCCTTGATCTTGCACTGTGACATAATCATCCATGATCTTCTCTGGCCCCTGGCCCTTCAGCAAGCAAAATGCACATAACCCACCCGTTTCTGAGAAATCAGATAATATAAGGCTTGATAAAAGGGCAAACACTCATGGTCTATTCACACTATTTGTCAAGCCTTTCATGTGAGCAATGTCATGACTAGACTCGAATCAAAAAACTGTAAGCAAAATTTCCATTTTGCTATCTCTTTCCAGTGGCAGAGCTTTACAAGTGAACAATGAAAAACGCATCCAACATATTTCCATAATGGCTACCATACCTGGTCAGACTGGTGCCCTGATGAGCTTACATCAACAGTATTGACATACAATGGCAATACAAAATCAAGAGGATGAAGAAATAGAAAAGAAACAAGGAAACAAGACAATTGACATATGGAGGATAAAGGACAGCTATTACAATAACCCAGCAAGTATATAAATATTGGTTATTGTTCTGCACAACAGGTTGTACCTGTTATGAAAGTGGTGTTGCTTGTTTTTGTATCCTATTGAGAAAGACAAGTTACCTTGCTATTTTTGTTTGTACAATTGTATCAAGGAATGAAAGGGAATCAGATTATTGGATCCTTGTAATATCTCCCCTGAAATAGGTTAGACTGGGACAGAAGGTTCGGCCTGTGCAAGGATTGAAATCCACATCTTTCAGCTCTATTTTGTTCACTGTGTGATATGCTAGGAAATGAGACATCTGGCCTTCTAAGGTATTTTTGGATGGCAGCTTCCATCATGTGCCACTGCGAGCTACTCTGGCTAGGATTGATGGGAGCTGAAGTCCAACAATGCATAGAGCAGTGGTTCTCGACCTGTGGGTCCCTAGTTGTTTTGGCCTTCAACTCCCAAAAATCCTAACAGCTGGTAAACTGGTTGGGATTTCTGGGAGTTGTAGGCCAAAACACCTGGGGACCCACAGGTTGATAACCACTGGTCTAGAGGATCACAAGTTTATTCTTCTTTGCTATACTAATTCTCAAAAATAGTATATTTTCCCCTCCCATTTGTTTTCAGACAACCAATACCAAGTATTAGATATCTTAAACTGGTGGCACTTTCAGAAATATGTAGAGGATTAATTTTCATAAACTACTGGAAAATGATCTGAGAAGATTTTTTTTTCAAGTAATGGCTTGGTCAACAGGCTAAAACCAAAAAGACTACCTTTGTAATAATAACAATATACTTATTTAAACCAATATGGGGTAGAAATGTTTTAAAATCATTGAACAAAACATCTAATTAAAACAATTGGAACACTTAAAATAGCTTATATGCTAAAAGCAACCCACCAAACTGCGCATTGTTTCACACCAAGTCTGAAAAAGAGGGTTCCACAATTTAGGAGTAGTACAAAGCTTGGGAAAATTGTGTGATAGAGATTAAGGTCTTCCAAAAGAACATAAGACTCAGGAAGGCTCATATGAAGAATTATAGTTTTCAGTAGTGACTCATCTACACCGGGCAGTTTAGCCTGGTGTAAATCTGCCCTGGAGCAGCCCTGGATTTGGTACAATTGTGCAAAATCCAGAGCTAATGCCTAGATGGTCCAAGACCACAATGGTTCCACTAGGGTGGCATGCACCCCCACCTCATTTGTGTTACCACCACACTGCTCCTAGCCAGACATGGAGCTTTGTCTGAGCAACTGGCTAACAGGGGTTCTTCTACTGACATGGTTTGTATGACCAGTAAGTCCATCACTGAGACCAATTCATTAAGCTAAGAAAAGGAGACTATTGAGAAGTGGGGTTGATGGTAAATCAATAGAATTCTTACCCTGCCCTGACACCCACCTTCAAATATAGAAACAAAAATGCACCATTTTCTGTGGGCACCTGGTGAGGGAAAACATTAGAATTCTATCCCTTTGCCCTCCCGGCCTTGCCTACTCCTGACGACAGAGATGTAACACAGATGTGTTTTGTTAAAATATAAAGAACAAGTTTAGATCATAACATAGGTCTCTCAGGTGGCTAGCCACAGGACATCTGAAGACTTCCTATCTTTGATCTTGCAGAACACAGGTCTTAAAACATACTTTTCTCCATCAGCTGGTGTACATACTATTATCAAGTCAACTTTGACGTATGACCCCTGCCCCAAATTAAAAGAACCCCCCCCCAAAACCCCAGATTAATTCAATGGGCTTGCAAATTTGGGGACATGACTTACTTCATTGACTTAATCTACCTGTACTTTGGTTTTCCTCTTTTTCTACTGCCTTTCACTTTGTTTGGTGTGCTTCATTAACCAACGTGTGATTGCAATATTATTTCTGTATTGTCAAAGGCTTTCATGGCTTGAATCACTGGGTTCTCTTAGGTTTTTTGGGCTATATGTCCATGTTCCACCTCTGAGGATGCTTGCCACAGATGCAGGCGAAACATCAGGAGAGAAAAAAAAACATGCGAGAATCCAATATTATTTCTAGTGCTTCTTCCTTTTCAGAATCTAGTTTGTAATTCTGCCATTCTTGCTTTTTTATATGTAACAGTCTTTGCAGAAAAAGATTGTGCATCACTTTGCATGAAATACTAGTGCATTGGTAGAATGGTTATTTCCATCCCTGGTGTCCCCTTTCTGGGGTACTGGAATATATATTGAATACGTGTCTTTGGTGGCACAGTGGGATAACTGCTGAGCTGTTGAACTTGCTGACCAAAAGGTTGGTGATTCATGAGCTCCTGCTGTTAGCCCCAGCTTCTGCCAACCTAGCTATTCAAAAACATGCAAATATAAGATCAGTGGGAAGGTAATGGTGCTCCATGTAGTCATGCTGGCCATATTACCTTGGAGGCATCTACTGACAATGCCGGCTATTTGACTTAGAAATGGAGAAGAGCACCACCCTGAGAGTACGGCACGACTAGACTTAATGTCAAGGGGAAAGCTTTACTTTTCTGTACTATGTATGACATTGAATAAATGTAATTTCATCTACGAGATGACATATAGAAAGTAATGCATGCACAGCTATTTCTCTTGAATAGGTTGTAGGTTTAAACCATAGCTATTCACTTGGTACTTTCAAAATTGTAAGAAGCAAAGCAGTTGTTCATTTCTAAATCAATCATGGTTAGAATACATAAGGCCACTTGTAAGTTTTGAATTGCTCAAACATATCCAGAAAATTGCAGTGTGTGGTATCATAAGAAGAAAATTCATGCTCTAGAGCAGAATGGAGCAAAAGATTGATTGGGCACCACAAATAACACTTCATCCTGCTGGTTTTACACAATCTGAAGGACCAGTTAGAGTCCGGTAGTTCTCAACCTGGGGTCCCCAGATGTTTGTGGCCTTCAACTCCCAGAAATCCTAACAGCTGGTAAACTGGCTGGGATTTCTGGGAGTTGTAGGCAAAAACATCTGGAGACCCCAGTTCGAGAACCTGAAGACGCAAGTTTGTAGCTTGGGAGTGATCCTGGATTCATTGTTGAGTCTGGAGCCCCAGGTCTCAGTGGTGGCCGGGAGAGCTTTTGCACAATTAAAACTTGTGTGCCAGCTGCACCCGTACCTTGGAAAGTCTAATCTGGCTATGGTCGTCCACGCTCTGGTCACATCCCGAATAGATTACTGCAACGCACTCTACGTGGGGCTGCCTTTGAAGACAGTTTGGAAACTGCAATTAGTCCAATGGGCGGCAGCCAGATTTCTTACTGGAGCTACATACAGGGAGCATACCACCCCCCCTGTTGTGTCAGCTCCACTGGCTGCCAGTCCACTTCTGGGCTCAATTCAAAGTGCTGGTTTTGACCTATAAAGCTCTATACGGTTCTGGCCCAGCTTACTTGTCCGAACGTACCTGCCTCTACATCCCACCTCACACTTTAAGATCATCCGAGGAGGCCCTGCTCTCACTTCCGCGAGCATCTCAAATGTGGCTGGTCGGGACAAGAGACAGGGCCTTCTCGGTGGTGGCCCCACGCCTATGGAATGCGCTGCCAAGCGAAATACGAGTGACCCCAACCCTCCTAGCATTCAGGAAAAATGTAAAATCCTGGCTGTGGGGCCAGGCCTTTGCACAATGACACAGCAGCACTTTAACTGGAATGGACTGGCTTGATGACAGAAATGAGGACTCGGTTTTATTGTTTTAGTAATTGGATATGTGAATTGAACAGTGTTTTAATTCTGTTTTTAATTGATTGTTGGATTTGTTTAATGTATTGCTCTGCTTTATTTTGTATGTTTTATGGCAATTCATGTATTAGGCATCAAATTGCTACCTGTTAGCCGCCCCGAGTCCCCCCTCAGGGGTTGAGAAGGGCGGGGTAAAATAACGTAAATAATAAATAATAATAACCACTGAGTTAGACTGATACAGCAGATGCATCATCATATGTATGGAAATACACATACACAGAGAGAGACAGAGAGAAACAGAGAAATGTATTTCCTATGTATTTTTGTTTGTGTGCATTCTTTCTGACAAGGAACATTTTTGCAGTACTGAAGGAGGAAAATGTCTGATACTTGTATGTGAGTTGACTTTAAATCCTGGGCACCCATTCTCTTCATTGGTGCTCAATCTTACTGACTCAGAACAAAGTTATTTGTATGGCTGTCACGCTTAAACAGAGGTAGAGAGAACAAGGGACATTTTCAGAAAAATGCTGGGTTGTTTCTAGATGAAGTCCTTGCTGTTCTCCCCATGGCCATCTTGCTGAAGAAATAAATACACTGACATAGTTCTTACTGGAGGAGTACAAAAGTCCATTACAAGTGCAACTGACAACAGAAAATGTATTTTGTGGCATCTAGAACCAAGACAGTAACAAGATTTGTACATATTGATATCTGAGAGGAGTACTGTATTTTCTGGTGTATAAGACGACTGGGTGTATAAGACGACCCCCAACTTTTCCAGTTAAAATATAGAGTTTGGGATATACCCGCCGTATAAGACTATCCCTCTTCCAACGCACACCAAATAAAAATTTGAAAAGCATCAGATTTGATTTCAATATGGTAATTTTCCTATTACTGTACCTCCTTCTCTGCCTCTCAGATCTCGCACCTGCGCACCTGCACCGCTTCACTGCAGTCTTCTGGAGCGAGATCTGAGAGGCAGAAAAGGGGGCACGGTAATAGGATACAAGGGCAGGCCAAGCAGGTAAAAGGGATGTGTTTTTTTTGGGCCCAGAGCCACTCTCTTTTTTTCCATACATCGGGCACCCCGGACGCCTGCAGCTTGCTCTGCCCTTCACTTACTCCTTCCTGGTGAGGAGCCCCTTCACCTGACAATTGGGACCGCATTACGTCCACGAATCCTGATGCATGGATTTTCTTCTACCATACTTGTATAGTGTCACCTTTAATGCTTTCATACAGTCGCTGAATATGGCAGGGACGTGGCCACTGCTATTTTCAAGCTCACCACCACCACCTTATGCGGCAACCACAGATTATCCAATCCGGATTGGAAGCACCAATATGCCTTTCAGTGTTAATGTAGATGGATCTGATACCAGGGCAAGCAATGCACATATATGAAGCAGGAAAACTTGTTGAAAAATAAACATGAAGGAAACAAGATGTATAATTTGGGAGACTGAGCCAGTTACCTTCATTGTCTTCTCCTAAACAAGAAAGAGTAAATTGAGGTTGTAGGATCATCAGCTTTGCCCAGCATAGCCACTTAAGTGTCAGACCTTGGAAGATCTTGGAACAAAAGCGCGCTCACAAAGGTAGATCCTCGGAAACAACTTTATTATTCCTTCTTGTCAAGGAGAATCGAAAGCTAGTTCTGACTCTTCCTGCCAAACTGGTAGTATATCATCTAGCTCACCCATGACCCCTCCTACTATCTACTTCTAACGGCTACATTCCATTCTTACCAAACATGCTATATTTCTCAGGTTTCCCCCTAATCCAGATGGCTCTTATCAGAAGCCAGTGTTCTACTCCCAACCAAACTGGCATGGAGTGGATGAAACGGCTTGTTGGTTTAGCTGGTACAGACACATCCTGACATTAAGAAGGATAGTGAAAGTGTAGGATTCCTTTCATTTTCTTAATTATTCTTTGGCTTACCAATAGTTCCTCTTTCTCCAGGATAGTTTTCTCTCTCTAATTGTGAAAAGGCTCTTCAGTAAGCCAGTGTCAGCATATTAGGTATGTGTGCCAAGTTTGGTCCAGATCCATTGGTGTCTGGGTTAACAGTGCTCTCTGGATGTAGGTCAACTACAACTCTCTCAAATCAAGGTAAATTTCCTCTAATGACCTCCAGTATTTTTTGCTGGCCATGGGGGTTATGTGTGCCAAGTTACTCCAATACCATCTTTGGTGGAGCTCACTAATTGCAGGAGAAACAGTAACTCCCACATGTCTGAACATATTATCCACAAACTTCTCCAATATTTTCTGTTTGTCATGGGAGTTCTGTATGCCAATTTTGGTTCAATTCCATTTTTGCTGGAGTTAAGAATGCTCTTTGATGGGAGGGGAACTATACATCCCAGCAACCCCCAAATGTTATGGTCTATTTTCCCCAAACCTTTTCAGTATTTTCTGTTGGTCATAGGAGTTCTATATTCCAAGTTTGGTTCAATTCCATTTTTGCTGGAGTTCAGAATGCTCTGATGGCAGGGCAGGCTCCTAGCCAGGATTTTGATTCCTTTACAGCAACAGTCTTCTTTTCTTCTCCCCTGCCATTTTGTCAATTACTTTTTCTGCTTTGATAGTGGTGTCCCAATGGATGGAAATCATTGCTAGTCACTCTCTTCATGGTTGAAAACAATATTTCCACACTGCCATGTGTCAGGATTGGGGAACCTGAGCTTTGGGGAAGGTCAGGTTCCCAATCTGTCATGAGGCAACAACGACCTTTGGCCCAGTTCCTGGAGTGACCTTGGCCATGTGTGCATGGGACTGCTGAGTCAGCCTGGGAGTGGAGTAACTTCCAGGTGCCTGGGAGGAAGTGAGGTAACTCCTCCGGGGTTTGGACGCCATGACTGGTAGAGTAGCTAACACAGTCAAAATGAAATTTATTGACCGATAGTAGGTTTTGTCACACAGTTCCAACACTTTAAGTACCTCAGTATCTTTCTTAATTGGCAGTGTAATGTTACACCACATTATATACTCAGCCTTGACGAGTATCATTTTCAAAGTATTCTGACAGTTGTTCCATATGGTGAACTATGTCTAGTCCTGAAAACCCAGGGAGGAGAACCTGGAAACTGGTTAAAATGTCTTCATTTGACATGAACCTTTCAGTAATGTTCTGTATGAGTGAATCGACACATGGTATGAACACCGCAACTCTGAAATAATTTTCTACAGAATTAGTCCCTGTATTTGCCCAATGCACCTGTTTTGAACTTTGCCTTGGAGTAGTGAAGTTGCTTTGAAATATTTTTTCAAATGTTGTTCTTGCTAAGTCAAAGAGTTTTTAAAAATATCTTTTGCATCTGCTTTCAAAATTTCTAAAGACGTTAACAGTGACTTAGTATGGTTTATGGCAGATGCCATATCAAGACTTTTTTCCTGAAGAAAAATTGATAGAGTTGTTCACAAACAGGCTAACAATGAAATCACTTGTTTCAATTGTAATCCAAAAGTTTGAAGCTGAAGAAGAGATTTTCATAGTTTCTCTGAGATTTCTTCTAAGGCAACTACAATCAGCTTAAATAGTTCAACGAATGTCAATACACTGTCATGCCTCTCAATGAAACTAGTCTTGCATAAACCTGTCAGTCTTTTTTTCTTTGTTTCTGGCACATGAACGCTAATATTAATCTGCAAAATATTGTTAGCACTTGAATGATTTCTGAGGAAATTTGTTATTGCTTTTATTGTTCCAAGACAATTTTTGACAGAAGAGTTTGAAAATGTATCACTCAATGCAAGGTTCAGTTGATGACTTGCACAATGAAAATATCTTGCTTTTGGGATATGTTTCTCAAATTCTTGTTTGAACTCCAGTTAGATGGCCAGCCATGGTGGCAACTCCATCATTGCCCTGCCCTACACACTAGTTCACATCCAATTTTAACATTTTGCATTTTTCTAGGATAACCTTAGTGACATTTTCTGCTGATTTGTCGTACATGGGAATAATTCCTACAAAATCTTCTTGGATGACTGGTAAATTTTTCTTTAAATCTACATAAATCTACTGGGAATGTGGCACAGCTGGCTGGGAGTCAGCTGCATAAGATCTCTACTGACCAGAAGGTCATGAGTTTGAGTTCTGTCCGGGTCGGGGTGAGTTCTCAACCAGTTGTGTAGCTCATTGTCTGTCTATATATGTTGTATGTCTATGGTATATAAATGATGTAAATAAATAATATAAATAAGAATGAAATCTGCTCTGTTGCTGATACATCCATAGTTTCATCAGCCAAAATGGAGAAGCAATGTTGGATCTGGATCAAACTTGGCACATAGAGCCAATGTGCCCAACAGTGCATACAGGCAGGGTTTGGGGAATGATTGCTCTTTTGAAATAGTCGTTGTTGTTTAGCTGGATCCAGAAAGCACTGAAAGCAACCAACATGGTATCTGGACCAAACATGGCCAACTGTGCATACAGGACAGGCGGGGATTGGGGGTGACTGACCTTGGATCTGGGTGTTGCAGTGCACCCTTATCCAGATGGCATTGAACAAAGCCAAAGCTGGATCTGGACTAAACTTGGCACATAGAGCCAATGTGCCCAACTGTGCATAGAGGCAGGGTTTGGGGAATGATTGCCCTTTTTCAAATGGGAGTTGTTGTTTACATGGATCCAGAGAGTCCCAGAAGGCAGCCAACGGGCTCAACGCACTCCACTCCCAGCCATGAGTGTGGCGAGACTTCAATGCATGGGCGCGAAGGCAAATTTCGGCCTCAGAATGGTCTGTGGTGTGGCAGCATCCACTTTGGCACCTGGGCTGTTGATGTACTCCCCTTCCTCTCCCAGCACCAAAGGCTGAAACCAGAGGCACCAAAAAGGAAAGAGAGTGCACCGAGGGCCCAGGCATGGACAAGGATGCCACCGTGCCACGTAACAGTAAGGCCTTCTTGCGAACCACCCTGAGAATTGGGGGCGGGCTGAAGGCCCTATACATCCCAGTAGCTCCCAAATGCCAAGGTCTATTTTCCCCAAACATCTCTAGTATTTTCTGTTGTTAATGGGAGTTCTATATGCCAAGTTTGATTCAATTCCATTGTTGTTGGAGTTCAGAATTCTCTTTGATGGCAGCAACTCCAACTCCCAAATGTCAAGATCTGTTTTCCACAAACTCCACCAGTGTTCAAATTTGGGCATATTGAGTATTTGTGCCAAGTTTGGTCCAAATGCACAGTCATTTGGGTTCACAGTGCTCTCCATATGTAGGTGAACTACATCTCCCGTAAATCACTGTCAATTCCTCCCAGCCCCCTATAGTATTTTCTGTTGGTCATTGGGGTTCTGTGTGCCAAGTTTGTTCCAGGTCTATAATTTGTGGGGGTCTCAGTGGTCTGTGGAAATCAGAGCTGAATTGGTTGAAGGTACTGTAAATCCCATCATCTATTGTCCATACTCTCCAAACATACTGTTTTTGTGATCAATCACTATGCTTTAATTATGTTCAATTTCTAACAATGAAAATACATCCTGCATATCAGATATTTCCATTATGCTTCATAAGAGTAGCAAAATTACCGTTATGAAATAGCAACAAAAACATGAGGAACTTTATTTAGGGGTCATGGCATTAGAAAGTTTTAGAACCTGATATTTTAAATAAACACGTTCCCAGAAGTAAATCCACTGAATTCAATTTGGCATTAGCACCACTGTATGAGGATATAAAATTGTCACTTGATAAACAAGGACACCATACATTTGTTCATAAAACTATTTCACATCATAGACTATCCATCACATTACTAATACTTAAAATTGTTATTTCTAGCTGGCCTCATTCTCAAGACATGACAGTAGTTTCTATATTTGTTTGTTTTCCTATCACAATGGTAATTTTCAGCTGCTAATCCCACCTTATAAAATGAAATTCAAAAATGAAATGACCCAGAAACTTCAAACAGACTTGTTTCACTGTCAGCCTTGTGATTACTCTTGCATAATGTTCTACTATAAATAGGAATTCTAAAAAAAATTCTTTAAAAAGAATTATACTATTCTAAATCTGGCAAAAGAATGTCAGAACCAGAAAGTATACATAGAAAAAATGCTGCTCACATGGCAAACGGCCAGTGGAAAAATTAATACTGCACAGATGACCAGAAAAATTTATCTTACTCAGACCAAACTGTAACTTCAGCAAGAACATAACACTGAAATGGAATCTGAAATATCTCTGGGAATGAAGCCACACTGATAACAAAAAAGCAAGATAAAAATTCGCAGTATGAATACAAATATCACCACATTAAATATTCCTGTGCCCTGTTTGATCTACTTTTATATATTTTAGCTTCTTAAAATATCATAATTTACTTCTGTAAATTATTCTAATCTATGTAGAATGATCTTACATGAATCAGTCTTATCTCTCTATCTTGTCTTTCCCAGCATTTTACGTTATCTTTCCTATCTCAACAGAATCTGAATTGCAAGCGTATAAGTGTGGTTGCTTTGCAGGATTGAAAGCTGACATTATACAGTTCTTGTTTTGACCACAAATTACGCCACAAAAAAGAATATTAGTTTACTTTCTGAAGCAGGAAAACTGACATCTAGACTTAGCATTGCTCTTGCATTTGCCAAGATGTTTTTTATGCTGAGTATATTTTGTAAATGCTATTTTGGCCTTATTTCAACTGGCGAATATTGTGAGAATGTTTTTATTACATTTTATCTGTGGGAGATTCAAAATAATGTATGAAAAAGCTTAATTCTAAACATGTTTCTGCTTGATAAGAGACACTCTGTGGGAAGGTTCACTGATTTACAATAAGTTGTAACAGAACATTAAATAGTGTTTTCCATGATGTCGTATCTGCTGAAATTTTTTTCTCAATAAAATTGTTAATGGAAGAGTAACAAATGTGCCTATCTTATAAGTATGTGCTCTTTTCCTCCACATAGCCAATAGGATGACGAGAACTCTCTGTATTAACTGGTTTAATTATTCTTGGTTGTAAAGCAGCCATGTTTTTCATCCTAGACCCAGATTTGAATGGCAAATTTTAGCATTTAAAGTCTGATTACCTTTTTTATTTTGACAATATTCTGTTTCAAGCATGGCTTCTGGCTCCATTTTGTAGAGGAGAGAAACCACACCAGTTTTAAATAAAAGCATATTCCATGTTAGCAGCTTTTTCAAATATTACTAGAGTTATTCAGGTGCTGAACCTCATACCCAACATAAATTCAGTACCTGTGTAGCTCCCTCAACACTTGAAAGACCTGTGAATATGGTGCTATTAAAACTCTCCTACAATAAGGCACCCACCAATCATACCTGGTTCCTTCCATGTAAACCTGATAAAACCTATGGGCTTATCTTATAATACTGTACTGGACATGACTCCTTAGAAACTGAATTGACTTTAATGAGCTTTGTTTTCAGGGAAGTGATACCCGCCCCGAACCTGAAGGGAGGAGCGGAATACAAGACCAAACAATAAATAAATAAATAAATATACAAAGATACAGCCTAAAAGGCTCTCTCTCCCCATATAAACCTGCCAAAGCTCTTAGATCTTTCTCTGTTTCTTTCTACCATCATAGGCTCCCTTGATGAGAGGACACAAGAGGCAACCTTCTCAGTGGCTACTCCCACTCTCTGGAATGCCCTTCCACAGGATGCTAGGATAGACCTACTGCTTGCTTTTCTTTCACTACCAGGAAAAAATATTTTTGTTTATGCAGACTTTTAATGCATTTTATTGTGGGTGTTTTATTTAGCTTTTTAAATGTGTCTCAAATGATTTTAAAATATGTTATGAGGCAATTTTAATGGTTTTTAAATTTGTATTTTATTTTTAAAATTGATTATCTCTGGAAGCCATTTTGGGTCACACTCTAGAAGAAAGATGGCATATTAAATAAATAACAAATAATAAATACATAATAGCAGTGCAGCCTTATTCACATAATGCTGGACACTGCCATGGGGGGGACAGACGGACAAGGGGGACGGGAGGACAGACTCTTTTGGGCGGTACATCAGAAGGCTAGGCAAGTTGTAGGTAGATGGTATGGTATGGTAGGGGGAACTTGAATACAGAGTATTAACAGTCTTTTTAAGTCAGCAAATCTATAGGTTTTTAAAACTGACATATCAAGAACTCACCAGCTTCCTTGAAATGAACAAAGAATTGAATCTGTCAATTCATACCTTTTACAACTTAACCAGGCATTTACTTCTGAAATGCAAAACCTTTTTGAAAAGTGACCAGAAAAGCAATATTTTGCAAAAGGAACATCCCTAAGCCTCCACAATCTGCAGGATGGGCAAAACAATAGATCTTTCAGAGGATACTTCATAAATAAATAAATGAACTAGCCAAGTAAATAAAACCCTTCTTATCATAAGAAAACCCACAGGGATGTGCCTTTTCATCTTATATAAGCTTGGTGTCAACACTTGGCATGTGCGGGGTGAGATGCCAACTCTCAAAGGTCCCCACAGAGCTCATCAATGATGACACCAACCTCTCTCCCTCCTCTCCTCCTCTCTGTTAATGTTTACTTTTCCTTAATAGCCTGTCACTTTAAGCAGAAGTAATGGTCCAAGCTGCTACAGTTGTTGCTATATAATGTTTTTGGGTCTTACTCCCAATGCAGGGTGTCCTCATTTTTGTAATATTGAGCTGAGGGAAGTCGGGTGGCTACAATAAAGGTGTTCCCTCTGCTGCCCACTACCAGGTAATATCTGTCCCCTGATAGGAGATGCTATCGTGGTGTAATGGGTCCTTTTTCACAGTTCTGTCAAACCTAGGACCCATTTACAACAACCAGTTATAGTGCTATGATTCCACTTCAACTGCCACAGACCCTTCCTATGGAATCCTGAAAAATTGCAGATTGGATAGTAGTATTTACAATTCTCCACCAGACAGTTTTAGTGCCTGATCAGATCTACAACATTCAGGATTCTAAAGGATGCATCCATGACTGTGAAAAGGGATCACAGTGCTATAATTGTGTATTGTGAAGGTGCCTCAGGTGCTCTTTCCAATTGTACAATTTGAATACTTTTTCATTTTTCCTTGAGTAAGACCTTAGCTATGAAAGTAAGAAGATAGCAGCCCAATTGTGATTATTTTTGTTTCCCTCCCATTCCAATATGCATTTCTTTTGCACAATAAAATGTATAGTGCATAGATTATTGAAATCAGAATAAGGATTAGTATCACCTCATGTTCAGGTAAATAACTTAGTTTTATAATTGCAGATAATGTATCTGAAAAGGGAAAGAAAGAAAGAAATAGAGGGAGGGAGGTTTTTATTCCAGTGCAGAGCTGCTGACTTTAAGTTTTGAAAACAACATTTACAAAGAAAACTAAGTAGCGATCAAGAAAACAGAGGATTTTCCCTGAGCTTTTTTGGAGGTTTTATGTTCATAGATATGGAAGACTGTCTTTCTAGACTAGAGTGAAACAGAATTTTAACACAGATACTGTGTTCTGCACCTGAGAAAGAGGAGTGGGTAACCTTGTGCATAATGATAGCAATCTGACATTTGGTGGAAATCCATCGCACCTGCACCAAACATGGAACTCCTGCATGGAGAAAATAGAAGATGTCTTCAGTAGATCTTTGGATTTTGCTAGTGATAATTGATGTTAAAACAGGCCTGATATAGACATCTCTCTTATTTAACACTGTTTTAGATAGCTGATACAATGTAACAGCCAGAGGGATATGTGTAACTATATTGTTAGCTTACTCCAGCAGTTATTAAGGGATGAAATAAAAGCAAATGTTCCCGCCTGACGAAAAATCAGACAGGGCCATATTGGCCAATAAGGGGGGAAATCCAAACATTTCTACTGTTGTTGTTGCATGCACTCAAGTCATTTCTGACTTATAGTGACTGCCAAGGCAATCCTATCAAAGGGCTTTCTTGCCAAGGTTTGTTTTGAGGGAAGGGGGTCACATCTTACTACCTCATCATATTGGCACATATTCCTATCATAGAACATTTTGCCAATGCAGCCAGCACGGAGCCTGCCAGATCTCATCACATGAGATGCAGCTACTTCTGGTGAGCTCCATGCTGGCTCCAGTAGTGTTCTATATTGGGGACTCTGAACATGGGAGACTACCCATGTTCAGACAGAAAATGCTGGGGACAGTGTGGGAGCAAACCGAAAAATATATGCTTTCTGGTGTGTGATGGGCAAGCAATGATGCGGGTGATGCCGGACGCCAGGTGATGGATTCACCTGCTGAACCACAATTTGCTCTGCTGCCCTGTGGCATCATCAAGGGCAGTCCATGTGCTGAGGTCCTGGGTCTGAGAAAATCTGGCCAAGTGGATTTCCATGAATAAGCAGATATTCTAGTCTCTTAGAGCTAGTTCAACACTCAAACCACTACTGGCTATTTCCTTAGACCAACTGAAATGTCATAAAATAGTAAGCAAACTTCTAAACTTTCCCAAATGAAGGTTACATGTGAAAAGGCGGGAAAAAGATGGCTCCACAATCAATCATGGAGATAGTATGTACTCAAAGCTTAATAGTGAAATGTTGGAATAGATACCTGACAATTAGATTCAGATTTACTCAAGAACTGTGCACTTTCAAAATTGCATTCATGGCTGTCCTTTGAGTGCTGGTAGGATTTCTAAATATCAGAAAGTAGATTCCCCTATCCAGTCATCAGAGGGAAGGAGTTGGTCTAAGAGTGAGAGCTCTTCTTTGAAAAGTATGTCTGTCGCCTTTTCTAGGGGTTTTTTTAGAAGAAGAAATAGCTATCAATATATCTTAGTTCTTGATGTTACACAAAATGGCTGGCACTTGCTATAGCCTCAGACATGCCATTTATTTTTAAGTTGTTAAAAAATGTTTAACCCAAAGGGTATCTCTGTCTCAAAAATTAATTCTTGGATGCCATGTACTCGTGCTCTTCTTTACAATGATCTATTCTTCAAAAGAAACACTGGCAGGGAAATGCCATACAAAAGATGAAAACTGCTGCAAAATTATTTTTAGAAATCACAGTATGGTCCATTTGGAAAATGCATAGGTCAGGTGTAAAATAAACTTGAAAACTGTGCCCTTCTCTGATGATTCAAGTAAGCAGGTTAGCTCTGATGGGAAACCACTGCAACCACTATTAGACTGGGAGATCCTTGAAATTCATCAAGTAGCTTTGAGCCATTTAGTTTTTCTCAGTCTGTCCTACATCAAGGAGATTTTTGAGGACCAAACATGGTATCATAACTAGTTAGGCCTCCACGTGTGCTGTACTGTGTCATATTTCCTGTCAGCCGCTTTCAGTCCTGATATTTGGAGAAAAGTGGGATAAAATAAAGCAAATATTTCTGACAGATAGTTGCAAATTATCACTAGATACTGACAGTATTTTCTAAAAAACAAAAACAGTGAAAGTAAAATGATAAGTGAATTCCAGGGCTCTTAAACTGTGCTAGAATGAGTGTCTAAAAGGCATGGACAAATATTTGGTTTCATCTCTCAATACAAAAATAAAACAAGATACACTGCAAGGACCCCATGTTTAAATAAGACAAATTGATCTCATCCCTACTACCACATAACTCTATGGATCCAAAATACTTAGCTAGTGGAGAGATTTATTCATTGTAAGAAAGACAACTTTCAGCCGCTTGAATGCCAAAGCAAATACTGTTTCAGATATTATTGCTTGGAGATTAAAGGGAAGCTGTAGAGTGAGAGACAGTTTGTGTTATGATCGCTCAAAGCATCAGTTGCTTACATCTCCAGGGCTAGATTAATATTAATCGTATTGCTTTGCAATGTGCAGGTATGCCCCTTCTTTCTCTCTGTGTGCATCTACACTGTAGAATGAATGCAGTTTGACACCACTTTAGCTGCCATGGTTCAATGCTAGGAGATAATTATAATAATAACAACAACTTTTTTTTATCCCACAACCATCTGCCCAAAGGGACTTGGGGTGGCTTACAGATGGCACAAAGTGCCTAAAAACAAACATAAAAGTGAACCCAATATAAAATACAATAAAATAAAACACATATAAAAACATCAATTCAGTCTCAATCAAGCTGTGATCCCCTATCAGTGATGGTAAATTACTGGTCACGGTACTTTTACAGATTCTTTAGCCTTCTCTGCCAAAGAGTACTGATGGTTCAGCAAATTACAACTATTAGAATTCCATAGTATTTTGCTATGGCAGTCAAAGTGGTGTCAAACTGCATTCATTCTACATGGTAGATGCACTCCCCTCCCCCTGCATGCTCACTGGATCAATTGCTAGAATATTTACTTATTTATTTATTGAGTTACAATATTTCTGTGCTGCCTTTCTTGAACCCAAAGGTGATTTAAGGCAGCTTACAACCAGGCAACTATTTGATGCCTTAACAATATACACTTAAAACCACATTTAAATCAGAATTAAAAAGTAAATACAATAAGACCTTTTAAAACATATAAAACCAATATATAGAGCCAATACCTTCACTTAAATAAATGGGTTCTACAGCAAATCAAGGCTGAACTCTCCCTAGAGGGCAACATGACTAAACAGAGATGGTTGTAGTTTGAACACATCATGGAAAGAGATGACTTGGTACAAAGAACAATAATGTTTAGTAAGGTAAAAGACACTAGAAAAATTGGAAGATATCATTCCAGATGGATAAACTCAATGAAGGAAGCTACAGCAGCCCTGAGTCTGCATGACCTGGGTGATTTGGAGGTCTCTCATTAAAAAGGTAGTTGTAAATTGAAGCTGATTTGACAATAGTTGAGAACAAAAACAATAGCTACTGTAGCAATGCAATTAACCTGTTCTATTTTGGCTGTGCTAAGGTCTATACTCTCCAACTGTTCTGGTTCAGCTGGAATAGCACTGGTTAATCTTCTGCCATCCCATAGTTGTTTTGAACATGCTTCAGTGTCTCTTTCTCTCTCCTCCCATTTTCTACCTTCCTCCTTGGCTTAGATATTTACTGCAAACTGAGTTTAAAATCCAAAAGTCGCTTACACTCACCTAATTCAGCAGCAGAGAAAGGAAACGAGGGAGGGGAGTGTTGCTCTTCCCAGTAAGTTCAAACTAAAAGCAAACTATTCCATCCTCTCCTGGCACTGGATCAGAACATCTTGTGTTGTGTGATTCCAAATTGCTTCTTGAGGCAAGGGCAGGAATAAATACACTTTGGAGTGGGGGGAGCCCTGCCAGTCAAGAGGACTCATCTTGAATGTCAGTGCTTCCAGAACTGTACATCAGAGGCTCCCTCAATCTCTCTTCCTCAAACATTTAGGTTTTCCCCACAACCACTCCCTAAGTAAGAGTGGTTTGAATTTTTTCTCCTCCCTTCAGTTTTGTGTTGGGTTAATGTTCTGCCCCCATGCTATCTAACTACTTGGAAGGTGAACTGGTTGTGCAGGGACCAGATAGAGGACATTTAGACAAACAGTCAAAAAGATTTAATAACTGAAAAAGCCTTCAATCCCTTTCTCCTCCCAGATCCTCTAACTAACACAGTCGGAAGAAAGTTAACATCTTGAGAAAGGGGCTCTGATGTACTTACCTTCTCTGCTGTTTTTTCTCTTGTTGGTGTTTGTCTGTCTTTGGAGTTATTCTTGACTTCAACTAACTTTAACTTTAGTTTGCAACTTCAAATGGCTCCAACCTGTACTCCCTCTGGACTCGTCTGTGACATGCTATTTTGTGAACCTTCCCAGCCTTCCTCTCTCCTTGCTTTTTAGTTGTAAAAGGCTGATTCTCTAAGGAAAAAGAAGGGATTTGCCTGAGGCTTTGCCCTTGAGAGGATTCATAAGGGGCAGGGAGAGGAAGGCTTTGAAGGGAAAGAGGCTATCTAGACTGACCCTTCCCCCAAATAACTATATATACAATGCTAATCCCCTCTAACTGAAAAGGGCTTAAATAGGGGCAAACAGTGAGAGTCTTTACAAAGGCACGGCAGTTAGTATTTTAAATTTGCTGAAATATTATATTGTAAGGTTTAATGTTGTACTGATTTTATGTCAAAAGCCACATTCCCATGGAGATTATGTGCAGCGATTTGAGCATGTGGGTGGAAGACAGGTTGAAATGAATAGTGGATAGGGCCACAGTCAAGAACAGCTAAGCTCATCCTCTCTCTCTCTCTCTCTCTCTCTCTCCCTCTCCTCTCCCTCTCCCTCTCTCTCCCTCTCCCTCCCTCTCGCTTATTTCCACAACACACACACTCCTTTTGGACTGCTGGAGAAAACAAATTATTGTAGTGGTTACCTAGGCTGATATCTTTCTCAGGCCATCTGAGACTTGAGCAAGAGCCACACAGTTGGTAGGGATATAATTCTTCACCAAATTCACACTCAAAACAAGCAACAAGTAATTTAACCATTTTCTTTCCATCGAAAGAAATGTTTCAAAATCTGTACAATCTTTGAAGGCTATTCAGTGTTTATTCTACATAAAACATCACACTGGGGAGGGGGTTGCATAAAAAACAACATTCATTTTCCATGTAGAAGACAATATTTCTGTGTAGAGGAAGGCAACGGCCAAACTCCTCTAAATAAGTCTTGCCAAGAAAAATAGGATGAAAGGGACACCATGGGTCAGAGACAACTTGAAGGCACATAACAGTATACCGATAATGTTTTTAAAGAAGCCTGATATAAGCAATAATATTTCCTTCACTAATAGTTTTTGTTGAATATAAAAAGCATATACAACTTATAAAAAACTTAACAATTATTGGTGTTATTGATATACTTTTGGAAAGTGATGTTTTGAGGTCTTAAAAATAACTCACATGCTATCAGTTTCCAATATCCCAGTTCAGGTTGATAACATCCTTCAGACTGACATCTCTAAATGGTCTCTTCAAACATTTTCCAATATATTTCTGCATGCTTTACCTCAAAATAAAAGAGACACACAAAAGATTTCAGGGCTATAATTTTGTAATTGCAGTTCTTATTTCAAAAAACACTTAAATATGCTTCCATTTTTGAAGCAATATCCAAATGTGACAACTTGTATACACCAGAAATAAAAGTGTATGTAAAAAAAACAAGACTTTCAAAGCAAGTTTCAAGTGAATGCTGTATTCACAAACAAGAATGTTATGGATGGATCTCTTTATAGGACATTGAGACTCCGACATGAGCACTGAACGTGCTTTACAGAATTTATATTATAAAGAGCATGTCCTATAAATAATATCCTAAGAAAAAGATCAGAGAGGACTTCAGGTCACTTGTTCTCTTAGATCACATGATCTCTTCTCACTCTGTCACTAGTGGCTTCCATGTTAGTGGGGCAGTGACTACACAACTTAGATTTTAGTCCAAAATTTAAATGAGCTCTTCTAGGTACAAAATTATATAATCAAAATAGGTCCTTGAAAGATGTGACTAAATACAATTCCACCGACAAGGCGAATTGCTGCTGTTTTTCGGTATATCACTGTCCCTCTTTTATCACAAATTTTGACTTTTAGAAATGTTGAGTTAAAATATGAATGTGCCATATGTGCTGATGGTCAACTCATTGTGAGCTAATGAATTTTATAGGGCTTGCTTAGATAGGGACTACTACCACACCAGATTGCAAGTGAGTGAATGGGTAGGCAAATGTGGATAGGTGCCCACAAATAATGCCATGTTATGCAATGCTATGCAATAAAATGTTATGAATTTACTTCACACACCAATACGTATACACCAGTCTTCTTTCTGAAAAATTCTAGGACAGATCCGAATAGTAATAAAGAGAGAGAGAGATCTAGCTCAAGAAATGGTTGCTACATTGTTGGTTGTGCTCCCTTTCATACTCTCCTTAAGTAACAAGTTGATCTTCTTGTCTTTGTGCTACATGGATATAATTATTTTCACATGAAAACTGACCACTCAGCTATGTATTAATTATTGCTGTTTTGCTACCAGCCAGGGCTGGCCTGAAGTAATTTTCAGGTGTAGGCAAACAGTATTCTGTCGTCGTCGTCGTCGTCGTCCAAAAATTAATCACTGAGGCTGTGAGATCATGGGAGTTGTAGTATGGTGGAGGCTAAATATTGTATAAATATACAACTCCCAAGTTCCCATAACAGTGACATGGCCTCAAACCGGGCTGATTCCACAGGTTAGATGTACCTTACAGCCAACGGAGCCCAGGCTATGAAGGCTTCATCCTTTTTCTTGCAAAGATGAGCGAAAGGCGGCGCCTCGCTCCCCTCAGGTAGGTCTCAGCCCAACTGGACCTCCCCAGCTGGTTCTGCTCACCCGGCCGAAGCTCCCAAAGGTGGGCGAGGGCCCTGTGGCCAGCACCAGGAACAGCAGCACAGCCATTGCATAGGGAGCTACCATGGCTCTGGCGGCAGCCTCGTTTTCAGCGCCTCTCTCGCCTCTTCTCAATCGCCTCAAGGGGAGCCTGCCTGCACCTCCACGCCTGCTGGAAACTCCACCTCCATGCTGGCTGGAAACTCCACCTCTGCGCCTGCTGGAAACACCGGCTGGAGTTTCCAGCCGTTGCGGAGGCAGAGTTTCCCGCCACCGGTGCACCATTGTGGATTTGGCGCTCTTGGCGGCCGCCTACTTCGCCAAGTGTGTTGAGCCACCTCTGCTACCAACTGTATCACTTTTTGAGAAGTTAACAGTAAACTGAGCATGGCCTGACAGTTTTCAATTGGAATATCATAAGTGGCATATGCTGCTGTAACTAATGCTAAGCTCACAAATGCACTTTGGGGAATATTCCAGAAGGAAGTCTCTACTCTCTCCTTATGTAATGTCCAGTATGCAGTTCCAATGTTTCCTCTCATAGTCAGATACTGGTTGGAAAGAAGGGGAGGGGTGTTCACACAGTATTAAGTTACAGTTGTGAAGCCATCACCTTCCAAGATCAACAGCATAAGCAAGGGAGAAGTGGGGCTACTAAAGAATAATCCTTTGACAAGAAACAAGAACACAAGGGAAGGACTTGATAATTGACCAATGGCACAAGGCATATTCCCATTTTCATAACTAAAATGTTTGAAGAATCCTCCACCCAAAATATCATCTAGTTAGCAGGGATTTCTCCCCTGGCTTCATGGAATATCCAAGCATAGAAATGAGATTAGAGTATGTAAGAAGCCATTTTGTTAAAGGAGCTAGCCATTTAGCAAAATATTCAAGGGAATAATAGCAATAAACAATATCTTCCAATGAATATTCTAACTGAAAGGGTTCTGATTTGCCCTGCCTCTGAAAACAGTCTTTATCCAAGTAAACACAATTCTCCTTTAAAAAACCAAACAGACCTTTAGTAACCATTATTTTCCTGTCAATCATAAGATTACACAGCTATGTAATTGCGATGTCACTAGAGTTATCAGGTGGCGGTTGCTGGTGCTTCCAGTAGAATAATAGTGTGCATTTTCTCCAGCTCCTACAACATTGCACAGAAAAGGAATCACACATCACAAAACCAGGGAAGATAGATTAATATTCCCGCCAAATCACTGGAGAAACTGCACCTGTGAAAGATGGATTACATGGTGCTGCAGAAGCTGAAGATAAATATTCTTGTTTCGTTTGTGCATTCATTGCCAGGGCATCTGTCTAAGATCATTCACTCTAAAAGCAACGAGAAATGCTGGCAGAGGTTAAGTGACTTTCATATTGAATGATGACAGCTGGTAAGGATGAACTTTAACAAAATCGCTGATACTTCCCTGGCCCCAGATGGAAAGTCTTTTGTTTGTCTGCCTCTTCTGGAAAGTCTCAAATCAATTAACACAAAAATTATATTCCGATCCCAGGCTCTTCAGTGATGATAACTTTTCCAATCCCTTTAATACACAGGAGGATTGGATTATCTAATGCAAATCCAGTTGTTAGTCCCAATTAAGAATAAAGAGATCTGACATTAAAGTTGTTATGCCAAAATCCCATTGATTTGATAGGTATACACGATTTGGGACTACACATTGACATCATCTAGGGATGGAGAATCCTAGCTGTTGCTGAATTAGAGTTCCCATTATGTTAGACTATTTATTGTACTAGCTAGGACTAGTTAGAGTTGAGACCGAGCAACATTTGAAGTCCAAAATTTCTCTACCCCTGTTTCAAATTGGGTAAACAACCAACCAAAAGTTTCTGAGTGTTTATCTGATAAATAGAAAGGCAGGACTGCATGTCTTTTTGAAATTGTTTCATTCTTTGAAGTAGCATAGACATTGATGACACTATATAAATAAATGATGGGAGATAATGACAATTTGGTAATTTATTTAATTGTATGTTAACTTTTTATTTTCAAATATTTAGCTTTTTTT
The DNA here is from genome assembly GCA_030556195.1 of Anolis apletophallus. Lineage (NCBI taxonomy): Eukaryota > Metazoa > Chordata > Lepidosauria > Squamata > Anolidae > Anolis > Anolis apletophallus. Next base: position 63,088,781 of record JARBWK010000004.1, on the reverse strand, counting down.
ATTTTGTTTTGGCCTTGGCTATTGCTCCCTTTAAGAAGAAAGTTAAGATAAAAATAAAATAAACACAAAGAGGTTTTTTTTTAATGGTATCCAAATGCAGAGGAAAGTGAACATGCTGGTTATCTCGTATCTAGGGCTGTGAAACAGTGTTTCCTCTGTGATCCATACCCAGCACACAAGGATGGTGTAAGATTGAAACCACCATCTAGTATGGCTCTAGAGCAGCATTTCTCAACCTGGGAGTCAGGACCACGGGGGGGGGGGGGGTCACAAGGGAATGTCAGAGGGGTCACTAAAGACCATCAGAAAGCACAATATTTTCATTATCATGGTGGTTCTGTGTGGGAAGTTTGACCCAGTTCTATTGTTGGTTGGGGTCAGAATGCTCTTAGATTGTGGGTGAACTATAAATCCCATAAACTACAACTCCCAAATGTCAAGGTCTATTTTCCTCCAAACTCCACTAGTTTTCACATTTGAGCATACTGAGTATTCGTGCCAAGTTTGGTCCAGATCCATCATTGTTTGGGTTCACAGTGCTCTCTGGTTGTCAATGAACTGCAACTCCAAAACTGAAGGTCAATGCCGACCAAACCCTTCCAGTATTTTCCATTGCTCATGGGCGTTCTGTGTGCCAAGTTTGATTCAATGCTATCATTGTTGGAGTTCAGAATGCTCTTTGATTGTCAGTTAACTATAAATCCCAGCAACTACAACTCCCAAATGACAAAATCAACCCCCCCCCCCCCCAACCTCACCAGTATTCAAAATTGGGCATCTTGGGTCTTTGTGCCAAATTTAGTCCAGTGAATGAAAATACATATAGGGCTTGTGGCATTAGGAAGGTTGAGAAGAGTGCTCTAGAGTTCTGTGTCTATTGGAATGCAGAAGCTGCATCTTGAACAGATTATTTTTGTGCACAGTGATGTCATCCTGAAAAAAAGTCAGAACAGAATCCTCTGCTTCAGCCAATGTTACAGCTGGCAGGTGCAGGAGAATCCCAGAAGCAGTGCATATCTGAGAAAGCTTGGCCCTGCATCTGACTGGGCAAAGGGGAAAATGTGATGCTGAGATGCAATATTTACTAGGCTTTCCTATAGCTGCAAGGATACCTATTGTTCTGGGACCTGTTCTCAAAATACAAAGATATCTTTCTGAGCTCCAAAATAAAGAATGCTTCCAATTTTAATTTGGCCAGCCATGACCCAACACACACTGGGAAATAACTGCAACAAGAACTGTTTATTTGTTTCAGACTATTGCATATGTTTTTTTTCATTTCAAAAATAAATCCATAGCAATTTACAAAAAAAAACAAGATACAAGGAAGCCAATAGAGAGAAGAATTAAAAATTAAAACAATAAAAATAGCAGTAGCCCTTGAGTGATTTTAATGTATACATTAATATGTTTTAAATCCATATTTTAATACTTAAATGTTGTTGCATTTTTATGATTTAATTTATAGCTGTATGTTGTTATGTTAGGTTTTTATGTATGTGAGGCATTGAATTTTGCCATAAGTAGATAGATAGATAGAGATATAGTATGTTTCAAAATGCTTTGAGTGTGTCCCCCTTGTATGAGGAAAGTGACATACAAATGAAGTAAAGAAATAAATAATAAATTGAAACCAGTCATTATATACCATGGATTACTGAGATAATTAATTATGTCAGAAATGATCAGGAAAATCTTTAAACAACTAGCTGATATTCCACCGAAGCTTCTACTTTGGTAGGACAGTGAATCTCCAGGTTTTAGAACACACTTCAAAGGTACCATGCCCTTTGCCAGAACACGTTCAGCACCTTGGATAGCTTTTGGATTAAAGCCCCAGCATGGATTTACAGTGTCAGTGATTATAAGTCACCTGGTACCACTGCTCGTTAGACAATGGAACAGCTAGTAGAGCCTACATACAAGGCAGGCTACAAGGGAGGAGAGTCAGTGTAGTGTAGTGGTTGGACTATGACTCTGGACATGAGGATTCAAATTCCTGCTTGGCCATAAAACCCTACTGGGTGCCCTGGCCAAGTCACACACAGCTCCAGAAAATTTTGTGATAGGTTGATCTTAGGCAAAAGGTAAAGGTTTTCCCCTGACATTAAGTCCAGTCATGTCCGACTCTGGGGGTTGGTGCTCATCTGCATTTCTAAGCCGCAGAGCCAGCATTGTCTGTAGACACCTCTAAGGTCATGTGGCCGGCATGACTACATGGAGCGCCGTTATCTTACCACTGGAGTGGTACCTATTGATCTACTCACATTAGCATGTTTTCGATCTGTTAGTTTGGCAGAAGCTGGAGCTAACGGCAGGAGCTCACACTACTCCCCGGATTCGAACCTGTGACCTTTCGGTTAGTAAGTTTAGCAGCTCAGCAGTTTAACCCACTGTGCTACCAGGTTGAAAAAACTCTTGAAGACACACAACAATATCTCAATGGGGAAAGATGGCCTCTCACCCTACTTCTGAATTATAGAGAGACTTATAAATTAAAACAAACATCTTGAACATGACTCAGTGTTTAGTTGTCAATCAGTGCAGAAACTTCAGTACATAAATTATATGGGTACAGCACTATTTTCATCTGAGCTAATAGCACAATAATCCTCTCGCTCATGCTGCCAGGCTTCTAAAATGCATTATTTGTTGGCACACATACACTGGTGAAACACACACTGGTGGTTGGCTAAAAGGAGCCAAAATTGTGTTATCTTATCATTGCTATAAAATCCAATGCTATGGAACAGCGGTTCTCAACTTGTGGGCCCCCAGATGTTTTGGCCTTCAATTCCAAGAAATCCTAACAGCTGGTAAACTGGCTAGGATTTCAGGGAGTTGTGGGTCAAAACACCTGGGGACCCACATGTTGAGAGCCACTGCTATAGAACCTCTCTTATCTGAACTGATCTTTGAGTAATGACAACATTGTGAGCAACCCTCAGTGTGGATCAATGGGAGTACTAATTATTCAGAGAGGTGGAGAGATCTAGATATATTCTAAGTGATCATATGATTAAAAATAATTGATGTTCTGACAGTAGGAAGGCCTTATTTGACAAAATGTGATGCCTGGAAAACTATGGACAAACCTACACGGTGGCTTCTGCTTTCATGCTTGCTGTCAGAGGAGGCATCAAAACAACCATGGGCTTTATTCTTTGGTTAATTTCTCATAATGTCTGTCATAAAATCAGCTTTTTTGGTGTGGAGGCATTAAAGCAGTTTCTGATTCCATCACTGACATCACAGATAAAACTGTTGGTTACAAGCAAAGCTCTACTTTGTCCATATCAAGATCCCTCTGAGGGCTCTTCCAGACAGGCGCTATATGCCAGGATCTGATCATTTAATCCTGCTTTAACCTGGATTATATGAGTCCCCACTGCCAGATAATCTAGGATAAATAAAAAGCATGGGATCAGATCCTGGGATATAGAGCCTGTCTGGAAGGGCTCTATGAATTAACATGGAAACGCAATGTAGGCTTAGTACAGTTGTTGTGGAAAGTTACTTATGTGTAAGCACTTGAACATTCAAGTTTCTAGCCCCTTAAATGTCTGACGATGCCCCACATGCATGTTTCAGACAAATTGTGTGATTCATATTTCTTGCTACACATTTCTTAAACAAGCTGGTTCACAATGTACTACTTTTCTCATGCCAGCACACCAATCTTGGTATAGGAAAGGTCTTGTACTCTGTTTATGTTTCATTCTTGCAGTCAGACACCCTGCCTCATCTTTTGGTATATGTAGGTAGGTAGCTCCTATGTCATATTGTATAAAATCATGCATGGGATAGAAAAGGTGAATAAAGAAAAATTATTTTCTTTGTCACAAAACACTAGGACTAGAGGGCACTCCCTGAAGCTCCAAGGTAGGAAAATTAGGACTAATAAAGGGAAATATTTCTTCACCCAGAGGGTCATTGGGTTATGGAACTCACTTCCAGAAGAGGTTGTGACAGCTGTCAGCCTGGACAGCTTCAAGGCAGGATTAGACAGATTCATGGATACCAAGTGTATCGGTAGTTACTGAAAAGGACATTCAAGTGCCACCTCGGAGTTGGTTGAGGTAGGCAGGATTTCCCTGGGTACTGGTTGTGGGGGTCGGGAGCAGGTCAGGGTTTTGCCCTCCCTTCTGCTCGAGATCCCCGTGTACAACTGGTGGGCCACTGTGTGATACAGAATGCTGGACTAGATGGGCTGAGGTCCGATTCAGCATGGCTCTTCTTATGTTCTTATGTTCTTATATTTTCTGCCTGTTGTAGCTTATTTCTAAAAAAAATTGTTTGGAAATAGTGTTTAACAAATTATATGTGTAGAGCAGGGGACCTCATTGAGCACCTTGGCTGCTCTATTCTGAACTACTTCCTAGCTCCAAATCTCTAAAACACCACATTACAATAGTGTTTCAAAAATCTATTGCAAGTGTGGCTCATACCTATCCCAATACTTGTACAACACTAAAAACAAGTGCTTAAACTTCAGCTGAAAGAGGGACAGTGATATATTAGGTGAAGAGCAGCTAACATTAAAAACTACCAAGCAAACCAATACAGTTAAATTTGACAGAAATTATGAAACAGACTTTTCAAGCGAAGTGCAGGTTTAAATCTTACTTGAAGAGGAAAAAACTTTTGAAGATAAATGAGGCATCAGATTTTGAGCTACAAGCGGACAGAAAATGTACAAATTTTCCTATTCACTTGCATGCTCACACACATAGCAGGAAGATTATGAGAAAGACTAATGCATCCTTGTGCTGGAATTAGTGTAATAGCAAAGCTAGTTTGAATGACAGTACAATCATCCTCTCAAATATTTCTGGAAAATTAATGCCAAAAATGAATGCAGCCTCAGAGCTCAGCATATTTTAGCGCTTTTATTACAAGGTTATGTAATGGATCTTTGAAAAATTCTAAGGGTCAGTTCAAATGATGTCTTGAGATGATCACGATCAAGCAAAAAATAATAATAATAATTTCTGGGGCTGGAAAAGTTCCTTTTTTCTTTTTCCCAGAAGTGAGAAATTGTAATCTTTCGGGCCTTCTACACAGCTCTAAAACTCGGTCTAAGAAACAGATTTGCCTGAGGTGTCCAGATAACATTTCAGGGTAATCTGTTTCAACCCAGAATAAACCAAATTTACTTTGCTTGATCCAGTTTATTTTAAAAAACCCTCTAAAGATCCAGGCTTTAAGATAAGGTCCAAATCATTAAAGATGAGGACCCTGCGCCCTCCCAGGCCAACCATTGGCACCTACCCCCCTCCCCTGAGGGAAAGCCCGGGTTTGGGATTGGAGTGGGATAAACTCCTGAGAGGAATCAGGAACCACACCACGACATTGCAAGACCTAGCAGAGCTGTTGATAACAGGATGACTTGGAAGTTCTCACATAAGCCTGAAAGAAGTTGGTAGACTTGATGGCAGTCAACAACATGACTACTAGAATTTTGTATGGTCTTTACACATGCATAGGTACCATGATTTGTTTGCTTAATTTCTTTAATGGAAACATTTCCCTGTAGATCCCCTTCTACTTTGTATCCTCATACTTATCCACCCGAGTAAGATTTGCTATTTTGGAGAACTTGATGTCCACTTCATTGTACTCATCATATTATTTCCACCTGAGGAAAACTTAAGACAGTCGAAATTGGTCTGGAAATCCTCTATGTGGATATCCTCTTACAAGGGACTGGAAGCTCCACTCAATAGTATCTTTAAAGAAAGCAAGGAATCGCATGCCCTTAGGAGAAGTCTGCTTTACAGCAAGAAATACTCTAATACCCCCATGCAAAGGCGCCGAACGGATTTTTGTTCGCCCAAAGAGACTTATGGAACCCAACAGGTTCCTGAATGCTCTGAGGGATCTGGAGTCTATCAGCGTCTCAGTCGATGAGCAGGTTCAGGTCTGGAACACCTCACTAGCTAGAGCTCTCGGCGAGATTGCCCCAGNCGNCCTCTCCGACCCGCAATCATCGGTCCCCCTGGTATACAGGGGACCTTAGGGTCATGAAGCGGGAGAGGAGACAGCTAGAGCGCGAGTGGAGGAAACTCCGTGACGGAGCCTCACTATCAGCTTATAAGCTCTTTAAAGAGACTTATGAGCATGCTGTCAAGGCAGCCAAAAATGAATACTTCTCTGCCTTGATAGTGTCTGCTAGCTCACGCCCGGCTCAATTATTTAAGGTAGTTCGGTCTCTGACGACGGTCCCTACCGTCCCAAAAATAGTGATCAGGCCCTCACTGCCGGTGTCTTTCAGAGCTTCTTTACAGACAAGATACTGAGCCTCCGCCGGGACCTTCCGGACACAGTTGATACAGCAAGAGAGCTAGAGACCCCGTGGCCCTCCGCCGGGCCCACCCTCGACCGGTTTCGGCCACTGGGCGCCGATGCTGTTGATAGGATAGTGGCTGCAGCTCGCCCTACCACCTGCTCCCTCGACCCGTGCCCCTCCTGGCTTGTTAGATCTTGCCTGGAGGGGTTACGTGGGCCTCTGTTGAATATCATAAACAGGTCCCTTGAGCAAGGAGTCTTTCCAGAGTGCTTAAAAGAGGCGGTGGTAGCTCCATTGCTGAAGAAACCATCATTGGACCCTGCGGTTCCCTCAACTACCGCCCAGTGTCGAACCTTCCGTACCTGGGCAAGGTGGTTGAGAGGGCAATAATGGAGCAGCTGCAATCCTTCCTAGATGATGCAACATGGTTAGACCCCTTCCAGTCCGGCTTCCGTTCGGGCATGGGACGGAGACGGTCCTGGTCTCCATCACAGACCAACTCCGCTGCCAGCTCGACCAAGGCGGGTCTGCACTGCTCGTGTTATTGGACCTCACGGCAGCGTTTGACACGGTCGACCACAATCTTTTGATCCACCGCCTGGCCATGGCTGGAGTGAGGGGACAGCCCTTAAATGGCTGACCTCCTTCCTCCACCAGCGGTCTCAGCGTGTGAGGAGGGTGAGGCGGTCTCCGAGGGCTCCCCATTGGTTTGTGGAGTCCCTCAGGGGGCCATCCTCTCCCCTCTGTTATTTAACATATACATGCAGCCGCTTGCACAGCTGATGCGGAGTTATGGGCTGGTTTGTCACCAGTACGCTGATGACACCCAGCTCATTCTGAGGATGGAGGGCAGACCAGAGTCCGTCCCCGATAATTTCCAGCATTGCCTCAAAGCCGTTACTGGATGGCTGCAAGCCAGTAGGTTGGGGGTGAATCCGGCGAAGACGGAGATCTTGTGGCTGGGCCGCCCGGGCGGGGTGGATGTCCGGCTTCCGACCCTGGACGGGGCGGCGCTGCATCCAGCGCCGTCTGTGAAGAGCCTGGGTGTCCATCTGGACTCCCAGCTGTCCATGGAGGCTCAGGTCTCCATGGTCAGCAAGGCTGCTTTCTTCCATCTCCGCCAGGCAAGGAGGCTGGCCCCCTACCTCTCCCGAAGCGACCTGGCCACGGTGATCCAAGCCACGGTCATCTCGAGGCTAGATTACTGTAACGCGCTCTACGTTGGCCTTCCTATGTCGGCGATCCGGAAGCTCAGGCTGGTGCAGAACGCTGCCGCCCAGCTCCTGTCTGGAGCAGGTTGCCGTATAACACCAATCTTGCAGGATCTGCACTGGCTGCCTTTCGAGCACCGGATCGCCTTCAAAGTGTTGGTTCTTACCTTTAAGGCCTTATAAGGCCTGGGGCCAGCGTATCTGAAGGACCACCTCACCCCTTATTGCCCTTCGAGACCACTCCGATCCGAAGATGCCAACCTTTTGGTAATACCAACAATAAAGTCGGCGCACCTGACAGCAACCCGCCGGAGGGCGTTCTCGGTTATAGCTCCTACGCTATGGAACGCCCTGCCGGCCGGCACCAGGGCCTTGAGGGACTTACTCCAATTTAGACGGGCCTGCAAAACCCACCTATTTAGGCAGGCCTTCAATGAGTAAGCTCTCCGACATGCTGCTTCGTCCGTTTGGGTGTGATGCTGCTTCATTATCTGTTTTATGCTGTATTTTAATGTATTTTAATCCTATTGCTGCTGTTTTAATTGTTATGTTGATATTGATGTTTTTAACCCTGCTGTAAGCCGCCGCGAGCCCTCGGGAGTCGGCGGCCTAAAAGCCGCAATAATAAATAAATAAATAAAGTTTGTGACTGGTGTAAAAATCACTGTATAAATAAAAGTTTTTTGTTCCTTGTATATCACTCAATGCTGTATTATATAAGTTGAATACACATTTAATATTGTATTATTGTATTATATAAGCTGAAAAAAAGCATTTACCTCTGTGATCTATGTACTACGGCTTGTAGTGGATTTGTGTTTTTTTGCGATTTTGGGAATCCATTGTCTTTTGTATACAACCATTTAAAACACTTTCTAGTTATAGTGCTATGTACTGAATTCCAGCTCACCCCATCCCATTCCATTTTACTAAACAGATCAATGGAGTCCATTGAATGGACCCAATATTATATTCACTGGACCTGTATCAAGTCAGATGCCTGTCCAGTGTAATTTATCTGCAGTGTTTTGCCAATTCTTCACAGTGAGCTCTTGAGTGGTCACAAGGGTGATATATCCCATGTTTTACAGATGAAATCTGGGATATGTGCAGCCAAGCAACATCAGAGTGTGGTTAAGATGGCAAAAGTTTGAAGGAGCCCCACAGAAATCTACACTGTAGCATACAGCATACAGAATTGCCCAGGTTTTTCTACCAGGTTGATTAGGCCAGGTTTTTAGTTGGCAGGTGGATCAACCAATGAAGCTGTAACCAATGATGCTCCCCCTATACACAGTGTCTGTAGGCTTTGTCCTCCTCCTCCTTAATGAACAAATGGCAAAGTGACAAATGCTTTTCCAAACATATTGAAATATAAATTAAAATTACCATTAATTTTTTTCTTGATTGTTAGCTTGCTGTCTGTCCTTGTGTTTACATTTTTTAAAAAAAACCCACAGGATACCCCTATAAAATGTAAGTGTTCTTCATTCAGTGAAAGGAATGGTACTGTAGACTGCTATTTGTGTCAGCAGGATTTTAATCATGTTAACATGCTAATTGTGAATGACACTCTGTTTTGTACGTGGGTGAGAAATGTCTAAAGGAAAAGACACTGTTCAGAATACCAAAATGTCTACATGCCCAGTGAGTCATCTAATCCTATGATGACTTGGAACAAAACAGGCCGCCCGACACACAGCAGCTGAAATTAAACTAAATGGAATACAATACCTTTTGATTAGGCACTAATATGTGATTGAGGATGGGCACAGCTGCACACACAGCATTAGCATGGGAATAATAAAAACGTTTTGAATGCCTTTTCTTCCTCCCTGCTATTCTCGCATCAAGGCAAACACTGCAAGATACATTTGTACTAATCAGCTGTGAAGTAAAAAGTCTGACATTGTTTGCACACAGTGCGTCACCATACTCCATCACGTTAGTAACTTGGCCTCCATCATTTCATGCAGCTGCTATTGTATAGCATTCTCTGGGGGTTTTCAACTTAGGTTTTTACACAACTAAGGGACCTAATGGGCCTGGACTAAACTCTTTGAGGTGGTAAAACTCTTTCATTTGGATGACACTGGATATGTTTTACCTATCCAGGGCCTACTGTATATACACATGTATAAGACAACCTCGTGAACAAATCAAGGAGAGGTTTTGCAGCCAAAATTATGGATTTTGATATGACTTGTGGACAGGTTGAAAACCATTTCACAGAGAGAGGAAAGCACCAGCAATACCTCAGGTGGCCAGCTGTCCCTGGAGCTGCCACTGCCATTAAAAAAGGCCAGGAGTGGCACCAAATTGGAGACAGTATAGGTGGGCTGGTATTTCTTTTAAGTTGTCCTAGGATGAACTAAGTGTTTGCTTTTTGCCACTCTACTTAAAGAAGGTTGATTCTTTTCTCTTTTTTTGATATGAATAGAATACTCAATTTGATCCATTGATCCAGGTTTTTGGTGTTGATTTTTTGACTAAAGTTTTTTTTTAAAATACATGGATATATAGGGTAAATAGTTGTCCAGATGTAGCAACAGAAGGATTTCTTGAAACACTCAATGTTGTCTGCTTAAGAAAAAGGTGATTACTTTGAACAGGGCAGAAATATCTAGGTTTCATAGGAAATTACTTTTATGTTCTTAATGCAATTGAAGTTTTATTACTTGTCTTTTTATTGTTCTTTTATCCATTGCTAAGAAAGAAAGTGGCCTCTGCTACATTAGGATTCCTCTAGAACAGGCCTGCATAATCAGTGACCATCCAGGAGTTTTGGACTTCAGATCCTGATCATTGGACAAACCAACTAGGGCTTCTGGGAGTTGGATTCCCAAAGACTTGGGTTGTGCAGGCCTGCTCTAGACCATCTCAACTGACAACAGAAGAACATATAGGGGAAAAAACATAGATTTTTAACATTGTCATCATTCTTCTACTGCATGATATTGAATCAATTTGCTGGAAGAAGAAGCAAGGTTTGAGAGTTTGCACGATTTATTTTATATTTCATTTGGCCAATAAAAGTATCAGTATTTTATAGATTTTGCTGTATCCAACTAACAAGAGTAATTGAAGCTTACATGGAGCTTCCCAGTCTAATCTCACTGCCCACCCACTGACAGTACAGAGACAGAGAGACGTGTGGATAGGTTAACTTAGGCAACAGGATTTTCTGTCAACTGAACATGCTTACTTTCCTGCCATAATGCACATGGCTTTATTAAGGTGTTTGAGACGCTGAAAAATTGTAAAAGTATTATCCCTTTTATGCATATTTATAAGCAACTAAAAGAGATAAAGAATAAAGAAGGAAAATGAAGTACAAAGGGAAATTGAATATAACATTTTATTTGCAAAATCTTTTTAGCATTGCAACTTTTCAAAGACTATCAGACTCCATGCATTTTCAGTCAGTTACTTATATATTGAGAGCCAGTGTAGCATAGTGGTTTGGTGGTTCAACTACAATCCTGGAGAGTAAGGTTTGAATTCCTCTTGAGTCACAGAAACCAACTGGGTTACCATGGTTAAGTCACAAATTCTCAATCTCAGAACAAGGTAAAGATAATCACCTTCCAAACAAATCTTGCAAACAAACCTCTGTGATAGGTTCACTTTAGGATTACCATAAGTTGAAAATGACTTAAAGGCACACAGTAACAACTTATAATGCACAAAATGTTGAGGACAACAGAAATATCAAGAGATGTGGGAATTGGAGAAAGAGAAGAATCAGGCTACATCATTTCCTTTCAGCATAGAACTCTTGCCAGTGTGTGGAGCAATTGCACCAATTAAGCCATTGGTAATCTGAACCTGCTGATGGACAATCCTAATTTAGCAGGTTCTAATTTTTATAGATGACTGAATTAGCATTCAGCCTTAAAACAGTTAAAAACATAGAATGGATGGAGCCAGCAAATGCTTATCCATCCTTACAATTGTATAATAACCATAATGGGGCTAATTTGGTGGAACAGTTGTAGTTTCTAGATAGCTTTCAAGAGCAGTCTCATGTAGAACATTACACAGTTAGATTGTCACTATCTGGAAATCTGAACTTCAAAATCCCCCAAAACAAAACCTTTTGTCACTAACCACACGTTTCCACTTTAGGAAGAAGGATGCTAGTCACACATCCAGGGTATACTGAATTTTTCTTCAAGGAACCCTGATGGGGAAAAGAAAACAGGGAAAGAGGGGAGGAGTCCACTTACATAAGTTTCCTGCAAAGAGCAGGCGTTCCAGACCCTTCTGTGCTCACCTTCCACCCAACCAGTGGCTAGCCCCCTGGAAACAAGCCATCAGGCAAGTACTGGGTAGCCCCATTGGCCATCACTTGCACCCAACCCAAAAAGAGTGAAAAAGTCTCCTGGGGGTTTTGAGGATTTCCCCTCTTTTCCTGGATCCTTTGCTAAAAGTATGAAGAGTCTGCTGGCAGCCACGGAAGCATTTGGGATGTCTGTTTTTTTCTAGGGCCCTTGTATAAGTAGAATCTTCCCTCCTTTATTCCTCCTCTCTTTCCCGCATTGGGGCTTCATGAGGAGAAACTCAGTGTATGCTGGATGGCCTCCTTTCCCCCATCCCTCATTCACTTCTAAAATGCAAATACACATAATCCATATTATTTTAAAAAAACATCCAAAATCAAAAATTAAACCTGGTTCCGGGCATTTCAGATAGGCAAATTAGCCTGAACAGTGGGCTTCTTCATTTTAGCTGATCCTCGATCCATTTATTCTACCTGAATTTCAGGGACTCTCAGATCCATTTTTGTGTGTCTCCCAAAAATGGATGGGTGACGAAATAACCTTTTGTGGTCTTCCGCTGGAAAATACAGCTAGATCCAGCCCATTGGTGGTGGTGGTGACTTTCCAGGCTCCTTCCCGTCATTTTTAGAGCTATCAGGATTAAAAAGGCCACACTTGGAGGACATCTTGCACTGTTGGTTCACCAAGTTTCATAACCTTTGGGCCATCTCCTGATTTTTTAGGAAAGTCTTATCTTTCTAGAAATAAAATATCCTTTAAAAATCCCCAAAAGGTATCCCTGTGTATTAGGGAAAAAAACTCCTGCTTGTATAGGACAATGTCCCTCTTCTCTCAAACTGGTCACTGACTGTAATAAAATGAACTTGACACTCCTGTATGATCCACTGGGGAAAAAACATTTTCAAAATGTATTGTGGAAACTCTAGCCGTGTCTGGGAGAAAACCAAAGTTTTTGGAGCATATTAGTTTAAGTCTTAGTAGTTTAGAGCAGGTTATCAGTGTCACTTATTCAGTAAGGCAAGGCAGCAACAGCCCCCAAAAAGGGGAATAGAGGGGTTCAGGGACAAGAGGAGAAGGATGACTTCAGGGCACAGGTGGAGTGGTTGGCTGGCCACTCCATCTCACAAAGAGCCAATCAGTCTCCTAAAGAAGGAAAGGCTTTGGGAGGGCGAAGGAGGAGATCCCCAGTATTACTGGGGGTCAGGAGCAGAGTGGCTGACTGGCCACTTCATCCCACAAAGAGCCAATCACTTCCCCAAAGAAGAAAAGGGCAGAAGGGGGAAGGAAGAGACACCCAGGATGGCTGGGGGTTGGAGAATGAGTGGTTGGCTTGCCAACCCGCCTCACATAGAGTCAATCATCAGTTTCCCAAAAAAGAAAAGGGGAGGAGAGTGGAGGAGGAAACTTCCAGTACAGCTATGATTTGTGGGTGGAGTGGTTGGCTGGCCACTACACCTCACAAAGAGCCAATCATCAGTCTCCCAAAGAAAGAAAGGGGAGGAAGAAAAAAGAGGAGAACCTCAGGTATTGGGAGCAGAGTGGTTGACTGGCCACCCCACCCCACAAAGAGCCAGTCATTCTCCTAAAGAAGGAAAGACTTTGGGAGGGGGGAGGAAGATACCCCCAGGACAGCCAGGGGTTGAGGGTGGAGTGGTTTCTGGCTGGCCACTCTGCCCATTATAAGTCTAGCAGCTGACCAAACAAGGGAAAAAGATCTGCTTGCCTGTGTGGGGTAGGGTATGCAGGATTGTCTTGACTTAGGCCGGTGGCCGCCTGCCCATCCCACTCATTTCTTAAATCTTAAACAGCTGACAAAACAAGGGAAAAGGAGCTGGTAGCCTGTCTGGGGCAAGCAGCAGCTGGATTGACAAGAATGCACCCACCACAAGGAAGGTGAATAAAAAGGAAGTGGGTATGATGCTTGGAGGACAATAAGACTTTTAGGTAGACTTTGAGAACCTCTCCTCTAGTCTATTGATGACCTTGAATTACACCATTTGAGAATAAACTTCTACCTCTTTTAGACCACGTGCAGGCCAAAGTCCATATGGTTGGCTGACTGTTGCCACCGCAGTGCCCGTCAATGGCTAGAGGAGAGGCTGCCGCCTTAACGGAGGGAGGGAGTGTGATGCGGACATGTCTGATTGGGAAGCCAAGAAAGCTCCAGAAGGAAGAGGAGAAGCAGCAGCAGCAGCAGCAGCAACCAAATGATTGGATCGGGGCTAAAGTACCCTTGTTTTGGAAATTTTATAATTCTTTGAGAGGACAACTTGTCGGACCAGGAAACAAAACCAAAGGGTTTGAAAGAAAGAAGAGGAAAATAAATGTGAAATAATGGGTCACTTCCTCACTCATCATCACAAAGGCACCATTAAAATGTAGTTTTCTCTCCTCTTTAAAAAGAATCCATAAAAATAAGCTATCACTATTCCATTCACATCCTTTCTCTTGCTCCTGACATTTTTCTTCAGATAAAATTGAGATGTAACATTGTACTATTACTCCTGGGAGATATATATAATTCATTAAAAGCTTAATAATCATAAATCCTTGAGCGTTATCTACATATCAAATCTTGAAAATATCTGAATTATGAAGAAGAGTTACACAAAATAATTTCCCAGTGAGTGACTGGAATACCACAAATATGAAATAATTAAAGTCATATATGGAATTATTTCAGCCTAAAACTTTTCAGCTTACACTAAAAAGTCTTATTGTCAGTTATGGAAAACAGGAAAGCACCAATATAAGGTCTTTTTGTGTGTGTACAACACTCACTGGTGGATCACCGCCCACAGAAACAATGACCCAAGCACTGTATCACACACTACTTAAACAGGAAAATTAATTTAGTTAATAAAACTAAAAACCTAAATCCTGCTAAGAATAAGAAGCAGAGAACACACCATCCTGGCAAAGTGTTTATATCTCCCCTCTGTGATTTCTTAATGATAATATTCAGACTGTCGAGAGAGCAGAAATAATGTCAGATCTTATTGTTGTTGCAACTTAGCCTCAGCACTGCTGTGTAAATAGTTGAAATTTAATAATGGTTATGCAGTGGGTATCTAGTCTAGTTTTTTGAACTCTAATATGAAACATCTCACACAATGCCAAGAAGCTGCTAATATTCATTAATTTCCAATGAACAGAGTATTTAAAAAAATTTTAAAAATTCAAATCCACAATTTTGACTACACTAGAAATATATGGCTGGTAAAGGATACAGTTGTAAAATTCAATTTCATCAAATATGGTCGTATAATTTGCATATTATGCACATTTTTCTAATGATGCAAATTTCCTACATAAAATGGCCACATTGCTCACAATTTGTGTTGAATTTGCTCCTTACATTCTGTCGCAACACAGTACGTCTTAAAAAGCCAGACTGGGTAGTAATTCAAACACAGTTTATTTCAAAACAGCTCAGTCAACTCAAAAGATGGCAAAAAGAACTAGGAACATTTTAACTTCAGTGTGAATGGCAAAACAAATCAGAAACGGTGACCAAATGGTCAGAATCAATAGAACATAAAATCCAGAATATATATCTCTGGAAAACCCGCATTAAATCACAAAGTAAAGCACTACACAAAGGAAAAAGCACACATTGTCAATCATGTCAATGTCGTCGTCAAATGGGAGGAGCAGCTGGAAGCTAAGAGACGTCCAAATAAGCCAATGGTCGAATATGGGAAACCAGCAACCCCTCAGCCGAATGAAGTCAGCGCCAGCGAGGGAGAAGCGTCAGAAGCGATACAGGCAACCAGGTCAGTCATGAAGCAGGCAGTGGCAACCTAACACATAGAAAGGAATACAAAGTGTAGCCGAAAGGGAAACGAACCCCAGAAACGAACCCCTCCAATACTCAAGCCCACAAAGATAATGTAGGGTCCAAATTCACATTCTAAAGAGAGCCCACAGGAACCAGGAAAAGCACAGCATAGCCAGGCACCCAACAACACCTTGCTAATTGCAAAGAACCCCAGATTCCAAGCCCCTTTTTATTCACAAATCTTCATTGGAGCTGGAACTAGCCAACACCCTCTCATTAGTCCTTTCAGCTGCAATGGCAGCCTCAAGTGTAGCCCTTTGCCTCCTTCTCCAATCTCTCCATCTCCTGTCAAAACTTACCTCCCCCCAGGATGAAGCCTGTTCCTCAGAACTCCAATTCCCATCCCTGGGAAGCCCCCCAAATGTATCACTAATTGTTGCCTCTACACAACCCTTGCGCACCTCCTGCACTCTAGTCCAGTCCATACCACTAGAACCATCCTCAAAATTCCCAGTCACACTTCCCATAGTTGGCTCCTCACTGACAGACCCATAATCCCCAGAGAAACCCTCAAAAGAGTCTTCATCAGTAGATTCCCCAAGTATTTGCCGGATCCGTTTCCTTTGTTGCTCTTTGTATGATTCTTGCTCGCGAGTAACCCGTTTTCCCTTCCTAGCTCCCAATTCCACACTTTCAGTACTACTTAAAGGCTCAGCTACAACACAGTCTGCCACTGGACTCTCATCTTTGCTTCTCTTCCTTCACTTCCTCTCTCACCACACCCTCCTGCCCCTTCCTCACTTCATCTCATGTCTTGACAATGCACCCCTATTTCCTGCACTCCCCTGCTTGTTACTCTAACCTCTCCCTTCCTTCATTGAAACTCATACCACGCCTTCTCAATGGTGGCTCCTTGGTTATGGAATTCCTTCCCCAGTAATATTAGGTTGGCTTCCTCTCTCCACCAGGAAGAAAGTTAAAACCTGGTTATGGAAATAAGCATTCAGGGGGTAGCATATTAACAGTTGAATATACAACCACAAAGTAATACAAATTAATTAGTTTGGACATTGACTACAAGATTAGAGACTAATTTTAATTCAGTTATTTAAATTGATTTATATAGTTTTAATTATGATTTTATTGTTAATGTGTTGTATATTTATTTGCTTTATGTTATGTGGCATTGAATTGCCAAACTGGAAGCCACTCTGAGACAGAGCGAGGTAGAAATGTAGTAAATAGATTAATAAATCCCATTCCAAATCTGAATGAAGATTTGAAAGTCTAAATAATCAATTGCCCCATTCAATAGCATTGGTAATAAACAACACTTATTTGTTTTTTTAAAAAACAAATGTATAAAATTTGGTAGTATATCACCCTTTTCAGAGGAGATAGGCTTTGATAAATTGCAAGCAGGTAGTACCAAACTTTTTTTTTCTAATAACCACCTTTATAGTTTGTTTCCCCACCCCCAGTAACAAAATACAATTATTTATTTAAGAGCATTGCCATTGACTTTGTTCCATCCATCACATCCACACTGATCAATGCTGCACTACTGTATTGAAAGTCTGCAGAGTGAGTGCTAGATTGGTTATGCAGATAGTCAGACAAAGGGGCTGAGATCAACTTCCGGTCTTTAGCTGTCCTTTTCAGCAGAATCTAACAAATTAGTATAGACCTGCATAAGAATATGTCTGTAATATTTCAATAAGCTCTGTCTCAAGCTTGTTGGTGGGAACAGGCTTTAGCATAGCAGGTTAACCGGCAGCTGCAGTAAATCTTGCCAAACAAAAGGTTGACTGTTTGAAGAATGGATCAGGGTGAGCTCCTGGCCTTTAGCCCAGCTTCTGGTTACCTCGCAGTTCGAAAGCAAATGTGAGTAATTTACTATTCTTCACCATTCCAGACGGCCCAGAAACTGCAACTGGTGCAAAGGTTGGCAGCCAGATTGCTAACTGGAGCTAATTATAGGGAGTAGACGACACCCCTATTAAAACAGCTCCACTGGTTGCCAATAATTTTCCAGTCCCAATTCAAAGTGCAGGTCATCACCTACAAAGCCCTAAACAGCCTGTGACTGCAACCCCCCCCCCCCCCATGCTCCTGCACCAGCATTAAGATCTACCAGGGAGGCTCTCCTGCAGTCCCATCACTATCACAAGCATGGTTGGTGGGGACAAGGGAGAGGGCCTTTTTGGTGGTGGCCCCACTGCTTTGGAACACACTCCCCAGAAAAATTAGGCAGGCCCCTACACTGTCCTCCTTCTGGAAGGAATTGAAGACTTGGATGTTTGTGAGCACAGCCTCCAAGATGCCAAAGATGGGAAAACCTATACATACCTCTAGCTATGTACAGTTGTCTGTCTTGTCACTGTATAATGGCATTGAATGTTTACCATATATGTATTCTGTGATCCGCCCTGAGTCCTCTTTGGGGTGAGAAGGGAGAAATATAAATACTGCAAATAAAGAAAGAAAGAAAGAAAGAAAGAAAGAAAGAAAGAAAGAGCAGGCCTTTTTGGTGGCTGCCCCTTGACTCTGGAACTCCCTATACAGGGAAGCCAGAATGGCCCCTTTCCTGCTGTCCTTCCTGCGGCAGAGTAAAACCTTTTTGTTTAGACAGACATTTAAGGATAAAAGTTTTTAAGATCAATTCAGGGGGTACTGTATTTTTTAACTTTGAATTTGTTTCAATGGTTTTTAACTGGGAATTTTTAAAATACTGTTTATATTTTAATGTTCATATATTTGTATATTTTAGATGTTTATGCCGCTGCTTTTATATTAAGCTGCTTTGTGTCCCCTTTGGGGGAGATAAAGCGGGGTATAAATAACTATAATAACAAGAATAAGAGCTCCCATTAATTTCTTTAATACAAGAAGTGAAAGAAATGCAGACAATCTTGGCAGTAAAGTATACTCTGTCATTAAGACAGCATTGACTAAATACAGCCAGGAATTAATGCATCATACAGTCATTATAGTATTTATCAATGGGAGCTCAAAAATGCTGAAGAAATTCATATTATTGCTACTTCTTCTTTCTGCTCTTCATGAGCATATAACATTTGGTAATAGAAAGAAAAAGACCTACAGCTGATAGAAAGAAAACTAAAGAACTCCCCCCAGACCTTGAGTTCAAGACCTTTTTCCCCTCAAAGGACAAACAGAGGATTTTCTGAGTCTAAGTACTGCCTTCCAGCATACCCTCTGGGTAGTCTGGCAAAATCTTCTGCCTAGCTGACAGAGTGCAGATGATGAAGCTCAGGAGATGTGGAAATGCCTTCCATGTCTCTTCCAGGCATCATTACTCTGATCTGTGGCTTCTCAATCATGCCTGAAGGCACTCTGTTCTGCAAGTCCCTGAGGGTCGCCAAAGCCAAGGAAGTGACTCCATGTCTGCTGTCAAGGAATGCTTCAGTATCACTTTATTGTTAATGAACAAGCACTGCAGGTTCGAGACGTCATCCAATCTGGCATTGGTTGAACATTAGACATGAACTAGTCCGTTTATTTGAACTATGAAAATGTGTTCCTCCATGTAATTGTTGTCATTAAAGTTCTCAAGTCTTCAAAAGTAGTTTGCTACCATTATGCTTTAATTTTTACAAAGAATAACTCTATCTTTCCAAATTCTTGAAATTTTTATTACTTACTTATATATTTTATATGCCACCTTTGCCTCCAATACAATGGCTAAAACAGAATAAGCTAAAAACCTGATAATAAAACATACAGCCATCACATTAAAACATAATAAAACATAAAATAATTAAAATAACAATAAAGTTATGCTGCAACAGTAAGAGACACAGCCTCTTCTTTTTCTTAAAGGAGAATTTTAAAAATTGGTTTTGCCACTGAAATATGCAGTAGCTAAAGGAAATATGGGAACCATGCAATCTGGCAGATGTTGTTACACTGCAAGTTGCAGCCGTTGTAGCCAGCACAGCCCATGGTGAATAATAATAATAACAACAACAACTTTATTTTTGTACCCCACCTCCATCTCCCCAAAGGGACTCAGGGCGGTTTACAAAGTGCACAATGTGCCTATAACAACACATAAAAGAAACAGACAATACAATAAAAGATAAAACCACTAGCATATAAAACAATTACTTAAATGCAAAATAGCGCCCAATAACATATAGTAAGAATTGTCATAAAACATGGACAAGGGAATGGGATAGTGCAAGTTGTAGCTCATGAACTAGGGCATGGGACAAAAGTGCGGTGCTCTGTCATTAATTGCGGGCCATTAGGTTAGACATTCTCAAAGGCTTGTCCAAACATCAAAGTCTGCAATTCCTTCTGGAAGGAGGACAGTGCAGGGACCTACCTAATTTCCCTGGGGAGGGTGTTCCAAAGCAGTGGGGCCACCACCAAAAGGCCCTCTCTCTTGTTCCCACCAACCATGCTTATGATAGTGATGGGACTGCAGGAGGGCCTCCTCGGCAGATCTTAATGCTCGTGCAGGAGCATTGGGGGGGGGGGGGGGATGCAGTCATGAAGATAGGCAGGGCCCAGGCTGTTTAGGGCTTTGTAGGTGATGACCTGCACTTTGAATTGGGACTGAAAACTTATGGGCAACCAGTGGAGCTGTTTTAATAGGGGTGTCGTCTGCTCCCTATAATTAGCTCCAGTTAGCAATCTGGCTGCCGACTGTTGCACCAGCTGCAGTTTCTGGTCCATCTAGAATGGTGAAGAATACTGAATTTTGCTCAAGAGTCCAGCAATACCTTAAGGGAAGCATATTTGTGACCCTGGGCTAGAATTACAGAATCAATGACCAAGCTTCCATAATGCATTTTCTACAGTTCATCATGGCTCATTCTCTCTCTCACACTCTGTATATGCATGAGGGTTGAGGCAGAATATTCTCAGGATAGTGGGAGAATATTCAGAGGAAACTACACAGCATGCCTTTTGTTTTTATCTTGGAATTTAAACATTGTCAGAAAAGATTCTCAGGAAGAAGAAGAAAAAAGCCCAAGACATTTCTGCACAGCTCCAGCAGTGGGATACTCCCTTTACATCAAAAAACAGATGTCCTTATCATTTCATACAAAGAGTGCTCTTGAAAGCTTTACTATGTACATAAAAGAAAGTAAGTGAATTTGGATGTAAATTGTTTGTTCTCTGAGCTTGGTAAAACAAGCTACAGATTCTGTGATATGCATGAAAATTAATTCCTTTTATCCAACCAAGAAAAACCCATGCCACATATATTCTATTATAACATGGATTAAGACTGCCGTCCAAAATAGAACTGCTGTAATTGGGTCAGACTGATTGTATTACCCAGTGCTTTTATAGCGCCAACTGGGATGAGAAAAAGAAGGAAAGGGAGATATTAAAAAGAAAAGCTTTCCTAATGGGAATTGAACAACGATGCAAACGAGTTTGGGAAGTGAACAACAATGCAAATGAGTTTGTGCAGTCATCGTGGATTGGGTGTTGCGTTTTCCAGGAACGGGGTGCAGCTCAAACAAGAAAACAGGGAATCAATTTGATCACCATAGGTATCAGGTGGTGCAGACCAATAGGAAACAAAGTAGAAGAAAGAGCATGGCTTGACAGAGGAACAACAGAGACTAAAATTGTACCAAGATAGTGAAGCAGAATAAGTACAAGAAAGGAGGAAGGACTGCAATTGGTGTTTTCATTCTTGTCCTTGTTTCTTCAGCCTCTGAGGCTGGAGGTTTTCAATTTGTTCCATAATTAGACTGCTACTTTGGGGCAATACATACAATTTGATGTTTGTTTCTATGGAATGAAAGTGCATACAGAATAAATACGTACCACCAGTGTTTTAAAAATGTATTAAAAACAATGGAGAGCAACATCCATTGTGATTCCATTGTTTGAATGGAACACATTCTGCTGCCATTGCTGCCAGGTTACATAGCAGAATGCATATGTTAAGTAGCTTAGGTCAGCCCCATAATAACTCCAAGCAGCCAATTTTGATTCAGTAAGGGCTGTTAAGAGGGTCTACCCTAGCAAACCTTTTGTATTGTTATCCCAATAACCCCATTAATGTGGGATATAATGAGCATGCAGATCATGATTTAAATGCACATAACAGTTTAAATAATGTACCAGTAAGGCCTTTTCGCGGACCACCCTGAGATGCATCTAGCCCCCCCGGCTACATGCCTGCCTCCAAGGATGCATCTATATTGTGAAATGAATGCAGTTTGACACTACTTTAACTGCCATGGCTCAATGCTAGGGCTTGTAGTTTTACAATGTCTTTAGTGTATTCTGCCAAAGAGTGTTGTTGCCTTACTAAACAATACATCCCAGATTCCATAGCGTTGAGCCATGGCAGTTGAAGAGGTATCAAACTGCATTCATTCTATAGTGTAGATGTATCTAAGGGCCCTTCCACACAGCCATAAAACCCAGAATATCTGCTTTGAACTGGGTTATCTGAGTCTATACTGCCATATATTCAAGTTCAAAACAAAATGTGGGATTTTATCCAGCTGTGTGGAAGGGGACTCGGGCCCCTTCTTCACTGCCATGTAAAATCCAGATTATCTGCTTTGAACTGGATTGTATGGCATGTACACTCATATAATCCAATTCAAAGCAGATAATGTTGATTATCTGATTTGACAATCGGGATTATTTGGCAGTGTAGAAGGGGTCCTAGATAAACTGCTCTCTCAAATAATTTCTTGAAACACTTCCTCTTTTCTCCTTTCCATGGCCATCCTCTCACCAACTTTTTAATCCCTTTGCTTAAAGTTCATGAGACATGGTAGCAGATGTGGAACGGCTGTAGGCCTGCAGGAAGTGGCACTTTTGCCAACTTCTGCCTCCAGCTATTGAAAATGTGAGGTGCATGACATCTGGACTTCTTCGTCCATTTGAGATAAGACAATTTCATTGCAGTGGATGGATTTGACTTCTCTGTGCAATATGGATACTAAGATTTTATGCAAGGCTTCTTCCCACTTGACTGTCATAACAATGTAAAATACACTCTCCTCTTGATTGGGTGCCAGACTGTAGATCTATGAATGGTTGAGAAGAAATATTTTCAAGCTAATTATCCTGGCTATGTTTGTTTGTGGGACTCCTTGGAGAATTCCCTTAGGTTTAACTAAAGGGCTATTTAAAGACTTCTTGGCTGAGGGAAAACTTGATGAGTAAGGCAAAGAAATGGGCAGAAGTGGAGTAAGGCTCATCACTGGCAAGTTATGCACATCTTACAGTCAATTTCCAGGAAAGAAGATCTTCCCAAGGATACATTATTACAGGCATGGGCAAACTTTCTAACGGGGGCCGTATGGCTAGCCAGAGCGGGGTGGACAGGATGGGAGGAAGGGAGGGGGCTCTCCTGGAGCCCCATCCCTGCCCTTTCCTCCCCTCCCTCTTCTCTTTTGGAGGCAGAAAGTGAAGGAAAGATGGGAAATGTTTGGGTGCCAAAACAATTAGCTTTGGTCAGGATGACATGGTGGATGGGAGAGAAAAAGTATATCCATGAGACCCCATCTTGACTACTCCTGATATAGAATCCTAAAGCTGGAAGAGACCCCCATGGGCCATCTGCTTCAACTCCAGAAGGCACAATCAAAGCACTCCCGATAGACAACCTTTGCTGAAAAGCCTCTCGAGAAGGAGACTCCACCACATTCTGAGGCTACCTATGCCACCCTCCAACAGCTCTTACTCTCAGGAAGTTCTTCCTAATCTTTTCAGTTGAATCTCTTTCCCTGCCATTTGAAACCATTGCTCCCTTGTGCCCTGGTCTCTAGAGCATGAGAAAGCCAGTTCCCCCGCCTTCTCAATGGGACACCCTTTTAAATCTTGAAACATGGTTCTCATGTTCCCTCTCTACCTTCTCCCAGCTAAACATCCCCCAAGAGGAAAGGAAGAAGGAAAGGATGGAAGAGAAGGAAAGAGGAAGGGAGAAAGAAGGAGGTAAGGAAGTGAGGGAGAGAGGGAAGGAAAGAAGGAGAAGATGATGAGAGAGAGAGGAGGGCCTGACAAAAGAGCACCAGGGGCTGCATCTGGCCCCTGGGCCTGGGTTTGCCCATACCTGCATTATAAGCAACTCTATACAAGACAGCATAGGGCAGTGTTGGCTAATAGCCTCCATTTCAGTGAAAAAATGAATCCACTTGAGGTTTTACACTAAATCTAAAAGAAGCTATCCTAGGTGCCAGATCCTATCACCGAACTAGCTGCAACATCTTGGATGAGACTGGCTTTGGCCTAAATACTGGATCTCACTACATATCAGGGATGGAGAAATTGTGGGCCACAGGACCTTAACGGGCACAAAATGTGACAAAACTGAAGTCCCATGCTCTAAGATGTGGAGGTTTTCAGTTCTTTAAAAATGTTTAAAATGAATCTTATTTCATTCATAGGTAATAATGTTCATCCTCAGTTATGCCGTGCTCACATAAAAATGCCAATGTGGCTTCAAGTTTCAGACAGGTACCACTTTTTTCTAAGCAAAGGATGCTATGGCCTACATAATATGATGGTCTCAGAGAAGTCCTAATCTTAAATTTAGGATTGAACTCAACAAAATTTCCTACCAACTCAAAAACACATTGTATTTTGAAGGAAAGAAGTGTGTTTCTGAGCACTCTGCCATTTAAATACAGATCATTCTCCATAACTTATAAAGCCTTTCCCTATGATTCAGATTGCATCTGAATTCCAGTAGCTATAAAGTCAAAATTAATGACTTTATCTAGGTCACTGCACTGAAGAGACATGCAAGTTTAATCCCCCTTCTTTATATAGCAGGTGTGGCAGCTCATCTGTGATATCTCTGAATGTTCTGTTGACAGTTTTCTACCCTGTTATCAAAGCATCAGCTTCCAAACTCTTATTTCCAACCATCTACCCATCAGTGGCTTGTGTTCATTCCATAATAATCTGACAGCCCATGGCTAGCTATTGCTGACAACTTATCAAAGCCTCCTAGCAGACAGAAAAACAGCATTTTTCATCTCCAAAACACAAAGCAAACATTGCTGTTGCTGTTTTTCAAAAGCATCCCTGTGCATATTTATTTTTTAACAGATTTTTTAAAAAAACATTGCTAATGAAGGAACCTGGTGACTTTAGTTGCTCTTTTCTCACAAATGTTGACTCCATATATAATATCAAGGGTGTGCATTTTTGCTTTTGCCATAGCTCCAAAACTGTGAAACCTAAGCCCTTGAAACTTGGTGTGAATACTAAAACTATAATCAATGAAGAGATGCATAAACATATCTTGTAGTCTGCAGTATCACATCAATTCACTAGGTGTCACTGTGCTACTGGGCCACTAGGTAACAGGCAATAAATGTCAGGAGTAATAGGACTCCTCAGAAGTAAAAGGTTTACTCTAGAGCAGGTTTGTTCCAAAAGATTGCAGCTGGAGTGGGATTGGGCCATGGCATACCAAAGTTATGAAAACCTTCCTTCCTGGCATTTCTACTGTTGGAACAACTGATAAACTCTATGGTATACAATAAGATCTTGTACACCTTATAAACGAAGATAATGAAGTTGTTAGCATAAGCCTTTGTAGAATATCTCAAACTCAACATATGTCTACACTGTAGAATCAATGCAGATTGATCCCATTTTACAAATAGGACAGGACTCAAGCTACTGCCCTTTCCCTGCCTATGCAGTGGGCGGGGAAAGGTTATTACCTCCTCGCACGAAGGGAGACTATTGGTTCCTTGGGAATCTTCTGGGAGGGGGCGGAGGCTGCCTATTTTGGGGCAGCCTCCTGCTCCATTCCTGTCTGAGGTGTTGAAGAGACAACACCTCTGGATCATCCTGCCTAGCCTGGATCAGGTCGGTTTTTGAGGCTGGTGAGGGAGCCGGACCTGGGGCTTTTGTCCTCCAGGCTGCCCTGGCCCCTCGCCCTTTGCAAGCCTCTGTAGGGTTATTTTGTTTTATATATATATATATATATATATATATATATATATATATATATATAATAGAAGGGGGGATACGGAAATTATACAGGTGTTTATGCCCCAAGGCAGCAGGGTCCAGGCTTGCTGTGTGGCAGGCTTTAGACCTGGGCATCCCCTCCCCCCTTTCTCCTTATCTATGGGCCTACTGTTAGGAATCAAGAGCTGTTAGGCTCAAAAATAACCCTCTCTGGGGGTGATTCCTCCAAAAATATAACAGAGTGCAGAATGCAGAAGTCCTAAACAACACAAACTTACATGCTGTGAACACGGGTGGGCTTCTATTCAATAGGATTGAACAGGATTGCAGATCCACAAGTCAAAATGGAGGCGGCCGCATGGCCTGCCTGAAAGAGGAAGTTAGTTTCTCTAAAGGGATTGCATTCCTGAGTGCACAAAGGGGTGGAACTTTAGGCTAGCCCCTTCTCAAAGCAAAACGTTTTTCCCTTCCAGTTTCAGGGCAAAACAAACAAACAAACACCCTGTTATTTGTTCAACCCTATTTTCCCCCTAATTCTTCAATTTCATCCTTTATTTTTCAAGCATCTGTATGTGAAACTGAAAATGGAATCCATGGATTCATGCTATACCATATTCTAGATTAATTTCTGTTTCATATAAGGCTTCAATTTACAGATATTGTATAATTTGTGGTGGTGCTTTAGGAAGGGCCTTTTAGGAGAAAAGGTAGTGTCATTAAATCTGAAGGTGTTACAGATTGTGTTGGGGCTTGCTGCCTCAATTCTGTATGCCAAACCTTTGCTTTACAGATGATATTTGGAATGGCTGAGAGCAGAGGGGCAGTCAGGAGGCAGTGTCCAGAGAAACTGAGTCAATTTTTCTCTAAAAATATCCTGGAGATGATCTAAGGATAAAATATTCCTCTGCGCTGTATGGGCATGTTCCAGAAGCACTCTCTCCTGACATTTCCCACATCTTTGGCAGGCATCCTCAGAGGTTGTGAGGGCTATTGGAAACTGGAAAATTGGGGTTTATATATCTGTGGAATGTCCAAGTCTAGGAAAAAGAACTCTTGTCTGTTTGAGGCAAGTGTGAATAATGCAATTGATCAACTGATTAGCATTGAATAGCCTTGCAGCTTCAACGCTTGGCTGCTTCCTGCCAGGGGATCCTTTGTTGGATGGTGATTAGCTGGTCCTGTTGTTTCTTGTCTGGAATTCCCCTTTGACAGCAAGCATTGAACAGGCAGTGCCAGCAAGGCCACTGCATGCAATGGCTGGCTTTTATCAACTGCCACATTATCCATCAAGGCTCACCTCCCCATAGTGGTCGTTTACCTAACAACATTGTCCCTATCACTTTAAAAGTTTTCTCCCGAGGATCAGTGTGACAGCAAGCGTGCCTTGGGCTGCATTATAAGTTTGCTTCCTTGCCTTGCAGTTCCATAAGATCACATTCTGTCACGATCACGGACTTAGCGGGCCCCTTAATCACACACACAGAGACGTACTGAAGGCTAACTACTTTATTGAGTATAAAAACAGTTCCAAAGAATATATAGTCCAATAAGAAGCAATTGTTCAAAAGGTAGAAAGCAAGATTGTCCAAAGTAACGTAGCAAGTAGACTAGAAGCTTGGCAAGGCTCCGCAATCCAAAGCGGTTCAAGAAACAAGGCAAGGCTCCGCAATCCAATGCGGATCAAGAACAAGGCAAGGCAAATGCAAGGCAAGGCTTGATGACCACGGCTTGGCTTGTGGTCCCACTCCGCTCACGCCTATTCAGGAAAGACGTAGCCGGAGAACTGAGGATGCGTTCCACGGATCCTATACTTAATCCTTCGGCTGAGGCCCCGACGCCTAGGCTTCTTCGTCTCCAATCTCCGCCACGGACCTCGGTCGGTCTAGGACCCTAGACCAAGCCCTCCTAGTAGACTCAATGTCCCGTCTCCTATCGAAAGTTCGACCTTGCCTCTCAGCAGCTGTGTCGCTATCTTCCTGAGAACTTTCCTCCCTAGCACTTTCCCACTCGGCTTCCGTCCATGTTTTCACTTTCGAGCTCTTGGGAATTCCTCCCCGGGTGTTCATAACTCCCTTCGCTGCTTCCCATCTCCACCTGGTGATCGGAATCTATGCTAGGCCCAAACATCATCTCATCCCATGCCAAGCTCTCTGTGGGCGAACGAGGCCCATCCGAAGGGCCCTGTGCTTCACCCCAGTCATCTAGCTCATCCTCTGAATCCACATCTGCTGCTGCAGGCCCTAATGCTAATGGAACCCCAGGACCTATTCCCTGCCCTCCAGGCACAAACGAGAACTGCTGTGCTACACATTCTAAGGCAGTAGAAGTATTGACCTTGACGTTGTTCTTCTATTTAATACAGTTCCTCATGTGGTGGTGACCCCCTACCATAAAATCATTTTTGTTGCTTCTTCATAACTTGAATATTGCAACTGTTATGAATTATAACGTAAATTTCCAATATGCAGGATATATTTTATTCATTGGACCAAATTTGGCACAACTTTGGCAAGACTTTGCTATTCAAACAGGCATTTGGCCTTTAATCTGCAGGCACCATATCGCGGATAACGAAGGCCGTGCGACCTGTTCTCGTGTATAGGGTCGATGTATTGTTTTATGATTTTACTGTGTTTATATATGCTGTTTTAATTCCGTTTTTAATGTTGTGAGTCGCCCCGAGCCGGATGGGAGTGGCAACGGATAAGTCCAAACAAACAAACAAATAAATAAATACTTGATACTCCAAATTTGAATTCTGGTAGGGTTGGGGGAATTGATTAGTGACAAAAGCACAGCAACCTAAACCATGTTTATTTTATTATTGTTTAATAACCTGTCTGGTGGGGTTGGTTGATGTTAAGGGCCAGAACAATCTGTGGTCTGCGGACACAGACTTGTCTGCCAGAAGAATGGCACCCGATATCCACTCTCCACTTCATCAGTCACTTACCAAGAGAACAAAAAATTAGTTGGGGCCCCAAATGTCTTCGTGTGCATTGATGATTAGACTGTGGTACTTCTTAAGGGGAGTTGAACAAAGGATTGGTAGATTACTGCAAGTGCCATGACTCAATACAGCACTGTCAATAACCGTGGGTCAGCTCTTTCACAATCCACACTAGGAAACCACAACCACATATGGAAAACATATAAGTTCTATAGAATTGGTAATCAGGTGTATATAGTTTTTGAAATCCTGCCTGGCACAGCATAATACAGAAACAGTTATTCATTGCAGAGTTGCTCCTGGAAACTCCTAGAAGTTTTTCCCCTGTGTCATTGCATGTGGTACATTCACCATCTCTTCGGAGATTGGTTTTTCTCCTTTCACTCGTGTTTTTGCTTCACAGTTTTAAAATCCGATTACTTTTATATGTTCTAATTTTGTACTTCTGGATCTTCCTCTTTTCTTATTTGTTTTTTCTTTGTTGCAAAATGTGGTAGCAATACAGTTTACCTGAGGTTAGTCCACTACCTTACGAACACCTGGTCCAGTTGTGTATATCACCTTAGGAGTGGTTTGTCACTAGGCTCCATCAGGTCTACACTGGCAACATTAGCCTATTGGTTGATGGCTCAGGGTTTACCCGACACCACTAATGTTTTCCGCATCCACAGGATCAGGTGGGGTTGGTCCCGTCAACAGGGCCCATCCTATGATGATCAGGAGCCCTGGGCCCCCACGTTTTAAGCGGTTTGAAACAGATGTGGACCAGGATTTGCCAGTCCTGCCAAGAACAGTTGTTGTTCCTTGTTGCTGCATTGACAGCATTTTTCGCTGCCTGCAAAATAGCGAGTTAGTTTCCTTCCCCAAGACGGACAAATCCCATCGTGCACCGTTATACTCGGATATGCAGATGGGTCGAGACGGTTTGACAATTTTTGATTCAGTTTGAAGATTGAACAACGATGATTCCCCCTCGTTTACGGGGCTGCGGGGTCTTGGGAGTGTGGAAATCTGCTAAAGTTTTTCCATCACCTAGCCTATGACCAGGGGGTCCCAATAGCTGAAGCAAAGTTAGGGAACCCTCACACGAATCCATTTTCTGTTCGAGGCTCTATCGGGTGAGATCACCCGTCACCTCATCAGGGTTACACAGGTCAGGAAGGCTAATTTTTTAATCGGTTGGAATTTCCTGTTGGCTTTAATAGTATATCCTGTGACGGCGGTAAATGATTTTAAGGATGCACCTCAGGTGGCATCGTAGGCTCCAGGCCCAGTTGGTTCAGAGCGTACTTGGTGGGCCACTGGTTCCTTGAACAGGGACCACCCTGTTATGGCACACCCAGGGGATTACCACCATCTGGCATTGCTCGAGTGGTTCCCCATTGTCGTGTGGTCTCCTCTGGACATGGAGCTCTGCCTATTCGACTGTGCAGCCTATGCAATAATCTCTCAACGTCCATGTTATCACACACTAACGTTAAGTCACCCTGGGTGATGAGTGCCTAAAGCACTTTCATCTTGTTGCCGCAAATTTACTCATCTTTGATCCTTTCACATTGTGGGTCTCGATAATACCCTGTGTGCACTATCTTGCACGCAGTTGGAGCGCTTCAGGATTCATATGGAGTGTCACCAGGCTTCATCAGGTTTAAACTGAGAGTGTTAGCTTAATGATTAAGGCTCAGGGCTTACCAGACATCACTAATGATTCCCCATCCACAAGATCATGTTGGATTGGCCCCGTCGTTGGGCCCTATTCTGTAATGATCATGAACCCTCGACACACACAATTTTGAAGATTTTAAAGCAAACTTGACCTAGAATTTGCTAGTCCTACCATAACACCTTTGTTTTCATGCTGCCACGTGACAGCAATTTGTCGCTGCCTTCCGAAGTAGTTTGGTAGTTGCTTCTTAATAAAAACAAATCCCATCGTGCATTGTTAAATTCAGATATACAGATGGGTCAGATGGTTCGACAATTTGATTATCTTCCAAGACAGATCAGCGAGCTAAAGGCAGCATTGTTAGGTTAGCTAGATGTAGTAATCCAAAATTGTGCCCTGTTTTAGCCCTAGCACAGTTTAAGTCATGCGTCCCAATTCTCCAGTAACTTTTTGGTCATTAAAACGGGGCCCCATTGACTAAATTAACTCTGGGCGATAACAGAAAAGGTAGTGGAGTAAGTGGGCTGGGGCATCGTAAATTTGGTACCCATTCATTCAATATTGTGGCAGCTTCCAGCTGCACAGTTGGACTTCGAATAAACATCATAAAAGGAATGGGCAGATGAAAATCAGTGTTTTTATGAGATACATTCGCTTGATAATCTAACCAGTTTTTCTCGTTTCAGACATGTTGGTGAAGGTGCAGAGATGGAGGATCCCTATAAGCGGGTACAGTTGTTTTTCACTGGGCTGAGTGATTGGCGCTAGGACCTCCTTTGGATAGCACCTTGTTTTTACAATTTGTCAGTTCAATGGAAAGGGATACGTGCCCTTCATTGGGGTTTTTGATTCCCTGGTTGCATTTGGGTGAGCCCGGCGTGTTGGTTCTCCATTGATGAGGCAATGATGTGGGCTTACTGCAAGGTAAGGCCCTGTTCCTTCAGGCAATAAGGGATTTGTTTAGGCTGTGGCGGTCATGGCCTCACCTCGTCTCGTTTGGTCAGCAATCATACCGCGCCGTATGTGGCTGTGTGGCGGTGATGTGCGACAAATGGAGAGAGCCTGTTAAGCGAGTCAATGGTGGCAGGCATGGCCACGGGTTCGTCTCATTTGGTCGGCATTCATACCGCGCCTCGAGTGGCTGTGAAGCGGTAATGTGCGAAAAATGGAGAGAGCCAGAATGTTTTCACTGTCTGACACTGCAATAGTTAATCTTCACGAATTACAGTTAGATGGTGTTGAGGGACTTGGTGGGGGATGGAGACTGAATAGACATTCGTCTCCAATCTGTGGCATAAATAGTTTAGGGTAATCCATAGACCCATATTCACTCATACACTCTTCAAAGTTGTTTGGGCCAGTGCACAAATACACTCAGGTGGACGCTGTTCAGGCTGAGGGGGATGCCATTGGTCCAGAAATTTTGAGAGCCGGTTAAGTATTTCCAGAGAGGTTTTCTTGTGTTTTCCTTGAAAAGTTGGCCAGTTTTGTGTTGCTGGGGACTCAGGAGAGTTTCCCAGTGTTGCCGAGGGGTCGTTCGCTCGCGGACGATACCTCGGCTTAGCCACACCTTGTTCCCTTGACACCTGAGTTTAGTGAGGTTTAACTTAAATCGGTAACTTTAAAATAAATAAAAGTTGCCCTAATTTAATCCAATTACTGTTGTCTGTCTCATTATTTCGGGGGTTGGAAGGTAAAGAGGCTTGTGCTCTAGAACAGGATAACATTTAGCTTTGAAAAAACGTTTTTGGTTGCTATTTGGAGTTTTCTTGTGGGATTTGTTTAAGAAAATGATAGTATGGTGAATAATTAGGGGATATGTAACTATTATTGAATTATTTGACAATATTGTTATTCTGCATTTAACCTTCTTCCCCTGATGTTACTACAAGCCATTTGAACATGTTTTCTCAAGACAAGCAGCATACAAATAACCACTGCCTAGTATAGCCGAAGTAGGAATGAGCAATTAGCTCTGTGTGTGCTCATTAACTCCTCCAGGCCATGCCACATGATTTGCGGAACATGCAAATAATTGTCACTAAATGCAAACCTGGCTGCCTGGGGAACCTTCCACACAGCCTTATATCCCAGAATATCAAGGAAGGAAATCCACAATATCTGCTTTGAATTGGGTATCTGAGGGCCCTTCCACACTGTCCTACATCCCAGAATATCAAGGCAGAAAAGCCCACAATATCTGCTTTGAACTGGGTTATCTCAGTCCACACTCCGATAATGTGGGATTTTCTGCCCTGATATTCTGGGATATAGTGCTGTGTGGAAGGGCCATGGATCCAGGGAACTAGAACATGGTAATCTGAGAATCTGAGAAAATCTTGCTGCAAGGTAAGAGTGTAAAGGAGGGAAACGTGATGGGATGTTTGAACAAACTAGGTT
The DNA here is from genome assembly GCA_030556195.1 of Anolis apletophallus. Classification (NCBI taxonomy): domain Eukaryota; kingdom Metazoa; phylum Chordata; class Lepidosauria; order Squamata; family Anolidae; genus Anolis; species Anolis apletophallus. Next base: position 63,056,259 of record JARBWK010000004.1, on the reverse strand, counting down.
TGAAAGAAATAGCAACAAGGGAAGTAGAATATTACACAAGACAAGGGAAATAGCAATGAAGTGGGAGAAAAAAGTAGACAAATTAATATTAAGAAGGGGAAACCCACTCAAAGGAAGTAGTTGGGAAGGAAGAGAGAAAACAGTGGGCAAAGCTATTTGCCTTTGCTATTTTAAGTACAAAAATGCATAAATCATTCCTATTGAAGTTCTTATTTGAGTTTTTATGTTCAGGGAATAAGTCCTACTGGAAGAATTTATCTTAAATGTGGTAAGTGACCCTTTTCCAGTTGGAACTTTAGCTTCATTCCTGGAAAGCTGCTCCAGAAATTACCACTTCAACTGAGATATAAAAATGCAAGCGGAACGGAGTCTGTAGAGTGTCTTCCTAAGTTATCCAGGAGAGTAATGAAGAGAAAATCATTACCTTTCCTGAAGCTGTTTTATCAAAAGAGGACAATAGAAGGCAATCTACAGGTGAAGTCTGTCCCAGAAAGCAGAGAAGGAGTGGGCAGAGAAATGAAACTGTCAAGGAGGTGACATAATGATTATTTTAGCTTTGGAGAAGAATGAAGGGAATTCGCAGTCAGATTTAGAAATAACAAGAATATGTTAAGTCCTTCTTTCTTTATGCTTGACCAAATCACAGGGAGAAAAATCAAGGATTCTTTGCATCATGCTTCACCATGATGGCCCTGTTCATATGGATCAATGTTAGTGTTTCATTGAATCAACATGCCAGTGTGAATATTTTGATCATAATGCAAAACAAGACCTATCCTACTCCTACTGAATTGTCCTAAATGAAGCAGAATTATTCTGGTAAATCCATAACTTGGCTATGCTACATTTTGCTTTTAGCTCCCAGTAGTATGCTGGAATTTGCAATCCAAAGAAAGCAAAATCCAAGCTCTGTGTATGACAGAAGGCTTGTCCCCCACCCCGCTCCCCAACCCGGCGGAATCAGGTGATTTCCATCTCTCAACAGGACATGCATTTTGTGCTTCCCTTGCAAAGAAAACCTACTTTCTCCTATAACAAGCATTCTGATTTGTCAAAGAATGCAGACGGCATTTATAAGAAACTAGCTGTACCCGGCACGCGTTGCTGTGCCCTATTTAGGAGATGTGAGAAAGTATGAGTATGTAAGGGTTGGAATTGATGTTACTTATGGTCTTGGTGGGTGTGTGCATGTCTATATATGTATATGTGCGTGTATGTGTGTGTGCATGTGTATATGTGTGCAGGTATATATGTGTGTGCATGTGTATATATGTGTATGTATGTGGGTGCGCATGTGTATATTGGTGTGTGCATGTATATGTGTGTATGTATGTGTATTTGTATATGTGTGTATGTACATATGTGTGTGAATGTGTGTATATGTATATATGTGTGTGTATTTGTATGTGTGTATGTATGTGTGTGTAAGTGTATATGTGTGTGAATGTGTCTATATGTATATATGTGTGTGTATGTGTATATGTGTGTATGTATGTGTATGTATGTATATATGTGTGTGAAAGGGGGAGGAATGACATGGGAGAGGGTGGAACGTGGTGAAGGATGGGAATGGGAAGTGGAGGAGAGGGGCTGGAGAATGGGGAAGGGGGGTGAGACGGAAGGGAGGAAGAGGTTTGCCCTGGCCTAGGAGAGAGAAGCCTCCCTCTCCTTTCCCCATTCCTCGAAGGGAGAAAGCATTGTGGGGAGTGGAAGCAGGGAGGCGAAGAAGGTCTTGGAGGGGGAAGGAGAAGCAGCAGTGCACATTTTTCCGGGCCGCAGCCTCGCAACTTTGGCGGGGGAATTCTGCCTCTCCTGCTCCTGGGAAGCCCCATAGGCAAAACCCCCATAGCCACCAAGCGTAGTGGCGCTTGCGGCACACTCAGCCACCCCACCCACCCACACAACATCCCCTCGCCCTCACTCCTCGCTCATCAGGTGCCCGGGTCCAGGAGCGGCTGGAAGGCGACAGAGGACGAAAAGCCAGCGGAGGAGGCACCCACGACGCAACCCGGGTTCAGAAGCGCCGGGGAAACAGCGGAGGCAGCAGACACGGCCACGGGACTACATTTCCCAGAAGGCCCAGCACGGCGACTTCCTGTTCCTTCGCCCTCCTTGCCATTGAGCCGCGGGGCCTTCTGGGAAATGTAGTCCCGTGGCCGTGTCTGCTGCCTCCGCTGTTTCCCGGGCGCTCTGAACCCGGGTTGCGCCGTGGTGCCTCCTCCGCTGGCTTTTCGTCCTCTGTCGCCTTCCAGCCGCTCCTGGACCCGGGCACCTGATGAGCGAGGACTGAGGGCGAGGGGATGTTTGTGTGGGTGGGGGGTGGCTGAGTGCGCCGCAAGCGCCACTACGCTTGGTGGCTATGGGGGTTTGGGGGGGCAGTTTTAGGGGTCTTCCGCGGGGGACACGGCGGAGGGCGTATCGAAGGTTCAGGGTGAGTGGGGAGAGAGGGAGACGGGATGGGTTGGTATGTGGGGGAGGTGGTTTTGGAGTGCGCCTGCGCGATGTTCTCCCTGTGTTCTGCGCTCGCGGCCAGCGTAGAACGGAGTCAATGGGCGGTTTTGGGGGCTTGTTTTGGGGGGTTGGAATGTAGGGAGGTGGGTTTTTTTGTGTTAAGGTAATACCTCATGGTCTGGGGGATGTGTGTCGTTGGATTGGTGTTTGTGGGGCGTAGTTTGGCCGTGCATAACGTCCTTTGCACGACCACTCGATTTTTATATATATAGATGTTCCTTCAGAAAACAGAAAAGGTCAGTTCTTTCTGTCCTGCCTCTACTGCCAGGAATATCATATTAGTATGCCATTTCGAAAGTAAGTAAGCATATTTTCAAAGTGTGTAAGATTTTTCCTTACATCTGTTTTGCATTATTAATAGTTCTTTTATCTTGTAGGCCAGAGGTAAGCAGCTGTTGGAGGTTGAAGGCCGTGCTGGCATTAGAGGGATGCATTCACTGATAAAAATGAAATTTGTTTTGACCCCATATAACCCAACAACCCATAAGACATATTTGATAGAAAGGTGCCACATTTTGGGCTTGCTTGGCCATATGGAAGACTAAAGGTTGAGGCACACCAATCTAAAGAATGTGGGCTGTGTATCTTTGATCTATCTAGGCCCAAATAGGTTTTTGTATGGATCCTCCTAATGATTTTTGTTGCTTCCTTGGGGCTCACTGACTTAACCAGTGGCACCATTGTTGACACAAGAATCAAAATAATTGCCATTTTCCTGTAATTGTTAAGAAGGCACATTATTAAAATTACCACTTGAATAAACACAAGTATTTCTTGATATATACTGTGACGATTTTATACACACACTCACACAGAATGCATAAGCAGTACTTTTAAAATGTCAATGGCAATAACAGTTAAGGACTAGGAACACTAGTGTTTCCCCTTAACTACTGCCATTTAAAATTTACTGTGCATGTAAAATGCCCAGTGTATTTGATATCTTGCTGACAGAGAAAGTGGTGCTGAAAGTAACAAAGGCTAGCACTAAAGACATATAGGCAGCTGCAGAAGGAGCAGAGAATTCCCCAGCTTTAAGATCGTGGTTTGAAAGCACTCATTGCATACTTCTCCTATTTTCTCCATGAAAATAGCATGTACAACATTTTCAAAATAGTGTTGCTTGAGTGGAAAGCTCACACAACTTACAGTCATCCTTCCAGTTCTCCAGGTTGTTTGTACCACTTGTGCTTTTTTGCGGAAGCAATCTTATGCATCTTTACTAAGGTAGAAGACCTGCTGTTCATAGGGAGACTTATGTCTAAGTAAATACCTATATGTTTGTATTCTAGGATTGTTGGTATTTTTATCAGCATCAAAGATGGGATATTTTTGTTGTATTTGGAACCAGTGTTTAGTTAGCTACATTCTACAAGCATAGCTAATATGGCATTAAAATGTTTACTGTTCTTGATGCATCTCTTCAGATCTGCCTTTAAGTCTTTAAGAATTGTGCTGATTTTTTAAAGATTTCTAACAACACAGCCACTTTGGAGATGAGAGAAAATTCAATAAAGACCAATATCTAATGTGTTTCATTAACCTGAAGGAATACTTGTATAGTTGAAGCAACATTTTTCAGGGGGGCTCTCATTATTTGTGATCACTTTTAAGATCAACAATTTGTGCTTTTAAACAGAAATAAGAAATGTGGTGCCAAACCCAAAGGTTGATGATGTGGTAAGAATAACAACTCTGTGAACCTCTCCCCTTCCCTCCCCATCCCAAGCTCAAGTTCAGTAAACTCAAGTAGAAAAAACATGTGCATATGCTCACTAATTAAAATGACATAACATGGAAATATCTATTTAGTAAGTGTAATAAATAATATGTGCCAATTTACCACGACAGGAAAGTTTTACAACTTTAAAGTCAGTATAATATGAAATAGGTCGAAGAACAAGAACCTTTTTCAATCCTGATCTAAATTTCTGTCTGAACTCTCCATATGTTACCATCTTTAATTTAGACCAAGTTAACATTGAGCTAAAATGATTGGACTATTTTATACAATGTACCTTTCTTATTGCTGCACAAAGTAGGTCCATACACTGTAAGCTACAATTCTTTAATACTTGACTTTATTATCCGTGGTGACCTAGTTAATGGTCTATCCTTTAGTAGCAAGCAGCTGCTCTAATAATTTGGATAAACTCTTGTCATCTACAGTATATTTAACTGTCTGGAAATTCATTCTTAGTCTGTGAAAAAAATGTAAAGGGTACATACTGAGGGGAAAATAAAAATTGAGTTAATACATTTTCTGGGATTTTTCATGGTATTTATGTATCACTGTATTGGAGTTCTATATTATTTCACTAAGTCACTGGATGCAGTATCATTCAAACAAAATTAGCCAATATACATAGCCCACAGAGAAGCAGTGTTGCATCCAGGTTTGAGCACTGGACTAGGACAGTGGGATATCCTCTCCGCCATGTAAACATACTGGGTAACCCTGGGCAAATCATAATAATCTCTCAACTTCAGGCGTTACATGCTGCAAGTTTTGATGCTTGCTCCATCAATGTTTAACATTTACACCAATGGTTCTCAATCTGTAGGTCCTCAGATGTTTTGGCCTTCAACTCCCAGAAATCCTAACAGCTGGTAAACTGCCTGGGATTTCTGGGAGTTGGAGGCCAAAACACCTGGGGACCCACAGGTTGAGAACCACTGATTTACAAAAATGATCAGTTACTGTCAGAAGGGACAGAGACTTTCATCTATGCTGACGATTGTGCCATCATGGCTCAGCAGGGAGCTTTGAAATGGTTGAACAGAAGCTCTCTGAAGCGTATGGCTGCTCTTACTGCCTATTACAGGGGAAAGCAGCTGATTCCTAATCCATCCAAAATGCAGATGTGTACTTTTCTTTTTAAGAACAGACAAGCATCTCGAGCTCTGAGGAATCCCACTGGAGCATTGCAGCACACCAAAATGCCTGGGAGTAATGCTGGACCATGCTCTGACTTATAAGAAGCACTGCTTGAATATCAAGCCAAAAGTGGGTGCTAGAAATAATATCGTATGAAAGCTGACTGGCACAACCTGGGGATCACAACCAGATACAGTGAAGACATCTGCCCTTGTACTTTGCTACTCTGCTGATGAGTACCCATGCCCAGTGTGGAAAACATCTCACCATGCTCAATCAGTGGCTGTGGTTCTTAATGACACATGCTGCATTATCACAAGATGTCTACTCCCCAAACCACTGGAGCAATTACACTATTTAGCTGGTATTGCATCACCTGGCATTTGCCAGGAAGTAGTAGCCAGCAATGAAAGGACCACGACATTGATATCTTTGGTCCATCCTCTGTTTGAATATCAGTCAAATAGAAGGAACTTGAGACTTAAAACATTCAAATGTGGGGGGGAACCCTAAAATAGACGCATCCTGATAGGTTCAGAATTTTATACGCTTAACCCTTAAAACTCTGGATTTGAATCTATTTAATCTTTTGCATAATTCTTAGTATTTTACATGTTAGTCAGATATACATCATGGTCTTTCCAATGTTGAGAACATGCTGAGAATTTGGCTGATGCACATGGCATTTTTTTTAACTTTGAAGAATTTTTCAACTTTACAGAAAGAACTTGAGATTCCTTTAAAAGAAAATCCTTGAATGCAGAAGAAAGCAAAACTTAGGAATAGGCTTCAACTCCCTGACTAGCTCCTTTTAAGCTTAGACTTAAATCCAGTGTGAATTAACTGCAGAGCCAACAGCTTTAACTAACAGTACTGAGACTCATAGTGTGGGTGTAAAAACACTGCAGTAAAGTAAGCATTTTACTTAAGCAACAGCAGTAGTGCAAATTTAAGTTTAATAGCATGGATATAAAAACACTCTAGTGAAGTAAGCATTTTACTTAAGCGACAACATTAATACAAATCTGAGTTTTGTGTATTTAATCAGTTATGCCATCCCCAGGCCAAAGCATGAGAGAGAGAGAGAGAATGGGGATCATACCCTAATATCTCAATAGTATATGTAGAATTTAGATGCTGCTGGTATAGATGATGTAAATGTAACAAATTAAAAATGTAAATGACAAAGTGTGCCACAGCTAGACCTCCATAAAAGTTGACTCGAGGTTATGGTGTTTTGCTGCTTGTTGACAAAACTAGAAAATGGCAGGTATACCTCAGTTACCAAAATACATGCTTTCCTGGGTACTCCTTCTTCAAAAGAAAATTTGGTACCGAATGCAGCAACAATGTGGGAAGAATAAGAATGCGTTCTCACAGCTAATCATTTAAACTAACAGCAAACACATCTGTATACCTTAATAAAACGGAATGTTTGTATGTATGTGTGCAGAGGGCGGAAGGGCAGAAATGTGGCAGCATTCTGATTGGCAGCCACTTTCACAGGCCACAGCGACCAGCGCGGGTGATGGACCTGCACCAAACTTGGTACACATAACCCCCCTAACCCCCTTTACGTCCTGGTGCGGTTCGGGGGACATGACCCTCGGATTATGGGATTTGTAGTACTTTCTAACACTTTGGTTCCCACAGACCACTGAGGCCACCAAAAAGGACCAATACAGACCACGCTTAGCACACACAGCCCTCTACGTCCTGGTGCAGTTCAGAGGAGGGTGTACCATGGATGATGGGACTTGAAGTACCTCTACTCACTTCCCAAGTCCGCTGCAACCCTCATCCAATCACTGATCGAGACCAAACTTGGCAAACATAACCCCCATGACTGCCTTCACGTCCTGGTGAGCTTTGGGGGAGGACTGACAATGGATGATGGGATTTGTAGTACTTTCACACCCCTCTGTTCCCACAGACCACTGTGGCCCCCAACAAACACTGATAAAGACCACACTTGGCACACAGAGCCCCAGTGACTCACTCGACATCCTACTGAAGTTTGGAGGGGGGCAGAACATGGATGATGGGACTTGCAGTACCTTCCCTCACTTTCCAAGACTGCTTCAAACCTAATCCTATGACTGATCAACTCCAAGCCTGGCACACAGAGCCCTCATGACCCACTCTACATCCTGGTGCAGATCGGAGGAGGGTGGACCATGGATGTTGGGACTTGAAGTACGTCTACTCACTTCCCAAGTCCGTTACAACCCTCATCCAATTACTGATCGAGACCACACTTGGCACACATAATCCCTATGACTGGCTTCACGTCCTGGTGAGGTTTGGGGGAAGACTGACAATGGATGATGGGATTTGTAGTACTTTCACACCTCTCTGTTCCCACAGACCACTGCGGCCCCCAACAAACACCGATAAAGGCCACACTTGGCACACAGAGCCCCAGTGAGGGGGTGGAACATGGATGATGGGACTTGCAGTACCTTTCCTCACTTTCCAAGCCTGTTACAAACCTAATCCAATGACTGATCAACACCAAACCTGGCACACAGAGCCTTCATGACCCACTCTACATCCTAGTGCAGTTTTGTGTGAGACGGACCATGGATGATGGGACTTGAAGTACCTTCACTCTTTTCCTAAAAACAATGCAACCCTCATCCATTCACCAATACAGACCAAACTTAGCACACAGAGCCCCCATGACCCAATCTACATCCTACTACACTTTGGGGGAGGGTGGACCAGAGATGATGGGACTTGCACTACCTTCAGTAATTTCATGATACCACTGCAACTCCCAATAATGATGGATCAAGACCAAACTTGGCACACAGAGCCCCCATGACCCACTCTACATCCTGCTGCACTTCTTGGCACACAGAGCCCCCATGACCCACTCTACATCCTGCTGCCGGGTCCCCAAGCTAGTTTGAAATAAAACAGGCAGGTCGGCAAAGGCTCATATTACTAAATGAAAACATTTTAAACTTTCTAGTGTCCATCTGAAAGGTTTTTTTCCCCCAAACTACACCAAGCATGAATTTTCTTTTACTACCTCACTTTTTGTGTAATTTTCATATAGTAGCCAAATGTACAAATCTATATTTATTTATTTTTAGCATAGACCTCGATACTCTTTTCCAGCTCAAGCTTTTATTGCATTGGGTTGCTGTAAGTCTTTTGGGATGTATGGCCATGTTCCAGAAGCATTCTCTCCTGATGTTTTGCCTGCATCTATAGCAGGCATCTTCAGAGGATGTGAGGTCTGTTGGGAATGAGGAAAATGGGGTTTATATATCTGTGGAATGTCCAGGGTGGGTGAAAGAACTCTTGTCTGTTGGAGCTAGGTGTGAATGTTTCAATTGTCCACCTTGATTAGTATTTAATGGCCTAGCAATTTTCAAGGTGTGGCTTCTTACTGCCTGGGGAAATCCTTTCTTCAAAGGTGATTAGTTGTCCCTGATTGTTTCTTGTCTGGAGTTCCCTTGTTTTTGAATGTTGTTCTTTATTTACTGTTCAAATTTTAGAGTTTTTTCAAATACTGGTAGCCAGATTTTGTTCATTTTTATGGTTTCTTCCTTTCTGTTGAAATTTTCCACTTGCTTGTGGATTTCAATGGCTTCTCTGACATGATAGCTGTTAGTTTTTATTGTAGTTTTTATTGCATTGTTTACTGTGATCATGGCAATGACATCTCCAGCCCATCCCCTGTTCTGATATCAGCCAGCATGCCAATACCTTAAATCAAGAAATAGTTTTCTAAGATCTACATAGATACTCACAGGAACATCTCAGCAAATGAGAGTTCAAAAGTGGCAGGCTAAAACCCAGAACCTCAACCTATGACTGAACCCATGATGAGAGCCTCCCGCCTGGGCACACAGAAGACTGGGCGACTTGGAAGGTGCTGAACAGACTGCACTCTGGCAGAATGGGATGCAGAGCCAACCTTAAGAAATGGGGACACAAAGTGGAGTTCATGACATGAAGAGGAAACCACAGACCACCTATTACAATGCAGTCTGAGCCCTGCCATATGCACAATGGAGGACATTCTTATAGCAACACTAGAGGCACTCCAAGTGGCCAGCTACTGGTCAAAGGTCATTTAGCATAATGCCAAGTTTTTAAAACTTTGTGTTTTTTAAATACAACTGTACCCTCAGTTCAATTCTGATATGATAAATAAATAAATACTGTGGACACACTGCTGGAACCCAACACTCAGGGCCGTAGCCAGGATTTTGATTTGGGGGGGGGGGCTGAGTTTGGTTCGGGGGGCTGAGACTGGGTGGAAGAGGGTCTACCCTAGCAAACCTTTTGTATTGTTATCCCAATAACCCCATTAATGTGGGATATAATGAGCATGGTGATCAGATCATGATATGAATTAACATAACAGTTTAAATAATGTACCAGTAAGGCCTTTTCGCGGACCACCCTGAGAATTTCGGGGGGGGGGCTGAAGCCCCCTTAGCCGCCCCCCTGGCTACATGTCTGCCAACACTGGAGGTACGCATTTCTGTTGCCTTCCTTCATGAGCCTTTTAGTGCTGGTGCTGCTAAAAAAACCTTCTAGAGAATAAAGAGGAAAGGGGGCTGCTAGATGGACCTATAAAGATTTTGTAAAAAGCAGATTCTTTGCCAGAGATTTTGTTAACTAATGTATGACCATAAATCTAACATGCCTGAATGCTATATATGCAAAAGTGGATGAAAAGAAGGGCGGGTACTTTATGCTCATTAGATGGCTTGAGGCCCCTTATTTCATAAGATCAAATATTTAGATAATTGTATTCAGCTTTTGGTATTATGTAGTGATTTTTCATTAGCTTTAATTTGACTGAGAATTGTTAATTTTAATATATACTCTTGCAATATTTTAATCTCATATATACTCTTTGCAATATTTTTAATCCCGCGCTAAATTGTGGAGTGGGGGTTTTGTGGGTTTCCAGATGTACTTGGACTGCATCTTCCAGCAGCCCTAGCTAGTACTGGTAAGAGATCCTGAGAGTTGCCTTTCGACAACATCCATGGGAGAAGTTGCACAGTTCCCACTCCTGATCTGAAGTTTGAAAACCCAACATTTCCTCAAGTGAACATTCAACCTTTACAAACATGACAGCAGAGCATTTTGATTTATATTTTACTATGCAAATGTAAGCTTTTGAAGACATGTTTATCCTGCTAGCTTTGACACTAAATAAAATATAGATGAATTTATCCTTTAACTCACATCTAAAGGGGGAAAATGATTCATCGAGTTTTTCTTCTTCTGACAGGCAACTTAAAGGCACACACACACATACACATGTGTACACTTGACACACGACTCATTATTTTTAAAATTACAAAACAAGGACAATTGAACATCAATTTATTCACAAAACACATTGCATCAGAATTCATTCTAGGCCAACTGCACTAGCATGCAAACAGACATTCATTCTTCATCATTGATTCCTGAACATCCCCACTATGATTGATCTTGATTTGAAATGGGTTTAAAAAAAAAGCCAATAATCAGGCTCTCTCATTCCCATCAACCAAACTTGAGATGGAAGTGGGACCAAAAGAAGGGCCCTTCCTGAAGATCCCAGGGTCCAGACAGCTTTGTACAAGGTGACATGGTCAGCCGAATAGCCTGGACCTGAACCATCGCAGACATTAAAGGTCATAACCAGAACGTTGAATTGTTCCTGGAAACAAACCGGCAGCCAGTAGAGTTATTGCAACAGGGGAGTCGTCTACTCCCTGTAGCCAGCCCCAATGAGCAACCTGGCTCCAGATCTTTGGACCACCTGAAGGTTCTGGACACTCTCAAAGGCAGTCCCACATAGAGCACATTACAGTAATCCAGAAGGGATATAACTAAGGCATATACCACAGTGGCCAGATCTGGCTTCTCAAGGAACAGGTGCAGTTGGAATACAAGTTTTAATTGTTCAAAGGCCCTCCTGGCCATCATAGATGCCTGGGCCTCCAGGTTCAGTGCCAAGTCCAGGAGAACCCCCAAACGGCGAACCTGTGTCTTAAAAGGGAGTGTGATTCCATCTAGCACAGGCTGGATCCCTATTCCCTGGTCTGCTTTATGACTGACCAGGAGTACGTCTGTCTTGTCTGGATCAGGTTTCAGTTTGTTTGCCCTTACTGATGACAGTCACCAGTTTAGGGTCAGGACAGCTTCCTTGGCTTTTGGTGCGAAAGAGTAGTAGAATTGGGTGTCATCTGCATATAGGTGGCACTGTACTCCAAAACTTCAAATGACCTCTACCAGTGGTTTCATGTACATGTTAAACAGTCTGAAGGACAAAACGGACAAAACGGAACCCTAAGGAACCCCACAGGTCAATGGCCAGGGATTTGAACAGGAGTTCCCCAGCACCACCTTCTGGGTACAATATTATTCTTTTGTGCTATAGCAGTCTGTGCTTCACAACAGGCCAATGTTAGCAAAAGACTACTCTGTTGCTTCCACTTATCCACTTGTTTTCCATATTAACTCCATGGCTGACTCCTACTCTCTTGGAGTCTCCATTTGGCAACTGGAGTTCCGAAGATGACCAATCCCTACTCCCCATTATTTGGCACTATCCCAGTTTTCAACTACTATTTTTTTCTACTAGTCACAACCCAGTAACTCTCCAGATTGATTTACAAAGTAGGTTTTAAACTCAAAATGTGTCTTACTATTGTGTAAAGCCTCTTCTTTCCTTCATTTTTCTCTTCTGAATTATTAAATGTCTTCCCGAATTAATTCTATTACCAAACCCAACAGAAAGTTGACAAAGAAACATGCCAAGTGTGACATGTCATAAGTGATTTTAACATTGTTAACATGGATGCAAGCCAGTTAAGAGAAAAAAGACAAAAAGCTTTGGAATTCAGCATTCAGATTTAGATCGGAATAACACAATTATTAATACTTATCAGATTGTTGCATGCACCATCTGTTTAATTTATCACCTCCAACATGCCATTTACAGAAAAAATAATTGCTAATTTTTCATCACCAGGTGCAGCAATGCATCTTGTTTGTATGCATATTAAATATGATATTTACTCTAAGCTTGTGCACCATCAAATGTAATGCGCACCTCAGTCTTCAAAACCCTGAAACCGAAAACATATTTGCTTGCAAATGTATCTGTGCTTAGGTGAATCTATTCTGTAGCATGAATGCAGCTTGACACCACTTTAATTGCCCTGTCTCGATGCTATGGAATCCTGGGAGTTGCAGTTTGACAAGATCTTTAGCCTTCTCTGCCAAAGAGGACTGGTACCTCTCCAAACTACAAATCCCAGGATTCCATACACTGAATAATGGTATTCTTAGTGTTATCAGACAGCATACATGCTTACAGTATAGGTGCATCTTAGGTGATTCCAAATTCCTTGGGTAAATCTGTGCTGGAATTAATGCAGTCTAACACCACTTTCACTGCTATGGTTCAATGCTATTGAATCATGGGGGGAGTAGATTACAAGGTCTTCAGCCTTCTCTGCCAAAGAATGAAGGTGCCTCACCAAACTACAACTCCCAGGATTGCATAGTACTGAGCCATGGCAATTAAAAATGGTACCATTAATTATGACTGTATTAATTATGCATTAATTCTGCATTAATCCTAGGAGGGCTATCCTGAGGTCATAGACTTTAGCACCCAAATCCCTTTAGAGGTGCAAAAGGGAACTACAAGCAAATCTCATCGAAAACTCCCCTGACTTACTGAAAGGAATTCTGGGGCTGAAATACTCCAAAGGCAATTATTACCCCCAAAATAGGATTCAAAGTCTGTGTCTGCAGAATTCTGGGGCTTATAGTTTAAGGAGGGAGTTTCCCATTCTCAGTGAGAGAAGTCCTTGGCTCTCTGAACTACAAGCCCCAGAACTCTGCAGGTCCTATCTAATTTTGGAAACTAAGCAAGGTCAGTGCTAGTTAATGTTTGCAAGGGAGACTCTCAATGGTAGGTTATCTTTCAGGAGAAGGAGTTGGAAAAAAATCACTTTGCCCCCCCATGGGCAACAGCTTCTGTCTCTCTTACCCCTCCTCCCATCCCACTCTGACTGACTCCTTCTCTCCCAGCTGGGGAAGAAGACTGGACTTTTGAAGTTTCCCCAAGCCAAGTCTTCCCTTTCACTGCAGCTTTTCCCCTCCCTTTCCCTTCCCTCCCTCCCAGCCGAGGAAGAAAGATAGGTTTGGAAGGTTTGGCATGAGGAAAGAAAAAGGCACCGTTTCTTCTTCTGTCCCCAATGTGATGCAGCAGTAAAAAAAAAAAGCCAATGGGAATTTGGCTTGCATCAATAGGTTTCTAGATCCAGGGAAGTCATGCTATCTCTCTATTCTGCCTTGGTTAGACTACACCTGGAATACTCGTCCAATTCTGGGTACCACAATTGAAGGGAGATGTTGACAAACTGGAATGTGTCCAGAGAAGGGTGACTAAAATGATCAAGGGTCTGGAGAATAAGCCCTATGAGGAGAGGCTTAAAGAGCTTGGCATGTTTAGCCTGAAGAAGAGAAGGCTGAGAGGAGACATGATATAAATATGTGAGAGGAAGTCATAAGGAGGAGGAAGGAGCAAGCTTGTTTTCTGCTGCCTTGGAGACTACGACGTGAAACAAAGGCTTCAATCTACAAGAAGGGAGATTCCATCTGAACATTAGGAAGAACTTTCTGACTATGAGAGCTGTTCAAAAGTGGAACTCTCTGCCCTGGAGTGTAGTGGAGGCTCCTTCTTTGGAGACTAAAAACAGAGGCTGGATGGCCATCTGTTGGGGGTGTTTTGAATGTGATTTTCCTGCTTCTTGGCAGGGGTTAGACTGGATGGCCCACAAGGTGTCTTCCAACTCTATGATTTTATGATTCTATAAAATGGCTTGGGGAGGATGCTGTTCCTCCGCTGCTTCCCAAGTTGGGAAGCAGGAGAGAAATGTCCAGGGAGGGAAACGGGTGTTGTTTCTCCTCCATCTCCAACTTGGAGGACTTGGGGGAGGCTGGCAAGAAATGGCTTGGGGGGGGGGGGAGGGAAGGGGCACCATTTCTCCATCTCTCAGCTGGGAAATGATCAACTGGGAGAGGAAGGAGAAAGGCTTGGGGAGGGATGCCCCTGCTCCACCATCAGGCGGAGGCTGGCAAGTTTGCTAGTCTCACCATGATGGAGGGGCAAAGGCACATTTTGGGGTGCAATTGTAATGCAACACTGAATCTAATGCACATCTCAATTTTGGCTAAGCAATTAAACCAAAAAAGGTGCATATTTAATTCAAATAAATACAGTACTCTATAGCTATACTTCGCCCACATGGAAATCTGTACATAGTGCTTTACACTTTTTCCAACATGGAAGCAACTTTACTTCTATTTTTCTAATTTACATATTTTTCTACACATTCTCTCACCAATTTAATTGTGCTTTTTATTTACATTTTTCCATACAAATTTCCCATTTCTTAAATCCAGATTGTCTTTTTTAAAAAGGATTATAAATTTTATTTGATACATCCCAACAATTAACAAACTTTCACCATACAAGACTTATTTCAGCATACATTATTACAAATGTAAATATTCCTTAAATCCAGATTGTCAAACCCACCAACCCCTTCTCTGAGCAATTGCACTTCAATTTCAGAAATTGACAGTTTTTCAACCACAAATTATGTTGCATTTCTAGCCACAGATCAAAGGCATGCAAATTGGGTGTTCTCGCTTTAAAATGTAAACAAAACCGATTTTCACCCACTTCTAATTAGATGCCACACAGCTTCAACTAAGAGAATATGATGCTATAAAGCCACTCATATTGAACTTGAAGTTCTGACTAAGCTTTGTATACCCAAGGGGAATTAATTTGCAACCTCTATAATAAGCGTGGCACCTGTGTTGGACAAATAGGAAAATCGACTGGAGTAAATGAATTTTGGTAGGTAAGCAAAATCATAATAACAAGGTGCCATGCTGATGACACGGTGCCTGCTGGCTGACTGTGACAGATTGAATGTAGAAAGCTTTTACTGATCCTCAACACTTCAGAGGCTTCAAGTTCGCAACCCTATCAAATGGCCTATAATAACCAATTCACATGACTTTTGAGGGGTTCATTTCAAGGATGGTTGATTGATGTTTTGAAAACAGAGTTTGAATCCACTCAAGGTATTGAGGTGTAGAAATAAGTACCTCTATGTAAAGAAGCTGAAATGCCTATGTGCATCATTGCAGCAGTGAAGTGGAAGGCAAAATTATTGATCTAGCCAACTTCTGCAATCTACTTAAGTAGTCTTTTTAAAAAGGTCTACCCAAATGTTGACAAGAATTTGTCATGAGGCTGTTTTTAGGGATCTGGAAGACTGGGAGATATACAATGAGTATACCTTGGAATTCCAAAATCTAAATACTCCAAAATCCAAAATAATCACACGGATGCTTGAAATGGTGACATCCTTGCTTTCTTAAACTTTGTTTCATGCAGCAAATTATTGAAAATGTCTAAAATTACTTTCAGGCTATGTGTATAAATATATATCTTAAATATAAATAAATTTAGAATTTGGTCCCACCTTCAAGGTAATGTATGTGCATGCAATACATTATGTTCATGTATGCAAATACAGTTATTCCATAATCAAAAACATTTTGGGTCCTAAGCATTTGGATAAGGGCTAGTCAACCTGTTCCTTTAAAAATGCAGCTGCTGCCTCACATATTAATAGCACAGTGAGCCCCCTTTAAGGGGTTAGGTACACAGGCCATATGAATAATTCCTGGCCATATGAGCCAGCATTGTGTGGACTCCATGGTGTCCATCCGATGCACAGGGCCCATTGACTGCAACATGAGAGAAACCCTTGTCCTATATTTTTAAAAGAAAGGTTGTGGGATTGGTCTGTTTTTATGCACTATAGTTGTTCACTTTCCTGTTCACACTGCCATCCCACTTCCCCAAAGCCTGTGCTACCCAGCTGTTGTAGCCTGGTCAGATTTCGAATGCTCAGAAGAGGAGGAAGGGGATGCTAGGATAGATTTGGAGGGCCCAGAGGAGGATAGAAGTGGCCTGGAGAGAGATACTTTGGAATCTCCTGGCAGTATCCACGAAACTGGATAGTGATATCGGTTTTCATGAGAATCTGCCAGAAGGGAAGGCTGAGAGAAAAGTGTGAGACAAATGTTTGTCCAAGTTAAGGTACTTGGAACTTTGGAGGCTGAGAATACAACAGAGACAGGCTCACTTTTCTCAGCGGCTTAGAGATAAGGTGAGAAAATGCAGAGGTGTGAAGAATTATGTCATGGGAGGGTTTGAGGCCTTCCCTTTGCAAAGAATCTACTCCTGTTATCTCACTCTGAGTTTTTAACATTTTATCCTGTACATGTGGCCTGCTGCGTTGTTTTTGATTTTAGATATTACATTTGTATATTGCTTTCTTATTTATATGTTTGTATTTTACTGTATTGTTTTGATTTTTTATTGTAATTTGTTGTTTGGGCTTGGCCCTATGTAAGCCGCCCCGAGATGGTGGCGGGGTATAAATAAAGTTTTAATATTATTATTTTAAATGGTTTTCTGCTGGTACAATCCTTTGTAAGAGCAATGTTGTATTCAGGTGAACAGCTCTCAGTTCCTGGTCCTACGTTCGTAGATTCACCTATTCAATTTTCTAAGTTTGTTCCTGGTTCTAGTTTCATGTATGGCATAGGTTGTCTGCCTTGGATTCATGCTATCTTGTTTATATCTGAAGATTAACTCAATATACAGTCTCAATATAGGATTTTGGAATCTTGGCTATCTTGGGAATACCTTTTTGAACTTTATTTCTCCTTTTCTCTTTTTTAGATTTGCTTATTTTATATACTCTTATCTTACTAGATTGCGTGGACAGAGTATGGTTTGTGGTGAAAAGGTGTTTCAGGGCTCAAATGCAATACCAGCAACAAGGGTCAGCACTTAACTTACCTTGTCAATCTGGCCTTTGTGACAACCACCAAGTACTAAAATGGCAATGGTCATCACTTGGCTGCTGAAGTGATGATAGGCAGAGAAGGGAGGGGGAAAAGAAGGAAGTTATTCTTGAAGTGATTCTTTCTGCCTTCCATTCTCTCACATCACTTCATCATAAGGGTGTCAGTCTGGCGATTTTAAACTGGTTGGCTATGCAGACGCCATCTAATCATCAGTCCCAGAAAACTTCATGAAAAGTTCACCCTAGAGTCAGAAATGGTTTTAAGGCACCCAACAACAGCAAGGTCTTTTGCATACATATTAGCTTATTAGTGACTGTTTATTTCTTTTAGTTTCTCTGTTCCTAATTTATTTATTTCTGTGTTTTAAGTTATATTTTATTATTTCTAATCATCCTGAGTGTTGTGACAGGATAAAAGTAGGAAAAAATGAAGGAAAGAAAGCAAAAAGTTTTGTAATTTTCAAAAACAAAAGAGAGAGAAGAAGACAAGTGAATAAAAGGGAATTAAAACAAACCTTCTAAAGGAACACTATAATTAAAAAGTCAGTTCCTTATTCGTGCAGTTAATTCCAAGGGTATATGAAATATATATTTATCTCACCCATTCATAACTCAAACTGCTGTGTCTAGGGGCATAATGGAACATGACTTAACGGAGCAGCTATCCTATGTCTCTTCACCCTCCATCCTTCTACTCTCTATTGCTTTAAGTGCAAGGATAGCAGGTATATGTTAATGAAAAATTTCAAAGGAGCTGTTCAAGGTAGTGAAGTTGTTGTGTTTCAGCACCTTGGATAGTTTCCTTAGAATTCAAACTAAAACCTGGGATGAATTTACTATCCAAGTAACACAGAAGCCATCAGCCATTGATGTTTAAACAGGGTGTTTTTTTTCACCTTCACCCTGGTTCTGGTACTGAAAGTCAGCTGGGCTAGGAGAAAAATACTAAAAACAAATATTTGAAGCAAGAATGGGTGGGATTTTCCTTCCCTCACTCTATCCTCCACTTTTATGTAATGTTTTTTTATCAGAATGAAACAAATATATATATATCTCCTTCTAAATCCTTAAATATTAGTCATATGTGGGTTGGACTTTTCACATTAATTTAGCCCCCATATAATTTCTGCTTTGGCAATTTACTTCATTTTCCTAAATTCCTGTTGGATTAGGAATTACACTGTGAGGGTAGTTTCACAAGTATCACAAATAACTATTCATAGTGTAGGTTCCCCCTCAACAAAAGAACAAAAAGAAGACTGTGTGTAGCAGCCTTCCTGAAATTGTGATCATTGAGGATGATGGAAGTTGTAGTGTAGCCCATAAAGAAAGTATTAGAATAAATGAAAACTATTGTCCAATAACTTCTTTCCATGTAAGGCAGAACAAACACACACATCTTCCCTTCTTGGATCAGATTGTGCCAAAATTGTGTCTGTACCGATTCCAAAATGAACTTGCAGTATTAAATTTCTGCTGAAAACTTGGCTGAAAACTTATTTGGAGTTGTGCAAAATACAATTTTTATATATTGAATATTTTGGCTTTCCTTGGCTCCAATAACTGATTTTTATGCATGAGTTTTCAAAGGCACCCAATGTTTCGAATCAATAACCAATTATACCTGTTCTTGCTTTGCTTGTCAA
Organism: Anolis apletophallus; assembly: GCA_030556195.1. Taxonomy (NCBI): domain Eukaryota; kingdom Metazoa; phylum Chordata; class Lepidosauria; order Squamata; family Anolidae; genus Anolis; species Anolis apletophallus. The sequence goes on along the minus strand of JARBWK010000004.1, from coordinate 63,037,282 downwards.
AGGATTATGTATATAAACTTCCAAAAGTGCCTTATCTATTGGGTAACTAAAATACCACCAAAAGACAGCAAACTTACCTAACCCTAAACCTTAATTTGGGGATACCTTCCAGGGAAAATAATTCCTATCAACATGTCCCTAACCAAAGACAATGTGTCGTTCTTTTCAATTTTGGAAAAAATATGCAGTCACTATGGTGATCAGCTACAGTGTTCTAGTAACTATATGAATATCGGTGTACTTTGCTGGAAAATTGTTCCAATGTTTTCTCTCACACTGCATAAAATGAATTAATATTGAAGTGAAAGAACAGCAAAGTAAGTCTCCTTAAAATGCTTGCCCATAATAAGAAATGAAAACGATTTGCTACACCAAATTGGAACTTGACAATCTCATAAATTGTTCTACATCTTAGTAGGTGATGGAAAGTCACTGTTGTAATGAGCCGATAGAGTATTTTAAAGAGAGCCTGGTTCTTGATGGTAGGAATATAGGATACATGATGTGCAGCAGACACACACCAAATTTTATCAGGTTGTAAGACTGAACAAAGGGTGTTGTATAGAACTGCCAGTATGTTTCTCTCTAAAAGTGCTGGTCATGTCTTTACCCTAATGCCATTTTACACTACACAATTATATCACTGTGTTTCCAACTTAACTGCAATGACTGCATTGTATGTAATTGTGGGATGTACAGTTTAGGGCTTAGAACTTTTAGCCAGACAGTTCTAGTTCTTCTGACCCAATCACAAATACAAAATTCCATAGGATGGAACCATGGCAAAGAAATTAAACTCATAATGCTATAACCATTTATTGTGAAAGGTACATACTCCTTAATATTGGAATGTTTTGGTTTTTATTAGAAGGATTTTTATCAATATATAGTTGAGTGCAATTAGGGATGGGGAGACTAGAAGCCACTATGCATTGTTGGACTACAATTTCTACACCTGATCTTGACTACACTGAGTAGGACGGAAGCAAATTCAACAGTATCTGTGGAACATGGATTCCCCCACCCCAGAATTAACATCTTAGACCTGCCTCTTAAAATACATTATATCCAGAATTTAGTGAACTACAGTAGGATATCCACTTTTGTGGGGGTTAGGGGTGTAGGATTTTCGTTAAAGTGGTAAATCCATGAATAAATAAAACTCTACATTTTTACCTGAGAGATCACCTCTCGAAGGTTCCATATACACTGGCCATTTAATGCAGATCAAAGTTAGGTGGCCAGACAACAAATTCATACAAAAGTGTGTGAAAGAAAGCCTGTAATACACATCAGTGCTCTGAGATTTGTGTAATCACCACCTGGATCTTAAACTGGTTCCTAGATTTCCTGTGTAATCATCTACACATCTTCAACACCAGTTTGAAACAGCATTGAATTGTGGTTAGTGTAGATGGGGCCTCTCACTCTGTAAATCCACCAGAATTCAGAGTAACCCTTGAAGACATAGAGATTCCTAGACATTCCTAAAAAGAAAATAGGGTATATATTTGAAGAAATTTAATCCACTAATGTGGAGGGCTGACTGTACTTGCTAAAGTCATCATATTCACTGAGCTTGGCCACATTTCCTTATTTTGTCAAGCTATCAAATGCTTTTGCATTTGTTAAATCTAGTAGTACATGGGGTAGTCACCATGAATGCCATCTCTAAAATAATGCAGGATATTGAATCAATAAATAAAATCAGGCTTTTTCTCTAAACAAACCTATTTGATCTGTGTCTACTACTGAAAACAGCACATACTCAAAAGATTATATGTTTCGCATTGCAGTAAATACCTTCTAAATGGATATTCTGTTCTTCATGAAGACAATAGCTTACTGGCAGAAACAAATCTATAAATAAGCCATGACTTTGATATGTAATTTGATGTGGTTGCTGCATTGAATAATAATTTCAAGTTCGATATTATAGCTGTGTGAAGATTTATATATCTCTGTGTTGCAGAAACACAATCAATTTTACTATATGGATATGTGTACCCGCTTGAAAACAAGACCCACTGGGTAGAGCAGTGTTTCCCAACCTTTTTTGAGCCGGGGCACACTTTTTACATTTACAAAATCCTGGTGCACACCACCAACCAAATGACACTCTAACACAGTAATACATATAGTTAATATGTTTTTAAATGTATTTATACACTCAGAAGCTTCATGCAGCTTTACAGTGAGTCCACATCATGCATTATAGGGGCCTGAAGTGTCCACATCATGCATGATAGGGTGTCTCAATGTCCACATCATGTATTATAGAGGTCTTCATTGTCCACATCATACATTAAAAGGGTCTCCACTGTCCACATCATACATTAAAAGGGTCTCCACTGTCTGGCTGGGGTAGAGGGGCCCCATGCAGCCGCCGCTGCTATTGTGGGAGGAAGAGGAGGACATGGTGGAAGCAAGCCCCGGAGAGAAAAGAAAGCGGGGAGGATGGAGGAGGAGGGGGCGTCGGTGTTGTCCTTCTTGCTGCGGCTGTTGCGCTTCCTCGGCTTCAGGGCGCCTTCTCCCTCCGCCACCAGCAGTAGGAGCACCAGGAAGCGGGAGGAGGGGGAGAGGAGGAGGAAGAGGCAAATTTGCCACGGCACACCTGATGATCGCTCGCGGTACACTAGTGTGCCCCAGCACACTGGTTGGGAAACACCGGGGTAGAGAGTACTGACATGTCAGAACTTCATCAAGGCAGATACTACAGTGGAACCTCAACATACAAGCACGCTAACATACGTATGTTTCTCCTTCTGAGCCATTGCTTGGCCCGGGTTTTGAGTTAACATCCAAGTGCACTTGTGCCAGAGAGCAAAAGTACTGATGCCGGAGAAGAACACTGCTCGCACCAGGTAGTGTGTGTGTGTGTGTGTGTGTGTGTGTTAGCACCAGAGAGAAAGAGAGAGAGAGAGAGCACTCACACCAGAGAGAGAGAGAGAGAGACTTGCACCAGAGAGAGCATGCACATGGAGAGTACAGGGCTTCAAGGGAGCAGCCTCTGTACCTCATGCTCAGTGCCTCTGCCTGTGTGCCACATGCTCTTCTCCACTTTGGGAGATTTCTGCCTGCCTGCCTCTTGTCTGCTTTTGGAGATTGTTGTCTGCTTTGAAGAAGTTTGGGTTACTTCATTTTGTGTTGTTTTTATTCCTGGTATGTTTCACTTCATGAAGAAACAGTGGGGGAGATAGAGCAAGAGAGAGAGGGGGGGGGGAGGGAGAGAGGGAGAGGGAGAGAGAGAGAGAGGCTGGAATTAGTACTGTACTGTAAATTATGAAAAAATGTTGATGCTTTACCTTGCTCTCACACTGGGCAACACACATTTTTGTTGCCTCAGATGTACTTCCATGCCACATGCTTCTACCATTTTAAAGTTTAGCTTTCTTTTTTTGTTCCATGTGAATGTGAATTTATACATTATTTGTTATTTATAAAGTACATTTTCTTTTTTAAAGACCCGTAACAAAAAACGGGGTGGTTTTCAGGGGGTCGGAACAGATTAATAGCAGTTTAATGCTTTTCAATCGGAAATTCGCTTTGAGATAAGAGTATTTTGACTTAAGAGCTCAGTCATGAAATTAATTAAAATCGTAAGTTGAGGTAGTACTGAATTAGACATTATTTTTGAGTAAGCTCCCAAACTCTAGAATTTAAAACTAGGGTGAGTAAAGTGTATCCTAGGAGGAAACGTGTGTAGCAGCTTTTCAGCCCATCTCAGTCCCTTTCACCAAATAGATCTCTTGGAAAATCTGCTCTTTTTAAATTATTTTTCATAAATTTTACTCCTTGGGTTTGCATTTCAACAGAATGCCACAGAGACCAAAATAAAAACTAGAAATGTTTTTGGGTGCGTTAAAATACTTGATTCTTTTTGATCCCGGTGCAGCCCTCAGTGGGTCCCACATGGTGAAAGGTGCCCCTTGAATCCTTTATGGTTACCCAACCCTCATCGGAAAAGATAATACTGTATAATACTTATCACAACCATAAAAACCCATGGTGGTAGGTAAGATAATATGTTAGGTTTCCATGAAGTGACTATAGTGCTATATCAGTGGTTCTCCCTGGGTGGTTTGGCCTACAACTCCCAGAAATCCCAGCCAGTTTACCAGCAGTTAGGATTTCTGGGAGTTGAAGGTCAAAACACCTGGGGACCCACAGGTTGAGAACCACCATGCTATACTGATAGCAGGGGTAATATCTCAATAGGATAAACACCATTGTAATCCCTCCCTCCTATCCAGTATACCTCATCCTCTCATACATTTCTTTTACAGTCATTCAGTTCTCAAAGTTTCATCAATGCCGCCACTGATTTGTTTTTACATGTTAAATAAAACTGTGCAAGCATCTTCCCTGATGCATTGTTAACTTTGGACCCCCAGAAACAAACAGCAAAAACACAACCCTCTATCCAGAATCCTTCATTTTATATTGCCTTAGGCAGGATATTACGTCAGTTACTATGCTGTTGTCATCTACATTTGTAGAGAAAAATGCAGCTTTTAAAAATTCTTAAACAGGTAGTTATGAAAAGTCAATCAGTTAGAGAAACAGGAAGCAGGACCCACATTTTTGTGTTTAGCTTCTTTTCTGTTATTATGCTTTTCTATAGTGATGGACTTCTTTAAGAAATATTAATTCCTGAACTATGTAGAATATGGCATTTTCAATCATGTGCTAATTCTGCACAAATCAACCATGTGCTAGTTCTACACAAAAAGTCAGCCAGAATCTACAATGTCATGTTTGAAAAGCCCTTTGTTTTAAACTCCTTGCTGCTGACAAATCTCTGCGACACAATATGCCATGCCAACATGCTTCAGGGAGCTATCTTATAAGCAACATTATTCTCTCTGCTTTAAGAAATGTTTTGTTCAACACAAATCTTTGTGGATTTAACAGTGCAATGCACTGGCAGTGTGAACAAGATACAGTCCATTTCCTGTGGTCATTCATATTGCTTCCTTACCACCTTCATATGGTAATAAAGAAGCAATACACTCCAACACTTCACAGATGAAAATCAGGACCTTTTGGGCAACACAACAAGCTGTTAGTGATGAAAAACACTCAAGTAAGGACAGGCTGCAGCAGATTGCTTTTGACTGACCCTACTGGAAAGGGTACAAGTTCATCCTGCTGAGTTGAAAACAATTTGCACTTTGAATGTGGTTTGCAACAACAGAAATAACGCAGATGATGTCCTGCTCTGTCACTCCTTTCCACCTGCTACTAAGGAGGCTGTTCAAGTCCTGAACCGATGCTTGGCCGCTGTAACGGACTGGATGAGGGCAAACAAATTGAAACTTAATCCAGACAAGACAGAGGTACTCCTGGTCAGTCGTAAGGCCGAACAGGGCATAGGGTTACAGCCTGTGCTTGATGGGGTTACACTCCCCCTGAAGGCGCAGGTTCGCAGTCTGGGAGTGATCCTGGACTCATCGCTGAGCCTGGGGCCCCAGGTCTCGGCGGTGGCCGGGAGAGCTTTTGCACAGTTAAAGCTTGTGCACCAGCTGCGCCCGTACCTTGGGAAGTCTGACTTGGCCATGGTAGTCCATGCTTTGGTTACATCCCGAATAGACTACTGCAATGCTCTCTACGTGGGGTTGCCTCTGAAGACTGTTCGGAAACTGCAATTAGTCCAATGCTCGGCAGCCAGGTTACTAACAGGAGCAGGGTACAGGGAGCATACAACTCCACTGGCTGCCAATTAGTTTCTGAGCACAATTCAAAGTGCTGGTTTTAACCTACAAAACCCTATACGGTTCCAGCCCAGTTTACTTGTCCAAATGAATTCTCCCCTATGAACCATCAAGGACATTAAGATCCTCCGGAGAGGCCCTGCTCTCGATACCGCCATCTTCGCAAGCGCATCTGGTGGGGTCGAGAGACAGGGCCTTCTCTGTTGTGGAACTCCCTCCTAAGCAATGTTAGATATGCCCCCTCCCTGTTGTCCTTCCGGAGGCGAGTGAAGACTTGGATGTGGAACAAGGCCTTCCCAGAATAAACTGAGATTGATTTCAATCTGAAATGTGTGACCACTTTTATAGACCGAGTTGAATGTGGTTTTAATGGCAATGTGGTTTTTATGTATCTCTGTTTTTATGTATTTTAATATGCTGTTTTAAGATGTTTTAAATTTGGATGGCATTGAATTTTGCTGTAAGCCGGTCTGAGTCCCTCCTTGGAGGTGAGAAGGTCAGGGTACAAAATTTTTAAAATAAACAAATAAATAAGGTTATGACAAAGAGGAAAAGCAGGAGGAGTGAGAAAGTGGGACATTTTAGATGCAATTGCAAAAGTGGGATGACAGAGAATTAACAGAATTAACTGTTCCTGCCAAAATGGGGTAGTTACAGAGTATGCGGTAGTGATAACCTGGATGAAAATTCTTTGTTCTTTCTTATTCAGCCTATGTTCTTTCATGCATTGATTGTGGTTGGTTGTCACTAAGTCGTTTTGAAATGAACAAAAGAAGAAAATATATAGGTGAATTACTGAAAGTATTACTATTAATATTAATATTACTACTCAACTGCTGGAGAAATTCAGCAGGATTTCTGCCTCTGTTTATTTGCTGACTATATCAATTATCATTACGACTGTTTCTAAAGCAAATGCAGTATGTGCTTCCAAAGCACTATTATTTGTAGTGGGGGGAAAAGAGAAAATGCATAATGCATTTGTAAGAAAAACAAAGTCTAGATCTACTGAGAAAATGAAACAAATTTTATATAGGAGCCCTTTCTACATTGACCACAAAGGTGATCCAAATCAAGCGTAAAGGATACCCAAAGAGGCTCACTTGGTGGCTAGCTTGTGAGTAATGATCACCTCAGAGTTGACAAGATGTCCCAACTGTCTAACTACAGAGGTTAGCAAAAGCAATAAGACTCTTATAGCAAAATAGGTAAAGTATAATTAATAAACATGAAACAGACCGTAAGCGCACACAATACCATACATAAAGATGTCCTGGCAAAGGTTTGTGCAAACCAATATGGGAAATCTTCCAAAATCAGAATACACAATTTCGTAAGGTCCAACTGCAATAGTCCAATAACATCCGATATATAGTAGTCCCAATAGTCCAATAAGAGTCTAGGAAATGTAATCCAAGAGACGCTCGTGAGTCCGAAAATGTTAAATGTCCAAAATACGAGGAATCTCAAGAAATAATAAGTACATGCAAGGAGCTATCAATCCAGGCTCCTGGAAAAGATCCGGGATAACAGAAAGCCGACGGAGTGAGTATCCACATGCATCGGAGCCGCTGAAATCCATTTCGCTTTTAAACAAGCTTTATCAAGAGGTCACATGGGAGTGTTGTGGCTGTTGAGGCCTGGTCTGAGGAGGAGGGGGGCTCTTTAGTGATTGAGTCTTATGCTCCTGAACTGGAGTCTGAATTAGAGCCCACCACTGTAGTGTCTCAGAGAGAAAGTAGCTCTTCTCTAGATGATAGGAATTACCTCATAGACAGATCTGCTTTGAATGATAGTTTCCCGTGAGGCTGCCAGATGCTCTTCCTGGTGCTGAGAAAAAGGTGAGCAAGGTGGAAGAGCCTGGGTTGCTGCCTATAACTCAGTGCCTCCAGTTACTGAGAGATAGCACCAAGGAAAGGCAATTAAGGTTTTCCCAGAGATTGAAAGATAAACAAAGGGATGCCAAGTGTTTGACTGATAACTTTTCCATGGAAATGGATTTGGTTTCTTAAATTAGCCCCTTGAGTTCTTTGGTGTGAGAGCAACTTTGAATTTTCAAGAGAAAGTCACCTGTTTCATGTGCTCCAGGATAGGAGCTTCTGGTCTTGTTTTCATGTCATGTTTTCTTGCTTGGTATTAAGGAATCACATTTTGGATACAGTTCTCTCCCTAAATTCTATGGATTTTTGGCTTTACTTTCAGCATTGGACTCTGCCATTTGTTGCATCAAGAATATTATGACTGTAACCTATATTTTGGAAAGATTTTTGAAGCAAATATTTTGGATATACTTCTACTTTTGCTTTGTATGTATACCTTGGAAATACTTTGCTATTTTGTACTCTGGAATGTACTATTAAACTAGCTTTTTCTATAGAACCCTCTTTTATTTAATAAACTTTAAATCTGTTGGCTGAGCTATATTTAGACTAAGTAGCTCTTCATTTTGGGTGAAAAGGTGTCACATAGGTGGCTAGGCTGCAACACTGGCTATCTCCAGCTGTGACTCCTTAGACCAGTTCCACTAGAATACCTCTTTATAACTGAGACATTAGATCTTCCACATGTTTCCAAAAAATGATGCAAGTGTTAACTGCTACTAAGCAACTACTTTTCCAGTACAGCTTGCCACTGGGTCGCACTTTGCTATTTCGTTATTTTTAGACCCCCTCATTACACCTGGCAATCTTTGTGGTTAAAGCACTGCCATCTGGACTTTTAATGATATGCTGATGGAAGTGTAATCACTGGAAAACTTTGCTCAGCGTTTCCCCAGGGCATAGAAATTGCGATACATATTTAATTTATGTTATATTGCACTCCTCACTGCTTACGCTTATAGTACAAGTACCATAATCACCACATTTTGGCACTTTGTTCCAGTACGTAGCCAAATGCATCTACTATACATCAATAGCAAACACAGAGCTTCAGCAAAACACTCCTGAACATAAAAAAGCAATTCAAACATGGAGAAAAAACTTCTGTATTTATTTTTCTTAGTGTTTAATAAGATTTATATACCTGAAAGCATTCTTGTTTATGTTTCATTTCTGCAAAAAATGCCAATTGTGTCTTTTTAACCTATGGAAGGTAAATTTTTGTTGAACTGTCTGAATTGCTTTTGTGATAGCAGGGAATGATTTTTCTATTGTGATTTGAGGCACAACAATTTGTATAGGAGGACAGGGAGCTCCACTTTTCAGCAAGGAATTGTTTTGCTTAGGCAATTGAAATATTGAGAAGTAATTTAAGTGGCTTGCTGTTTACTTGCTGAAACATTTTAATGGTAACAATCAAGATCATGTTCCTCTTCACCACAGATGGATTTCCTTTCCTTCGGAGGACAATTATCTGGGAATCAAACAAGACTTGGGAAAATAAGTCTGTAGTTAATGAAAAGAGAATTCTTTAATATTATCATGAGCTTGACATGCTTACAGTAAACCAGCCAATTTCTTTGCTTTTTATGAGAGTCAAGACCAAAAATATACTTCCTTCCTGCCATCTGGAGAAAACAAAGAACTATCAAGAACTGTTCTGAGATTATAGCGGTGACAAATACATCACTGATTATCAAAACAACAGACCCCAAGTCTCTTCTTATCATTGTCTTTCAAAACATTGTTGATTTTTATGAGTGGGTAACTTATAGTTGGAACCCCAATGGTGCAGTGGGTTAAACCAATGAGCTGCTGAACTTACTGACCAAAAGGTCGGTGGTTTGAATGCAGGGAGCAGGGTGAGCTCCCACTGTTAGTCCTAGCTTCTGCCAACCTAGCAGTTTGAAAACATGCAAATGTGAGTAGATCAATAGGCACTGCTCTGGTAGGAAGGTAATGGTGCTCCATGCAATAATGCCGGCCACATGACCTTGGAAGTGTCTCCGGACATCACTGGCTCATCAGCTTAAAAATGAAGATGAGCACCATGCCCCAGAGTCAGACACGATTAAACTTAATGTCAAGGGGAAACCTTAACCTGTTAAAACTTACAGTTCAGTATAACAACTCATTTGCATCCTCCTCTATGACTTCACATTTTTGCAATAAATTCTGAAATGGAGAACCAGTGACCTTCCCTATGCAATTACCTTTGTAGCCAACCCCTGAAAATACTGTCTGAGGATGGGTTTGGAGAGGGGGTGTCATAGGCCAGAGAAGTTTTGAGTCACTATAAGAGTGTAGCCTGGTGTGCTGTTTAGGCAAGGAGTTCACAAAATCCATAAAGAAGCCTTGGTATTTTTTGGCTGTACGGACTCTGGAAGCATAGTTCTAAATCTCATATTAATTTTAGAAGGCATTGATATGATGCTGTTGCTGCTGCTGTTATGCCTTTTCAAGTTGTTTCTGACTTATTGAGACCCAAATACAAAGCTATCAGAATGTTCTATCTGCAAGATTTGTTCAGAAGAGGTTTTTGTAAAACCATAGAGACAGAGATCTTACCTGTTTCATTCCAATGCTACCAAAATCATCTGAAACAACAATCTATGTGATGGAATTTTTCATTCTAGTGTCATCCATGCAAAACAGCAAGTTAACATGTCAATGCAGCTTCCCAGGTGAGGATATCTAACTAATGTTGTTCTTCAACCCATCCAATCAATATCAGTATTGACTTCAGAATTTAATGGCTATTACCTTCACAAGGATTTAACAAAAATTGGAACCCTTCAGCAATACCTGTCAAGAATTCAAAGATCTAACAAGTCTGCCACTAGAGAAGCATTATAATGAAAGTCAACTTGTCACTAGATATTGTTTTCCGTTCCATTTGGCCAGTCATAGACAGAACTGTGAAGACATAAGAGCAGCGTGGGAGCTGCTGCTGAGAGGAACATAAATTATTTAGTACTAAGAAAGTTATGAAAATACATAACCATGTAGATGTCACCATTTGGGGGGGGGGGGATCCCAAGGTAAGAGTGCAACCCCTCCAAAAAGATTTTTTAAAACATGGAAAAGAAGATATAGAGTGGTGGCTGTTCATGACCAAGAATGTGTACTGGCATAACTACCCCAGAGGCAGAGGAAAAAAAATAATGGCAGAAGAAAATCATGTCCTTCGGAGATGAAAACAATAGCAAGGATGGCTGGAAAAACCAAGCACCATAACAAACACTTAACTTGCAGGTTCCTAAGCTGCTTCTGGTAAGAGGTAGTTTTTGCTTTGCTTCTCCAATGCCACCATCACAAATTGCTCAAAAAAGGAATTGTGCCAACTCAACTGAGACTTCTGGCAGTGTAAGTCACCAACAGGATTCTAACTTATAGCTTCTCAAACAGGAGGTGAAAACTATGCAATTGAACAAGTTACTTTCAAACTTCTTTGGTGTTTAAAAATGAAAGGAAGTTCAGCAAAGTGCTTCAGATTTCATTAAGAAGTATGATTGCATATGGTCACTAATGATCCTCTATGTTAAACAATGAAGAAAGGTTGACCATATTAAGTATGGCCATGTTAATATGTATGAAAGTACTACATGGGATGCTTCTCCAGTTGCTTCTTCATGTCATCCCTTTCTCATCTATCTAAAACATGTCATCCATCTAAAACACAGACATCTGCTTTTCATCTTAAAAACAGACAAGATCCCGAGTTCTGAGGATTACCTGGGACAGAATCCCACTGGAGCATTGCAGCACACCCAAATACCTGGGAGTTACCCTGGACCGTGATCTGACCTACAAGAAGCACTGCCTGAATATCAAGCAAAAAGTGGGTGCTAGAAACAATATCATACGAAAGCTGACTGGCACAACCCAGGGAACACAACCAGATGTATGCGCTATGCTACTCTGCCACTGAGTATGCATGCCCAGTGTAGAACACATCTCACCATGCTAAAACAGTGGATGTGGCTCTTAATGAGACATGCCACATTATCACGGGGTGTCTGCGTCCTACACCACGGGAGAAATTACACTGTTTAGCTAGTATTGGACCACCTGACATCTACCGGGGAGTAGCAACCAATAGTGAAAGGACCAAGGCAATGACATCTCCAGGCCACTCCCTGTTTGGGTATCAGCCAGCACGCCAATGACTTAAATCAAAAAATAATTTTCTAAGATCTACAGAGACACTTGCTGGAACACCTCAGCAAGCGAGAGTCCAAAAGTGGCAGGCTCAAACCCAGAACCTCAATCAATGGCTGGTACCAAATGAGGGACTCCCTCCTGGGCACACAGACTTGGAAGGCACTGAACAGATTGCGCTCTGGCACCACGATATGCAGAGCCAACCTTAAGAAAATGACATGCAAGTGTGGAGAGAAACAAGCCACCTACTGCAATGCAACTAAGCCCTGCCACATGCACAATGGAGGATCTCCTTGCGGCAACACCAGAGGCACTCCAAGTGGCCAGCTACTGGTCAAAGGACATTTAATAGAATACCAAGTATGCAAACTTTGTGTTTTGTTTGTGTGTTTTTTAATGCTTCTGACACAATAAATAAATAAATAAATCCCTTTCTCATAGAAAACTAGTTCCTAATGACCACAGGATGTTCAAAGAGAATGTCTTCCCATGCTATCATCTCTAATCAGTGTGGCATTGTAGTCACCTGAAGTCACTGGCCATGATGTCTGATGGATTCTGGGAATTTTAGCCCCTCAAAAACCTAACATGTCTATGTTCTCCTCAGAAGTTTTGCAACCTAAATACCATGAGAATAAGGTTCAAGAACAGGGTGCATTAGCCAGGCTTAAGTGTTCAATGTTTTACTATCAAAAGTCAGTTTCCATGCATGCAGAGATGCAGACTGTCATGCCCTGGAGGTGCACCAGTAGATTCTGAAAATGCTCTTTTTAGGGGATAAAGTCAGATAGCCTTGTGGCTTGGGGAAATAAAAGACAAAGCTCCAGACAGGGAAACAATGCAGAATTTATAGTGCATGCTTTTTTTATTCTAACATACATGTGTGTTGTTAAAGCCATGTTTCTGTAACGATGTTCGTTGACATCTTGCATCCAATTAATTAGGCTCAGGAAATAATGCATTTCAGTCAATGCTTCTAAAATTACCACTCTGTGCTCAGAGGGAACCATTCTCAATTTACAAAGAGACTAACAAAATCCTTGCAATTATAAAGTTGGGGTAGGTTGACAGTATGATGGCAGCAAACCTACAGATTGCATATGTAGCATAATTCCATTTGTCAGGGCAGAGGGGTTAATTGAAGCAACAATTAATTGCATTGCTGCCTGATGCAGAAATCCAATGTATACTTGTTCAAGGATTTCTTTTTGGCTTAGAAAGTGAAGCACTGGGATTTCTCAATTTAAATGGTATATGGATTGACAGAAATTCGCCACCCTCATGTTCTTGATTGCTTTTTAAACAAAGAAGTTTTTAATTAGACTTCTTGTTAAGACTGGCTATTTTTGCATTGTTGACATAAACCTCTGCATACTGTTTATCCTCTGCAGATCTGTGTGGCTGGAGGCAAAAGTGTTGCTTGCAGCAGAAAGGGCCTCACTAATCTGGCACTGCAGTTTCCTCTTTTGCAGAAGCTGTGTTTCTTCTTCAAGGAATATTCAGACAGTTATATTGGTAGCTTGAAGGTAAGAGTATAATAATTTAAAGAAAACTATCCTCAAATCTACATTATCCCATTCACCCATGTGCACAGAAAAATCATATATCAATTCAGAATCAGTGTACATTATTTCTGTTAATGATATTCTAAAACAACACTGGGTGCTAGTTTTTCATGGTGTACCAGCAAACAGGCAAGTATTTTTTTCTCATTGGTGGCTACTATTAGAAACAGAAATGTTCACAAAAGTTTTAAGCCAGTGGTTCTCTAACTTCCTAATACCGTTAACCCCTTAATACAGTTCCTCATGTTGTGGTGACCCCCAGCCATAAAATTATTTTCATTGCTACTTCAAAACTGTAATTTTGCTAGTGTTATGAATTGTAATGTAAATATCTGATATGCAGGATATATTTTCATTCATTGGACCAAATCTGGCACAAATATCTGATACGCCCAAATCTGAATACTGGTGGGATTGAGGAGGGGATTGATTTTGTCATTTGGGAGTTACAGTTGCTGGGATTTATAGTTCACTTACAATCAAAGAGCATTCTGAACTTCACCAACGATGGAACTGAACCAAATTTGGCACAAAGAACTCCCATGACCAAGAGAAAATTCTGAAAGGGTTTGGTGGGCTTTGACCTTGGGTTTTGGAGTTGTAGTTCACCTATATCCAAAGAGCACTGTGGACTCAAATAATGATGAATCTGGACTAAACCTGGCACAAATACTCAATATGCCCAAATGTGAACACGGGTGGAGTTTGCAGGACCTTAATATTTGGGAGTTGTAGATGCTGGGAGTTATAGTTCACTACAATCAAAGAGCACTCTGAACCCAGCCCACAATGGATCTGTACCAAACTTGGCACACTACCTACATGGCCAACATTGAATACTAGTGGGGGTTGGGGGGGCTGTTTTTGAATTCTGGGAGTTGTAGTTCACCAACACCAAAACGAAAGAGAAGGACAAGCGGAGTGATCTTCAGCCTTCTCTGCCAAAAGGGTTCCTAAGACCATCAGAAATAATTTTTTTTCTGATAGTCTATGGTGACCACCCCCCACCCCCACCACCCAGGTCCCGACCCCTAGGTTGAAAAACTGTTTTCAGCAGTTGATGACAATTTCTCCACTCCCACTATTTATCCTTCCAAAAAGCACGAGGAGGTGAAGACAGCTAAGTTCTGTTGTTCTCTCTTCAAGAATATAAAGCATAATGATTTTCAATATTCATCTCTAGTACAAGTTGACAATTAATCTTTGTATATCATCCTTTTCTCCGAAATTAAAAGACAGTCAAAGTAACTAACAATGGTAATATTCTGGTTGAAATTAAGTGTAACGAAGGCATTAAAACAACAATAAAACATGCCAATAAAAAAACAGCTGCTTTTATATTTTATATAGATTAAATGTTAAAAGCCTATCTGATCCTGTCTGCTGGGGTGTTAGCTATCCCTTCCAATACTTCACATAGACCTTTGAAAATGTAGGCAAGGGATTTAATTTACATCTTTCCAAATCCTGTTCTGTCCCACTGTATAAATATGTTTTATAATCTGAAGCTTTAATAATGCAGTTCAAGTTACGTTATATGGTAGTGTAGATCCAGCCTAACATGGCTACTTCTTTGAAAATTACCGAGATAGGTATTATTTATTTATTTATTTAAAACATTTCTATTCCACCCTTCTCACCCCAAAGGGGACTCAGGGCAGAGCACAGCATATATACGACAAACATTCAATACTGGGACAAGAATTCATTATATGCCTACATAAACATCAAAACATTTATCTCAGCATTAAAATACAATGATACACCTGATGTATATTACCTCCCTGTGACTCATTGATGTTTGCCATATTTGATTGTGCCGCTTGAAGAAGCCGTTTACTGGTGAAACGGATCGGGCCCGCACTTTGGACCGTTGCGGCATGCCCTGCGTCCTTGTCACATCTTGGGAAGCACTACTCCGCGTTCATCCTCTGGGCGCCAAACCCCAGCTTGGATTACAAATAGCACGCCTTTGAGCGCATAGCCGCGGGCGTAGCTTGGGAATTTCCAGCGTTCATCTCTCCTTGAACTCCTTTCCTTCTTCCTTGAACTTCATTACCCTGGACCCTTTGAATTTTCCCGTTGAACCCCTTTGCCGTGTATTGTCGGTTCGGTTTGCCAGCGGTATATATCCACACTCCGTATCTATCGGATTATTATTATATATGTATATATATCTATGTTATTGTGTTGACCTCCGCCATATAGATTGAGACTGCATATATTCCTGTAGTGTCTCCATTATGCGAATGAATTAATTTGCATCATAAATCTGATATTACAATTTGTATTATATATCTTATATCAAGGTTCTTTGTGTTTGTATCGGAAGTATTCTCTACTACTCCTTGTGTGCAATTACATAAACATCAAAACATTTATCTCAGCATTAAAATACAATGTTTTCTTATGCAATAATATGAAAATCTAGTGAGGCAGAGGTCTTCCTAGTGTAGGTAGAATATTATGTCTATTCTTACATTTATTTTCACAAAAATACTATAGTGAAAATGTATCCATAGTATAACACACCATTTTGGAGTGGGGGTGCTATAGTTCCTTTAGAACAGGACAACACTGTATGCTGTTATTTCAGTGTATCCCAGTGTATTCTGGTGTCTATGAGCAGCCAAGAGGAGAATGAAATATCACTTTAATGACTTTATGGTGGCCTGCTGTAAGGTGAGCTTAATGAATACAAAATCAGAATGGGAAAAAACAACTTTTTATAATTGTCTACATGTTAAAGATAAGCAAAGCCTGCGGACCTTGGTCAACAGACGAGTCTTCAGCATTACGCAAATGTTGATAAGGTGTCACTTATTATACAAAGATAATGGTAAGAAAAACAGATAAAGTGACAGGTTTGTATATGTATATTTAATGTGGGGAATTGAAAAGAGTACTAAAACTATAAGAAAGAAAAATTGGAGGCCTTCCAATGCAAATTACAGCAAATCATTTCTCACTGTTTTAATCTGATGGCAGTCCTATTTATTCTTCATGCAAGTGTCACACTCAAATTAATGTAATGCTCTGTATACATTGTTTTAATTCAGAATATCTTCCATGCATCAAGACGCCACAGAATATGCTGCATAAGTTAGGCAACAGTGCAGAGCCTGGAACAGATCAGTCCTAGGTCTGGTCATTAATTTGTTGGTGCTGTTCATTAGAATTTGGGAGATTGATTCATTGCTATTAACATTGTTGAAATACACTAATTTGTGGAATTGTGTTGGCTGAGCCATTATTTTTGTTGTTAGTTTTCAAAACAAATCATGGGATATAGTAGCACAGAACTATAGAGTTGGAAGAGACCACATTCCGGTCCAACCCCATGTCATGAAGGAACACACAATCAAAGCATTCCAGGCAGATGGATATTCTGTCTCTGCTTTAAAACCTCTAGAGAAGGGCATTATGTCACCCTCCGAGGCAGCATATTCCACTCTCAAGTAGTGATTACCATCAGATAATTTTCCTAATTTTAAATGGAATCTTTTCTTCTACTGATATAAAAAAAGGCATGAGAACTGTTACATTTGTACCCTATGAACACATTTTGTAATTGGCTCCTTAAAAATTGTCTCATAGCATAGAACTCCCTAACAACCTTTTCAACTTTATTTTGACACTGGTTGGACTCTTTCTTCTTTCTCTCCTTATCATCCTCACACTTCTCTGTCAACATTTAAACTGTTCGTTCAACCTTCAATCCTTGATCCACCAGTGCTCCCTCCTCGATTAACTCCTTGCATCTGAAGCTGGATCCATACTGCCATACAATGCAGTTTGAGCCTGCATTGTATGGCCAGTGTATACACGCATATGATGTAGTTTTATGCATAAAATGCAGACTCAAACTGCATCAGATGGCAGTGTAGATCCAGATTCTGAGGGTTGTGAAACTCTTGGGGAGAGTATGAGACTTTGCAAAGAGGATTACTGCAGATTGGGGAGAGTCACATGACACAATTTTTGGCTGAATACGTTTTCCATTAAGATAAAGCTACTATTAGGCATATCCTAATGAAATGCCTTGCATAGATTTTGCAAATCTAATTCCATTTTCAGAGGTTAAATATACTACAACAACAATATAGGCATTCATTGGAAGCTATGGGACCAAGGGTTACTCCTGGAGATCTTAAAATTCAGTTGAACTTATAGAGAGAAATACAATCTTTCAGATAGCTTGAATCCAAGCCATGTAGGATGTTATATATTATAAGCAGTGCTTTGAACTATGCTTAGAAATGGGATGGTAAACAAGTGAGAGTATTGCAACAAGAAAGGCAAGTTTTCCTTGTAACTGGCCCATTCAGTAGTTTGAACACAATATTTTGAGCACAATGAAGTTTAAGAATATTTTCAGTATGTTGAGTATATATTATCCTATGGAGGGCTGGGCTGTAACAATTCCAGTCCTCCATATCCACAGATTCTGCATCCACCGATTCAATTATCACAACTTGAAAATGCAGTTGAAGAGCTGGAGGTGGCCCCTAATGCAGGCCAAGCTCACAGGGAGGGAGGGAGGGGCCTTGGCATGAGTGACTGGAGGCCTCCCTTTGTCTCTGAAGGATTGATGGCAGTGCGGAGGCTGAGAGAGGACCGCTTAGGGAGGGAGGGAGGAATGGCTGGCTGAAGCACCTGAACCCTGTGTGGCCTTGGCAAATTGATTTAATTTGTTCTGTGACTGAGCTCTTGAATGGATTAATAGCACTTCAATGCATTTCAATATGGACTTTTGCTTTGACATACGAGCAAATTGAGTCACAGAATGAATTAAACTCTTATGTTGAGGTATTCCACAAATTAAAAACCTTGACCTTGCCATTATATTTAAAGCAAACCATTTCATTATGCCATTGTACATAATGAGATTTGAGTATACAATCCATGGATTTTAACATCCCCTAGGAATCCTGGGACCTAACCCAAGGGGTTACCAAGGGCCCAATATATCGTGATTGGATCAGACATCCCCAAAAGGAACATTGTGGAATTGGCCTTGGGTGTCATTGTAAAGCCCTACAATGAAATATCTCCAATCCACAGTAAATATCTGTTTCCACAGTAAGTAAATTCAATAGGAACTCACCCTTACACTTTATAAAAGAAAAAATTAGGAGAGAAACACCTTTTTAAAAAAAAAATCTGCCAAAGAGTGCATTATAGGGAGCAGCATTGCTCATATGGGGCACTTCTTCTGCCCCTTGCATTTTCTCATTCATCAGCGTAAAGAGAAACCTAAATAACACTAACATGCAAGTGAATATTGCAAGGAATATTACTAATACACTTAATATCTTTCACAAGTTTTGATAGCAATGTCATGTTTTTCTCAATGTAAAATAGAGAGGGAAAGCTACTCATAATCATAGATGAGGATTATGGATGAAATGTTTTTTGCCACCATACTATATAATACATATAGTATATTCTTCATTGCTCTGTCGAAGACAAGTCTGTTTCCATTTTAGAATGACACTCACTCTTCTCAATAGAAACTCCTCATATTTAGAAGTGCAGTTCAACTGTATGTTAAAACATGTGCATTCTCTCAAATTTATCTTAAAGCTTCCACTGATGTCATTAGTAATGGGTTGCTACAGTATTCATATATCAGAAGGTGGCAGCATGTTGCGCTTACTGAATTCCAGTTTGAACATAACAGATAGGAGACACTGACATATAGCCTTATAACAACACTAAAAGTTATATGGATGCCTTGAAGGGAAAACATTATATAGGGTAAAATATTCAATGTATATATGTCACTGTCTATCCCTCTGAATCTTTTCTAAAAGTTTTTTTTAGATACAGGCAGTCCCCAAGTTAAGAATAAGATAGGCCCTATGAGTTTGTTTGTAAGTCGGAACAGGTACATTTTAAAGTGTAACCAGATACACACAGAGACACACAGACATGCATGCATGCTTTGGATAACACAGGGAAGGGCTGACATCCCTCTTGTGTTTGATTTGCTGTCTGTGTTCCTGTTCAGAAGATTTTACCTCACTTTCTATCCCTGTGATAATTGGATTTTGAAAAATTTGACTTGTGTAAGCAAGGATTACTGATAAAGCTTCAGTGGATACCCCTTTTCCCCTTGAGAACTCTTTCAGGGGTGAATTTCCCTTCCATGCGGTAGACTTCTCCCACTTTCTGTTCTTAACTATGAGTTGTTTGTAAGTCAGATGTATGTAACTCTGGAACTGCCTGTATGTTAACTTTAATAATGATAATAATACATTTTATTTATATTCCACTCTTCTCACCCCGAAGGGGACTCAGAGCGGATTACATTACACATACGGCAGACAATCGCTGCCGGTTGACATACATTTACAATACAACAAGTACCATTTAGAAGGATTTTTTTCTTCTTCTGGCTGCGCTACAGGGTGCGTTTGCTCCATTACGTCATTACGTCACAAGGGGGTGCTGTTGCTTCATCCTCATGACGGAGAGCCTCTGCTTCCGCATTCCACCTTCCGACAGCCGATCTTTCTTTTTATTCATGCATTGTAAAGTCCTTTCTTGTAAAAATCCTTCCTCACTTAGCAGTTCCCAGTTCATCTATTCACAGCTGGGCTGTTTTCGAACTGTTGGGTGAACAGTGGACAGGGCTCACAGCTGGGTGTCTAGACCAGCCCGGGAATTGAAAATGCAACTTTCTGATTGCAAGCACAGCTGTTGTTACCGCTGTGCTATCTCTCCGGCCCTTTAACATGTTTATATCACATTGGATTAGATATTTAGGTATCCACATTTTTTGCAAGAAGCAAAACACTCAAATGTTACAATAATAGTCTTTTAAAGGAACTCTGTTTGTTGTTTTTAAAATAAAGCAGAACATTTTAAAGTAACAAATCAGAGAAACATTGGTTCACTCCTTGGAGAATTAGAAAACTCAGCATATTGCATATTGAAAACATACCCATGCAATTCTAATATAGCATAAAAAGGAGAATAGAGGGGAGGAATCTAGTAGCATCTTTGAGATGAACTGATTTATTTAGCTTCAGCTTTCTTGGATAGCACTCTCCTTCTGATGCACAGGTGCATTTCTAGTCCATCAGAAGAAATTGAGAGATATTAATAAAGTCAGTCTAAAAGATGGATTACTTCTCCTGCCTTTATTTTTTCAGCAAATTGCTGTAGCCTTCACAGCAGCCATCCCAAGAAAGATATTAAAATTATGGATATCTATAACAGGATATTTTAGATATAAGGAAAGAAAAGAGTAAGCCAATTAAGATACTGAATAAGGATGACTGTAACTATGACTAAATCTGAATTCAACCCATATGATTTTGTGCTCATTTTCTGCAGATACTTTAAGTCCATGCACATAGAGCTGTTATGTCAAAAACGTTCGGTCTTTCCTTATTACAGAAGTAAGCTCAGAGAAGCATACCTGCAAGAGAAAGGCATTTTGGAAATATCACAGGAAATCTGAATAGTGCCAGAAACTCAAAGAATGAGTTCAGAAATATACTAGCTGTCTAGTGGCATCTGCCAGTGCAAAAAAGAAGTGTAACATGAAAAGAAGGAAATGTGCAAAATCTGTGGGGTATTCTGGTCTGTTTTCTCAAAATTCTTCAGATGTTATGCCTGTGTTGGGGAAGAGTGTTAACAAGAAATGGAGAACTGAGATATTTGCTCTGTTATTTTGGCTAACTGAATATCCAGGCAGTTGAAATTAGACTTGTGCATGGATTCATTTTGGCCATTTGCCCTTGGCTTCTTCAGCTTCTTTGGACACCCGTAATGGCAAAGACTTTACCGCTGTGGCTTTTTTGACCAAGCCAAACCATGTGGCTGCCACTCGCAGCTACCTTCTGCTCCATTTGGGATCACGCGGCATGTAGAGAGGCTGCAGCATGCTTGCACAGGGTTTTCCTGTGAGCCTTGCCTGTTGGACCAATCAGAATAGAAGGAAGGAATGATGTGTCTTATGCAAACCATGTCTATTTAATAGGGTAGTGCCTCCATTGCTCAGTTGCATCCTGGCTCTAAAAAGAGATGCTTCAGACTAATTGCCTTGCTGCTTGCTCTCAGCTTTAGTTTTTGGCTTAGTTTGGCCTCTCTTTAGCATTGAATCTTTTTGATTTTCCTTGATTTTCTTGATTCTTTATTTAGTAGGACTGGGAGTTGGAAAGTGCGGGTGGGTAGGTGGGTGGCATTTGTGGACTTGTGGGTTAGTGTGCTTTTCTTTTAGGGTGGCTCTGAGCTTTGAGTCACCCTTTAGCTTCTTCTCTTATCTCTCCTCCCTCATCTCTTTCATATTATTGTTATTAATAATTATTATAGGAATTCCAGAAAACAGCAAAGTCTCATTCTCAAAAAAACTACCTTACCTACCTAAACTTACCAATACCTAATAATTTCTTTGCTTTGCAATCTCATCTCATGTTCTCTCTGTTTATATATCTCTCTATGCTCTCTGCCTTCTTAATCTCATTTAACAATAATAAGTTGGCTGTTGCTGCCTAATAATAATAATAATAATAATAATAGATTTGGGCTTCTGTGAAAGGGTCACCAAGCCAACAGAACCCATTGTCTCTGTCCAACTCTAAACTTCATCAACACATAAAATATTATTGTTATTATTTTATTAGTATTCATAAGAATTGTCCCAGCAAAACACCACCAACGCAGGTTCTACCAGCCTTCCTCTAACAATAGTAAGAATCCTATCCTTTGCAATCTCTCTGTCTTCTTAAATGTTTTTTTTCCCAGTGGGTCATACAGGAGTGTTTTTCTAATAAAGGGACATGTTGCTGGCCTCTTCCAAAGATGCAAAGGCTTTGGAAGAAGTTGTTGTATGATGTGGAAGTGCATCTTTGACATTTGGTAGGAAGGAATTGTGCCATGCTGCTGCTCACGGAGAAGTTACATGGCAGTGTCAGTGTGAGATATCTTTTGGGGAATTTTTAAGGATATTTTATTTATATCTCATGGAACTAAATAGTTTTAAACTGGAGCACTATCTCCTGTATCATATGAGGTTCAGGGCAGAAATTTGTATTCCATTGACAGAAGTGGCTTTAAACTGGTGTTAGTCTCCTTTAATGTAAGGGGCTTTGGGCAGGGCAAGGGATTTTTTTTTAAAAGGAAGTACTGATTGTGTGATGAATGTAAGATGAATGTATTGCCAGCTCTTCAGTTCCACGTGTGAGTGTGATGAGGAGGCCGAACTCAAAACAGGACTGCTGATGATATAAGAGGGGAGGTTCTCTAAGCTAAAAGGATTGTCACCCGTGCTTTCCCATCTCAATGTGTGAGGTTGTAGGTCTGCTGAGATTTGTATTCCAACAGTTATCTGGAGGGCTAAACCTTCCCCACTACAAATTAATCTTCAGATTAATAGTTTACACTCCTTGAACTGCAAACTGATAAACAGTTGAAATATGTAGCTCTTGAGGAAGAAAAATGAAAGGCCGAACCTAGTTGAGATGGCAAAAAATATGGTATGAATGAGATTTTATTTATCTATTTATTTATTTATTCAGTTTTATATTCCGCTCCTCCCTGCAGGCTTGGGGCGGATCACAACAGCATTCGATAAAAACATCGAGATAACAACAATGTTAAAAGACCACAGGGGTTACAAATTCTTAAAAACTCAAAAACATGGTCATACAATTGCACGTGAGACAATGGAAGATGAGGCCCTCCAGGCTTCCATTCCTAATAGCAGAACAAAAAGATTTAAAGTACATCAGAAAAAAATGCAGGTTAGCACCCCTTTTAGCTGCCATGGTCCAATGCTTTCAAATCCTGGGATTTGTAGTTTGGTGAGACACAGGCACTATTTGGAAGAGGCTGAAGACTTTCTAAAACCACAACTCCCATGATTCCATAGAGAATGGTGTCAAACTGCATCAGTTCTATAGTGTAGATGAACCCTTAAAAAGTAAGAACTGATCTAATGAGGACTAGAAATTCTTCTGAGGAACAGCCAGTCTAGGCATGATAATAAGCAACTGTCAGGTTGCCTTCTCGGATAGTAGAAAATCTATAGAAAGATAGTAAAAGATGTTCTAAAACCTAGAATCTAAATGAAGACATCAGGATGCAACATAGTAGAGACATTCCATTCTTAAGATGATATATGTGAGATTTTACCTCCCAAATATCCCACTTGAACTTTTAATTTACTATAAACAGAAAAAGGAAGTGATTTGTTAAAAGTAGCACTGTTATGCATTGTTCTCCTCCTGTAAAAAAAAACCTGTCAGGCACCAGATTGGAGCACTTTAACAACAAAAGGGAGGGGGTCGCTCAAGTTTCCCTTCCCTGCATCTAAAATGGATTCCCAGAAATTCTTGTTGCAACAGCTGTCTCTCTCTTCACACTCCTCTAGTTTCTCGATTGGTAGCTGCAGGGGGAAAGGAAATGGTACTCTTTCAAAAAATGGATTTTGCCTGCAATTTCTGGCTGCGGGTCCTGATCCCAAGGGTGGGATTGTTATTGTGCTGTTTCTAATCCACCCCATTTAATGCCATAAAACTAAATGATGTTCCAGTAAATCAGTTCCCCTTGATTAAGTATGGCATAAAATAAAGGATCTTTAATCCTGCATTTATTAACCCTGGATATGAATTTGAGATTGCCAAATGAAGTTTTCCTTGAACACTGCAACCATTTCAAGGAGGAGCATTTTCCTAGCACTAAATCTTTACGATAAATGCAGTACCTAACAGACCTAATAATTGCAGGCTGTACTAATTACCTTAAGGAGCAATGCTCCAATAATATACTGAGTAGACAACAACTCTTCCAGCTTCAGGCCTGTGTTCATTAAGCCAAATTAGTATGATGAATGGATAAGGTTATTTGGTTTCATCCACAGTTGACAGAGCTTGTTTATCACAAAATGGGGGAGAGGGCCACAGAGTTTAAGGGGAAAATAAAGGATAACTAAGAATAATGACCAGTCATTTTCTAGCACAACCTGAGATGTTATATATCACTTATTGCATATTTCTGCTCTTGGTAACAACTGGGAAACTACCATGGTGTACCACCATGATTGATTAAGAATAATTTCTGACTGCCATGATAAAAAGTCCTTTAAAGTAAGCTATGAACCCCACAGCTTTGTAGAGATCTGAAGTGATGCTGAAACATAATCATTCTGATGCTAAAAGCCTATGACTATATCTCTAGTCATGTGATACTTGTTGAGTAGCTTTCAGAAAAAGTACTTGGGACATATGAAGAACGCTTGAGGTGCTGGTTTTATTTGCCAAGGTCCTTAATTAAGAACAAAGTCTGAAGGATGTGATCAAGGACACAAGAAGTAAAGAAATTGGCTGCTTCTCTCTCTTACCTGTTCTACTCCTTCCCTTTTCCATACCCGCAGACCTCAATGATTTCTATTGTCTGTCTTCCACAAAGAACTAAGCTCTTAAGATGATTGACAGCTAGCAAGAGGAAAAATGTCACTTCCACATACAAACCTGAATTTAAAGATTTATGGAAGGAAGTAAAAAAACCTCCATCAAACTTCAGAATAAGAGCTAGTTTATAGCAGTATCAAGCAATAAAACTCTATCAGGAATATATCATTCCATGCTGCGTGTGGGAGATTGTAGGGGTTTTCTTTTTTAAAAAGAACAAACAAACCTCACTACACAAATAGCATGCCAGAGCAAGA
Organism: Anolis apletophallus; assembly: GCA_030556195.1. NCBI lineage: Eukaryota > Metazoa > Chordata > Lepidosauria > Squamata > Anolidae > Anolis > Anolis apletophallus. Next base: position 63,012,279 of record JARBWK010000004.1, on the reverse strand, counting down.
AATTAAAATTAACCTTCCCAATGTCATGCAATTTTATGCTGCTGCACACAGGATCACCTTCTCCCACCTCAACCATCCGCTTCAAGGAGACCCAAGGCACCGTTCTTAAGACAGACACCACTTCTGGTATCCTTTACTTCCCCTGTCATTCCCCTTTCCCTCGAGGAGATCCAAGTCACCATTCTAACTTCCAATAGCTGGTACAAAAAGGAACAAAAATGTGTAAAAGCTAGCAATATTGCAATTACAAAATTACAATGAAGGAGAAAATACAGAGAAAACAAAGTGTTGATATATTACTATTGCACTATTCCTTAGGATTACATTAATTTTTTTATAAAAAAAATACTGTTCCAGGCTCATGTAGAATGATTTTGTAAAAGTATCGGAGCATAGGAGACCACCCATAGGAACCCCATTCCTTCAAATCACTGAAACAATTCAACATGGTTGAAACATCGTCAATGAACTGTTTTCGAAGTGTGTGGAAATGGGGGACTTGCATGTGATGCATTTGTAAGAGATACTCAATCTGCAGTTGGATTCTTTTGCATTTGCCAATACTATCATGGATACAGTTGATATCTATTAGAATATGTGCTTTTCATACATTTGTAGGTGTCTCCCCATTTATAGAATTCATACTCTCTGCCTCTTACGTTGTTTCAGTTTTATTTATTTGTCTATATTTTGTGCACATATGACCACACAATTCTTCATCTGTTCTTCCTTCTTTTCATATTTTAACAGCTGTTTATAGATTTTGCCAAAATCTATAAATGGCCATGTCAAGTTTGTTAAATAGCTCCCATGAGAGCAAGCAGTATGAAATAAAGGAAACTGATAAGTTATCTGAGGAACATTTCACAATTAATGCAATACAAATGAATTCTAATTGTCAGGGTTGCATCCTATGATATTTTGAGGTTTCTAGTTTGGTGAGGTACTAATTTATTTTACTTATTTACCCTATTTATACTCTGCCTTTCTCAACCCTGAAGGGGACTCAAGGTGATTTTACATATAGGCAACTATTCAACGTCTTAAAATAACATACAGTTCAAATGAACATTTAAATTAAAAATTAATATTAATGCACATTTAAACATTTTAAAACATTATATTCACTATTAAAAACCAAATCACCCATAATTGTAATTCGGGGTTGTTCCAGTAGTCATTGCACATATTTCATATCAATTATTTCACTATAATTATCCTCTGAAGATTTGATCCCAAAGCTACATTTTCACCTTCCTTCTGAAGGCCAGGGGGGAGAGAGCTGATCTAATGTCTCTGCAGAGGGGGTTCCACAGCCTAGGGGCCACCACTGAGAAGACTCTGTCCCTGTGAAGAAGGCAGGACCGAGAGCAGGACAATCTTAATCCCCGAGGTGGTTCATAGAGGCAGATATGTTCAGACACTTAAGCTCTCGGTCTTAGAATTCTAATTAACCATTCCTAAGTTGCCCATTATATTGAGTAAGAGTGATACCCAGACAGGTTAGTTGGGTTATATAGGGCTCAGATTCTCAGAAGTTAAAATCCCATAGGAACAATCCTAGGACATTTGCACACTACAAAGTTACAGCTTTATGATTGTGTTTTAACTGCATGGCAACATCCTATGGAATCCTGGATTTTGCAGTTCCAATAGGAATATTTAGAATGATCATATAATCAGCTAGTGTTGTGGTTTGAGTATTGGATTTGACTTGAAGGTAGGCAAAAGCAATATATCTAGAATTATCAGTCAGATGGCTTACCAAGTTACAAATTTCAGGATGCCAAAGGGTGAAGATATGGCAGTTAAAATGGAATCATTTGGGTATAATTGTGAAGTGTGAAAGGGTTACTGGACATGTTTCATTTTGAAGTTCAGATGTTGATAGGGATTGTGCCCAGGGATGTGGCGCAGCTGGCTAAGTGTCCGTTGCATAAGATCTCTCTGACCAGTAGATCATGAGTTCGAGGCCTGTCCGGGTCGAGGTGGGTGCTCGACCTTTAAGTGTAGTCTGCTGTCAACCCTTGCAACCCGAAAGACAGTTGCATCTGTCAAGTAGGAGATAAGGGTACCACATTAAGTGGGGAGGCAAATTTTGACTGAATTATGAGGACATTAAAGAACTCCAGGAATGCTGAGAAAGAAACAACAAGGGATGCTGAGAAATCTGAGAGATGAGGAGTGCATCAGCTCCCTCTGGTGGCCAGAGTTTGCCTCTGTTCATCTATATGTTGTGTATTGTTGTAACAGCAGGGATTATCTGCTAAGTATGTGTACCTGTAATCTCCTCTGAGTCCCCTTCAGGGTGAGAAGAGTGGAATATAAATAAAGTGTATTATTATTATCTATTAGGATGCATAGCCAGCCAGTGGCTAACATGCTGATGGAAAATAGGCTAGCAATTGGACAAAGGTGATGTGCCCATCATAGAAAAAGAGATGTGAGGCCCACAATCTGCACTAGGGAAGATCCAATTACAGGAAAAGTTGCTTGTGCAAATAGTTAATTAGGTATAACTTCCTCTGTCTTTTGTTATTGTTTTATTGTCTTGGGTTTTTTCCCTGAATGGGTGTTAATTTGGTCTGGAATATGTTATTAACCACTTTGTAGAGCAGTAAAGCAAGGCGTCATCATAATCCTGTACTTTGCAACTGTAGAGGAACCTTGAAAGAAAACCTTTGCTGTATAATTAACCAAAGTATAGAAAGCTGTCCTAAAGCAATTAGGTTGCTGAAAACTTGTGGGCACAAACCTCTGGATGTTCTCCTGCACAGACTATAATGAAATGGAGATGCAACAGTAATTAGCAATGGCATGCTAGCAGCGAACCCGCAGGTGCAGATAGTGGCAGTTGGCTATGGGCCAAATGCCTGCCTGAACAACCATGTTTTTACTGCTCTGCGGAACGGCAGGAGAACCCGGATGGCCCGGATCTCTTCGGGGAGGCCGTTCCACAGAGCTGGCGCGGCTGTGGTAAATGCCCTCTGGCGTGTAGTGGCCAGTCTACAAACCCTGATATTAGGCACATCCAAAAGGTTGAGTCCCTCTGAGCGCAGTGATCTCCTGGGCACATAAGGGGTAAGCCGCTCCTTCAGGTACACTGGCCCCAAACCATATAAGGCCTTGAAAGTTAGAACTAACACCTTGAAGATTACCCGGAATTCAACTGGAAGCCAGTGCAGTTCGCGCAGGAGTGGAGTCACATGGTCGGATCTTAAGGCTCCCGAGAGCAGATGCGCTGCAGCGATTAGACCAAAGGACCACCTAGTCCAAAAATCTGTTGCCATCAGATGTCAGTGGGACGTCATAAGCAGGACTTGGCTGGAACAGCACTCTCCTGGCCATTTTTGTTATTAACCGCCATCAAGTCTACTTTGACTTATGAATGAGAAATTTTAAAGTCATGATATCATCAACAGCAATATTACAGTTTTGCAGACTGAGAAGCTTCTTTGGGTTTATTCATCTGGGTTGCAGTTTTCTTCTTTTCTTACTACTTCCTGCCTTACCAAGAATTAATATTCTTTCTAGTGAGCAATGTGTTCTCATGAAATCACCAAAGTATGACAGTTTAGTCATCATGGCTTCTAGGGAAGGTTCAGGCTTGATTTGGTCTAGGACCCATTTAATTGTCTTTTTAGCAGTCCTTAGTAGCCACAGAACTCATCTCCACCATCACATTTCAAATGAGTTGATTCTCTTCCTATTAGCATTCTTCACTATCCAGCTTTTCAACAAGAATTGAAAAATACAATGCCATAGACAATCCCAACTTTAGCTGTTGTACATGGTACATGTTTACACTTCAATATCTTGTGTTAGTGGCTCTCATTGTGTTTTGTGGTAGCATATTTTGAAGCTCAATTATACACATCTTCTTATCTGTCCTGAAATTCCCACCATTCACCTCAGTGACTCTAAGGAAGATAGAGAGAAGGGTGTGTTTGTGTTTGTGTATGAAGGAGGAAAATAGATAGAAATTCATCTCATAATAGCAGAAAAGAGTAATTCATTGAAGGGAAAAGGATTTCTCTACCATATGCATAATCTTCTATTTTTCCTTTTTTTCCTGAGCCCAAAAGCCTCAAATTTATTTGAGACAACCATTTTATTTTTCTTAAATATGCCTGTCATGTAAATTGTGTTTTTTCACAACAGCCACAACTTTTCACATGCTTACATTTTCATCAAGACATCTGTCACAAGCCCAATATCATTTTCTTGGTCACTAGCTGTCAACGTACATCCCAGTTTCACATGAGAAGTTCAGATTTATTCGCCCTGTGTGTATCACTTTATGCTTGCATATACTGAACCATGTTTGCCCTGTTATTACCTATTTCCTGAGTGTCTGAGTGCCCATCAATCCCTTCTTGTTTTAATCAACCAGAATAAATTGATGTCACCAGCTCCTAGAGCACTAGATTTTGTTGAAGCATCTTAATTAAGAACACAAAACAGAGAAAGTGCAGCCTCATAAATATGCTGTGTCTTTGGGAGCCTAATCCTAAATGTTGCAGTGCCAGGAAATACCCTTTCAGCATAATTAGCAGCTTCATTTTCAAGTGCAGTTCTCTGCACGCTCACCTGGTAGTTGTGTAAAATGAAAGTTATTCATGATGAGAAAGCTAATAAATCTGAGAGAGTCTATGATCATTTTCATGCTAAAACCACAGCTGAGATCTTGCATTACACTGGTGGATCATAATGTTGTAACAGACATATCTCCACATCTTTCCCTGTCCTTGAATACTTAACCAACTTGTTTCTTGGGTGGGCCTCTCCGTGGCCTTTAAGCAACTAAAGGAGGACAGGTGGAGAAAAAAGGGAGTCAGGCAGCTGTATGGCTGCAGTCCTGCAGTTAACAAAAGAGGAATATTCTCCTGGACCCTTGGAGGATCTTTAGGAAGTTCAGGTGAATACATTTTGTCCTCCAGGTAATTGCAGTAATTGAATTATCTGATTGTCTGGCTATCCTTTGTGTTTCTGTGCAGTTCTCTGGTCACCAGACAGGGGATTTTTTTATTTCATGTCAAAAGCATTGCATAATATAGTTTATCGAAAACTGATAAATGAAAGGGATCACAATCTGCAGGATAGTTTTAGACCATAAACAAGCAACATCCATGGAGATAAGCATCCAGTTAGACAGGTGGCTTGGGAGGGAGCTATCACAGATGGAGATGCTGAAATGTTGACTATGACCAAAGAAAGATATAGACACAGGAATTATTTTACATTATGCCTGCATATGTCAGTAATAGTATGCCAGCTTTTTGAAATTATCCCTCTATTAAAATTGGCCTTGAGTCTATCTATACTATACAGTATGAATAGAAAGAAGGTTTTCCATAACTCAATTCCCAAACAAATACATTTCCCAATACTCAATAAATTGAGTTAAGAGGAATAAAACAAAAGAAGAGGGGTTGTTTTTTTTAACCAAAATATATGTAAGGAGTATTGCATGCAAATAAACTCTGTTTGCATATACATAGTTTTTTGTTTTAAAATTGTGTTTTTCATACAAAAACTTTATTTTTGCACAAAAAATGTGTTTTCAGAATTTGGGAGGGGGACACACATTTTGTGCACAAAAATACATGTGCTTTCCTCTCATAAAAGCTGTTTTGTGAAATTTATCTCCTCAAGACTCATGACATTTGTACATGAGTTCCCATGTGTGTCTCCGATAATTTTTTATGACGCAACACATACTTTTTGCACATTTAAAAATGTGATATTGGAAGCAATTGTTTCACCGGATTGAGCAGATTTTCTTACAAGTGCCTTCTAGTGTTCGGTTGGTGTCAACAGCCAGATAGTGGAGTAATATGAACAACTTTAATGAACAACAACTCCCTTCTTATGATTGGAAGCACTCAAGCCCAGTTTTTCATCATGCTCTGTCCAAGGTTCTGATGTTGGGCCCTTTCACACTTCATTATTATAGCTCTATGGCCCCATCTATATTTACCGTTTAATGCAGTTTCAAACTGGCATTGAAGAAAGTGGCTTTGCTGTGTAAAAGATTCCATAGGACTTCCTGCAACCGGTTTGAGGCCAGGATGGTGATTACACAAACCACAGAGCACTGATGTACATTAAAGGCTTTCTTCATCATGCCTTTTTGTGAGTTTGTTTTCTGGCTGCCATAGTTTGAAGCTAGCTTCAAAATGCATTTTATGACCAATTTAGATGGGGCCTACGATGCCACTTGGGCTGCCATGATTTCATCCTATGAAATCCTGTTTACAACAAATTACAAGAATTCCATAAGATGGAGCCATGACCATTAAAAGCAAAATCATAGAGCTGTTAACTGTGTAATGTGAAAGGGCCTCAGTTTTGCCTTGTCTAAACTTAATCTGCCTACATCAGAATGACTCTGTCTTACCTGCCCCTGTGGGTTTTTCCAAGGAAATGCCAAAGTTACAATCTGCTTCCTCTGTAAGTCCAGCCAAAACAAGGAGTGGGTGTGTGTGCTGTTTACTGGGAGCCTCCATTGGCATGAGCAGTGTGTGGGTATTGGTGCTACTACAGTGCCTGACTGGTATACTATAGCAGTGTTTAGGGGGAAGCTGTAGGTGTAACTCTCATTTTTACACATTTCTCCTAGTTATTTGTTTATCACAAACATCCTGAGCTGAGTACATATTAGAGAAAATGGTCATTACATCAATGCAGCTCTGATATATCTTCCATCCCACTACAAATATGAGAATGCTCAACTATTGAACCATCCTGACTGCCCAATCATGCATACTTTTATGAGCATTATTATAATTCTTTTTTAAGCAGAATCATGGGGAATTTGACTCCTAGAAAAAAGGTTACCATCTATTACATCAAAAGAGAAAGGTAATTTATTCTTGTCAGTTGTCTTCAACTAACATACCATTAAAATTATACTTTTATTGCATTCATATACATGACATCTTAAGTCATATCCATCTGTTATCTAAAATTGATGGGGGGAAAGGCTAGCTACCTTCAAAGAGCTTTTTTTCTTTGTTCACAAAGTTCTGTCAAATTTCTTTTTTTCATTATTAACATGACTAACCCATCACTGGAATAACTGAAGTTATTGTCAAGAAACAATAACTTCATCCTAAGATACCGATAGTTCTAAACTAAACCTATCAGTGAAAGGAGAAAGACAGAACTGCAGCCTCAAGCAGTCCTTTTACATATATCTCCAAGGGACAGCTGTGGAATCCCTCAGTGTGACACATTCCCGAATAGTTCAAAATCTCAAAAATATTGTCTTTTGTGTTCAAAAATTGGTAGTGAAGGCAGAATCTCAAATCTATGGGCAACAGCAGAGCTGCATTCTGCTTTTTGAAGCTCTCATTAAATGACACAGGTTGAGTATCCCATATCTGGAATTCTGAAATACTCCAAATTTGTCTTTGCTTTCTGGTGGTCCAATGCACATAAATTTTGTTCCATGTACTGCACCAATGTTCATATTGAGTCTCCATGCCAAGTTTGGTCCAGATAGTTGTTTGAGTTCACAGTGCTCTCTGGATAGGTGAACTACATCTCTCATTAATAATGGTCAATTCCTCCCAACCCCTCCAGTATTTTCTGTTGTTCATGGAGGTTCTGTGTGCCAAGTTTGGTCCAGGTCTGTAATTTGTGGGAGTCTCAGTAGTCTGTATTAGTCATAGCTGAATCGGTTGAAGGTACTGCAAATCCCATCATCCACTGTCCATTATCCCCCAAACATTGTTTTTGTGATTAATCACTATGCTTTAATTATGTTCCATTTGTAACAATGAAAGTACATCCTGCATATCAGATATTTACTAGGCATGAGAAAAAAGTTATGAAAATTAAAAGAAATCGTAAGTGATTCGTATGTAATGGGACTTTCTACTTTATACGCATCACAGCAGCTAACCAGGAAGTAGACTTTCTTTTACGGTCCGTGAGGCCAACAATTTGCGTTATGATCGTAATAAATTCTTAATTATTGTACTACTCACCTCTCCCTGTCTTCTCCCCCTCATTTCCTTCCCGCCTTCATTCATTTTCTTCTTTTTCCCGCATTTCTATGGGGAACTGGAAGTGACGCTGCTGCTAGGCATTCTGGAAAGTGTAGTCCTCCACGCTTCTCCCCCCTCCCTTCTCTTCCCCGTTGCTCTGTCTTGCCCCACCGCAGGGGCCAACTTCACACACACACACACACACGCTTCTCCTCCTTTCTCTCTCTGCACTCTCTCAGATGCTTCTCCCCTCCCTTCTCTTCCCCGTTGCGCTGTCTTGCCCCACCGCAGGCCAACTTCACACACACACACACACACGCTTCTCCTCCTTTCTCTCTCTGCACTCTCTCAGATGCTTCTCCCCCTCCTCCCTTCTCTTCCCCGTTGCTCTGTCTTGCCCCACCGCACGGGCCAACTTCAGCCCTTCAGGTGTTTTGGACTTCAACTCCCACCATTCCTCACAGCCTCAGGCCTCTTCCTTTTCCTCTCAGCCTGGGCAAACTTGGGCCCTCGCTCCCTCAGGATCGGGGTGAGAGAGAGGCAGCAAGGAGCGAGGGGGGGCTCCTCCTCCTTTTTTTGCTGCTTCCAAGAATAGAATACCCCCTCCCTCCCTCCTTCCCTCCCTCCTTCCTATTTGGAGAGTCCCATCTAGAATTCAGTGTGATTTATTCAAGTTTTGGCCTACAACTCCCAGAAATCCCAGCCAATTTACCAGCTGTTAGGATTTCTGGGAGTTGTAGGCCAAAACCATCTGTAATGCGCATGTGCTGGCATACGAACTACTAACGAATTTCGTTAGTAATTAAGTTACATTTTAGAAATGTTTGGAAATTTTTTTGTAAGTCTTTCTTTTACTAATAACCCCCCCCCCCCATTAGATTTCCGATTTCCTATTTTTGGGTTCTAAACCATGCCTAATATTTACATTACAATTCATAAGAGTAGCGAGATTACAGTTATTGATTGTGTAATTTCAATAATTGATGTAATTGTTCTTAGATGCTTTTAATTCATTAGTTTGGATCATCCTCCTGCTCTCTCTCCCTTCACGGGGTAGCAGGAGGAGGGGGTGGAAGTGGGATAGTCTTATATGGCGGGTCTATCCCAAACTTTATACTTTAACTGGAAAAGTTGGGGGTCATCTTATATGCTGGAAAATATGGTGAGTAATTAGTTGTGGGCAAAGCACTGCAACATGGGCAATGGTGTGAGTCCAGGTATCATTTTCTGACTACCTGCCAAGCCAACCACTGGATGAAGCACCTGACTCCAGGGGCACTCCACATTGATGGTTTGCTACCCTGGCTAGTTATTACTGGAAGGCCGTCCCTGGGGACCTCCCTCCCAAGCTGCAGAACCCAATGGGAGAGAGGTAAACCCCCCAGATAAGCCCCAAAGGAGATCTTTTGGGGAGCCCTTAAGCCACAGAACCTATAGAGGTTGTCCCAAAAATCTACCTTAAGCCAAAAATGGAGGGGTGCCAAGGTACACGCCGGTCCATGTTCTCCCCCCCACACACACACACACTTCTTGCCAATGACACCTAGTTATGACAGCTCCACTCCTTTAAATTCCTTACTCCCAACAGTTTCAATATGGGGTAGGCAAAAAACAACAAAAACCTCTCTTTAAAGAGGGAAAAAATTCTACCCAGTCCTAGTGTGGCCAGTATTAACTCATATTAGCTCCCTTCTGGCCACATGGTTGGCCTTTCTGTCTGGAGGTAAGTGGAATTATTTTTTACATTGAAAAAAATACCTTCAGGCTATGTATATAAGATGTACAGTATATGGAACTTAGATGTATATGGAACTTAAACTTATTGTTCAAACATGGGCCCCATCTTTATGATATTTCATTACTTACAGTTATTCTAAGCATTTCGGACAAGGGATACTCAACCTGTATTAGTTTTTATATATGGGAGCCAGTGTGAAGTAGTGGTTTGAGCGCTGGACTATGACTCATTAAACAAGGTCCAATTTCCTGCTCAGCTATGGAAAACTGTTGGGTGACCTTGGGTTATTCACACACCCTCATCCCCCAAAATTCTAGTGATAGGATTAGTCAACAGGATGGTGGAAATTCTTATACTCTGCAAGAATGCAGTGTAGAATTTTATGGTCCTTTTTAATCAAAGCTATTATTTTTATTTCCACTACTATTACTATCCAATCATATAAAAGGAGGCTAAGTAGCCTGAGTTACAGGGGAGGGAAAGTCCCCTTCAACATGTGCCTCCATACTGAAGATCAACATTATCAAGACAAGCATACTTCAGAGTTTATTCTTCTTTTTTATCTTTACTGAAATCTTAAGCAGCTGCCAGCTTATTCTACCCACCTTCAGTACAGTAAGAGTAGATTTCTACTTAGGCAAAAATGTATCAGTCAGGCAGAGAGTATTTGATTTACAACACTCTAGAGGTAAAATGAGTATGTGTTAGATGGGATATTTGTCTCTATTAGTTGCCTGACTAAAAAAGGGGGGGGGGGAACAAAGCAGTAACAAACCTATGCTTATGTGCAAAATATTTTTTTCTTTTTAACTATAGTTCTGAATACACAGACTTTAAAAAATCCAACAGAGTTCCCAACTTGAAGGGTGAGAGGATAATGCATAAAGTCCAGATAAGGTTAAGTCCCTTATCCTCAATTTTGTTCACAATCACTTGGGAATAAATCTCATATGGGTGAACATGTTGCAGTCTTAGAGTTCCATTAATTCCCCTAGGATATGGGGCAGCCAACATTTCTCTTTATCATAAAGTGGACTCCATAAAGGAACAATCCATTTACAAGCCCAACAAGAACTGCTTATTCATGAGTGAAAAATGGAAGTGGTTTCTGTTGTGCTAAACTATGTATTCTCTTGCTGCAAAATATTGGATTGTATCAGTTGGATCATGTACTAGGTCATACACTATCTATATGCCAGATAATGTGTTCTACGCTATCCAAAGAAAAAACAAGATATACTCATCCATAAAATTAAAAAAGAGGAGAATCTATCTCATCCACTATGTTTCTACGTGAGAGTGTGGAGTAAGGCCCAATTTCTTCCAGATTCCTCTTGTAGCTGCATCACCTAATACTTTTCTCTCTCTCAATTTCTGCTTCAAATGATCTTTTGTCACTTTCTTTTTCCATATTGAAGGAGATAGCACAGCGGTAGAACAAACTGTGCTGCAATCGGAAGGTTGCTGGTTCAATCCCCGAGCTGGCCTGGACGACCAGCTATAATAACAATATATGAGCCTAGTCCACTGCCCACCCAAGCAGTTCAAACAACAATGGGGACCACTGTATAATGTATAAATAGTGGGGAAGGGTTTTTTTTACAGACCTACAACGTCTGAAAGTTTCGGCTGCCCTGTGAGGTGAAAATGCGGAAGTGGGAAAAACAGAAGGCTCCCATCAATGAGGATGGAACAACAGCACCCCCTTGTGACACAAAGACGCATAACAACAATGACGTCTAATTGGAGCAGAGACATCCTGTATGACCCTGTATGACGCACACCTGCATGTCCCTGTTACCCTGTGACGCAGCCAAGAAAGAAACCCTTCTATAAACTGCACTGTACTGTCTATGTGTAAAACTGTACTGTCTATGTGTAAAAACTGTACGTCTCCGACAGCGACTGTCTGTCGTATGTGTATTGTAATCTGCACTGAGTCCCCTTCGGGGTGAGAAGAGCGGAATAGAAATAAACGGTATTATTATTATAGTATTATGTATTGGGATTCTGAGGGATTTGGGGGAGGGGGGGTTGTTTGCACTTTGGAATACATTTGTGATTTTTAGATTATTTTTACATTCAAAATATAAATAATGGAAGGGTTGGAGGAGCACTGGAGCAAGGCTTCAGGGTCTATAAAACCTAACCACACTTTCACCACCCCAGATTAGATTTCAATAAGACAAAATATCTAAACTGCACATTATACCTCAGATTTACCCAGAAATAACAATACTTTTGGCTATATTTATATCTGGTATAGCATTTTAAAATTTTATGTTTGCTTTCTACAGACCTTAAAGAATGTATTTGTTTGTTCCATAAAGACGAAATTTATGGGACTAACTGGAGTTGATCCATTGAATCAATAGAATTTGTTAAAATGTTGATTTATCATAATTAAAACTGACGGGGGTGCACAGAACATAAATCAAGACAAAACAAACAAGCGGACATTACACAATTCTGCTACTCATAGTGCCATTTTGACCAGAAATCATTGATTTGTCAAATTCACTTTGATTCAGTGGCTGTACACTGGCTTGAACTAACAGTCTTGGTACTTATGAAACTAAAGTTAACATTTAACTGAAGACACACCATAACAAGCCGTTTGTCTGTTCTTTTAATTTGTTAACATAATCTAGTACTTTGTAAAGTGTACACAGGAGATCTTCCTTGCAACACTATAAACAATTTCCCCAAAGTGTGGACATGAACAGAAAAATCAGAGGACAAAAGTCTAACTCTAGCAGAGTCTGTGGAAACAAAACTAATAAGACCCATTGAGCTGCTGGAAGGAACTAATCAAACATTGATCTCCTATAAACAAGCCATGTCTTGCCCTTTTTACGTCCAAATTGCATTGGATCATCTTTAACACAACCTCACCTACTCTACCAAGAAGTCCTAAGAGCCCTTTTCTGAATATAATCTGCCCCCTCCTTTCTATGTATAAAAGGAAAACACAATGTACCTATCTCACTTTTCACATAAAATCTAACCCAACTTCCTAAAATATATGTCTACTACTAACAAGTACAACTCATGACTTTATGGTTGCCATGACAACCATGGGGCCGTCTCAAGTAATATCTGGCCCCACATATCAGGCGGGCCACACACCCAACTTTGTTTTCATCACGGATGGTAGTGCAGTCAGATTGGAAGAGCAAAATATTCTTCCATTGTCATGGTCCGTCCATCATCTGATCAGTTTAAGATTTCCCGCGACCTCTAATCTCCGCAGGGGTGGTGGACTACATTTGGAGTATTGTGTACAATTCTGGTCTCCGCACCTTAAGAAGGATATAACGGAACTGGAAAAGGTACAGAAAAGGGCAACAAGAATGATCCAAGGGATGGAGGGGCTCCCTTATGAAACCAGGTTGCAACGCCTTGAAAGACGGCGTTTAAGAGGTGACTTGATCGAAGTGTATAAAATCATGCATGGGATAGAAAAGGTGAATAAAGAAAAAATATTTTCTTTGTCACAAAACACTAGGACTAGAGGGCACTCCCTGAAGCTCCAAGGTAGGAAAATTAGGACTAATAAAGGGAAATATTTCTTCACCCAGGGGGTCATTGGGTTATGGAACTCACTTCCAGAAGAGGTTGTGACAGCTGTCAGCCTGAACAACTTCAAGGCAGGATTAGACAGATTCATGGATACCAAGTGTATCGGTAGTTACTGAAAAGGACATTCAAGTGCCACCTCGGAGTTGGTTGAGGCAGGCAGGATTTCCCTGGGTACTGGTTGTGGGGAGTTGGGAGCAGGTCAGGGCTTTGCCCTCCCTTCTGCTCGAGATCCCCATGTACAACTGGTGGGCCACTGTGTGATACAGAATGCTGGACTAGATGGGCTGAGGTCCGATTCAGCATGGCTCTTCTTATGTTCTTATGTTCTTATGACCCCTTAAGATGGTCCACTCCAGGAGACTTATGGATCCAAAAGGACTCCTGAAGTCTCTTGGGGATCTTCCTCTTGGAAACTGATGATCCTATTGACACCTTGGTTGATTGCTATAATAGCGAGTTGGCCAGGGCAATTGCTACGATCACTCCCGAATGTCCCCTCTTGATGTGTAGAGTCACACTGACTCCTTGGTTCACCGAGGAGCTGGCTGTGATGAAGTGCTGGCGGAGGGGTCTGGGGTGCATCTGGAGGAAATATCGCAACGTATCTGACCAAGCATGGGCTAAAGCCGCTATTAAGGCTTATTCTGCAGCTTTGCGAGCAGCCAAGAAAGCATTCTCGACTGCCCGCATAGTGTCTGCAGTAAATAGGCCTTCGGAGTTGTTCCGGGTTATTGGGGAGCTTCTCCAGCCTCCCGAGGTCGGGGGGTTCCTGATTACTCGGCAACTCAGTGCAGAGATTTCGCGCACCATTTTGCAGGCAAAGTTGCTCAGATACGTCTTGAGCTGGAAACCAGTTTAAATGTAGTGCCAGATGAGGTAACCGAGGGGCCTGTCTGTTCGATCTTATGGGATTCTTTGTGTCTTGTTCTACCTGATGACATGGAGGGGATCCTTGGGGCTGTGAGAGCGACCACTTGTGCTCTGGATCATTGCGCTTTGGATCATTGCGCTTCTTGGCTAGTCAAACAGGTCGGGGAGGGGTTGGTGGATTGGTTTGTTGCTTTAAGCTGGAGGTGGTAAAACCGCTGTTAAAAAACACCTCCCTTGAGCCATCTGTGTGCAACAGCTACAGGCCAATTTCCAACCTCCCTTTCCTGGGCAAGGTCTTGGAGTGGGTGGTTGCCTCCCAGCTTCAGGGTTTCCCCAATGACACCGATTTTCTGGACCATTTGCAGTCCAACTTCAGACCTGGGCACAATACTGAGACGGCTTTGGTCACCTTGGTGCATGATCTCCACAGGAAATTGGACAGGGGGAGTGTGACCCTCCTGGTTCTCAGTGGCTTTCGATACCATCGACCATGGTATTCTACTGGGGAGACTAGCTGGGATGGGACTCGGCACGGTTCTGCTGTGGCTCCAGTCCTTCCTGTTGATTCCATGAACTTTGGATTGCCTTGTTTACCACGGACTAAGTTGCCTTGCTTGATTCACTTTGTTTTTATGGACCTTGCTTTTGATACTTGCTTTTTGAATACCTTTGGACATTGATTGCTTTTTACCTTGGACTATTTGATCTTTACCTTTTGGACATTTTACCTTCCTCACCTGCTTCTAATTTTGTGCTTAATAAATAATTAATTGACATTGTCTGTGTGTGTGTGATTACGGGGTGGAGTCAGGGCCTGCGTTGTGACAGTTGGCCACCAAACTCCACGAGCCCCTAAATCACACCACGGGACGAACGAGGCGCCGGCGGCGCGGAGCAGGGATGGAGGCACTCACCGCGGCGGAGATCCAGGCTTTACAGCAGGAGGTGGTGGACCTCCAAGCCTGGGCGGGCCGGAACCCCACCGTTGGAGTACCGCCAAGGTTCAATGGAGACCCGGCCGCGGTCCATGTGTTTGCGGGACAGTGTGGCATGTATTTGGAGCTCCGTCAAACAGAATTCACCACCAAAAGGGCCAAGGTGGGGTTTATCTACAACCTGTTGGAGGGAACGGTGGCTTCCTGGGCGACCACGCTGCTGAATGCCAATGTGGCCTCGGTCGCCACCGCCAACGCCTTCTTGGAGGACATTAAGGCTACTTGGGGGGCCCCGGTGAACACCGAGTTGCCTGAGAGGCGCTTGGATAAGCTGTCTGAGTGGGACATTACTTTGGCGTGTGTTGGCCTCCCAAGTTGCCTGGAATGATGCGGCCCTGCGTTACCAATTCATGAGGGGATTGAATGCGGAACTGCAGCAAGAAATACTGTGGGGGGCCACGTGGCCAACGACCCTGGAGGAGGCTATTATATTGAGCCTGAGAATGGATGCGGGAATCCATACCCGGAAGCAGTGGGACAAGGGAGGCGGAGAGCGGCCGACCGCTCACAGAGAACCGGTGGTGAGCCGACCTTTTCGGCCGTTGGCGCCCGTTCCGCCAAATGATGAGCCAGAGCCGATGCAGCTGGGGCATGTCCATCCCAAAGTGGACGCGGCAAAGAAGGCCCTCAAAACTTGGCTTTTCTGTTGTGCCTTTGGAGAGTGAGCTTACCTCTTTTTGTATCACTGCCCCCCAAAAATGGGTTGTCCTCATGTCACCCTGCCTCCTGCCCACATGAAGGTTTGTCCCCACCTCTCCGTTCATGAGTTCCCCCTACCCTCTATATATATGTTTTATCACTATCTCACCCTGAGATTTTTTAATCATTTTATCTTCCACATGTGGCCTGCTCATTGTATCTGTGTTCAATTTTTGATTGTATTATTTTGTATTGTTTATTTTATTCTATGTTTGATTTATTTTATTGTGATGTGGTTTTATGCTTTTTATGTTATTGTATTTGAAATTTGCACTACTGGGCTTGGCTTCATGTGATCCGCCCCGAGTTCTCTTTGTGGAGAACACAGAGCATCCAGGAGATGGTCCTGATTCCTTTTTTTCTACACTAAACAGAATGCACAAATGAAGGGATGTAAGCATAAGCCTTACGTGTGCTCTGTCTCGCTCCCTTTCATTGCTTCTAAGAGCAGCTTGCCTAGAAACAAAGAGCAATGAGGTAATTCAGGAAAAAGTATTGATGCTGAAGATTCATATACAAGTCATCTTCACAGACTTGCAGCTAGCTGTGCCAGGCTGTTTCTGAAGATATGGTCTGCTGAGGCACACAAAACACTTTATTGCATGGAGGTGGCAAACTAGTGTAGTAGCAGGACTGTCACTTTGGTGAAGGATCCTACCACATGACATTGCTAATCTGTGCCCTCCGTGCAATAAAGCTGTCAGGGTCTATTGATAAGCAAAGTCAACCCCAATATGGCTCCAGGACCTAGTTTTGTGCAGTAGATCCCAGTGCTTCTGTAGTGGCATCTACCATGCTTCCTTCACTGCATTTGGGGGGGGGGGGGATCACTAGACAGTTTACAATTGGCACTCTAGGTTTTTCCAGTAGGGAGGATGAGTTACACCTATCTCCCATTTGGAAGTGCAGCTTTGAATAGCCGTGGTGTAAGAATCATGCAATGCCACTGACTGTACAAAGCCACTAGTAACCATGACAGTAAGTTCTGTATCATGGAACAGGATAGCAGCAAGCTTGTGTTAATGTCCTAAGCATCTTGTCTTAAACTTAGCAAGATATTGTGGGTTGAGGGAGGCAACTTGACCAACTGAAATGGAAGCAAACTGTGTCATGTAGTTTATCAGTAAAAAAAGATTAAAGGTTTATTTACAATTTGCTTAGTATATTCTGCCAGCATCTGAGATTCTTTTGTGACATTTGACTGGTCCCAAAGCCATGTGGTTGGTTTCACCCCTCATTTGTGTCTTCTTTGTGGCCTGGAGAAAGTCACAAAGAATACCAACAGACTTGTGCACATGTATCAAGAGTAACAAGACATTTCAATAACCTCCTCTCCCCTAAACTCTGGATTTACAGCTCAGCCAAAGGCTAAGAAAACAAAACAAGAAGTTAATCTGCTATCTGTTCAGCAGGGCACCAAAAAGATCAAAAAAGACTACTGAGGGGAACTAATCCATAACTCAAAAGAGAGGAATCTCTAACTGACCAGGTTACTGAGAGGATACAAAGATGGCACCCAGTCTCCGAGAGCAGAGTAAAGAAATTAATGACTCTTTAAAGACAATGGAGAGGATCATTAGAAGTGATGCTCAACCACCTCAGAATGAAATTAAGGAGAAAGAGGAGGAAACTCATGTGACAAAAAACTGCCCTTGCAATTCAGAAGAAATTAGAGGAAAATTAAACCAAAATAAATTGACTGACAAGATGGTTAGATTAAGAAGCCATAATCTGAAACTATCTGGAATCCCTGAGAACATTGGAAAAAATCAGGTAAACTGGCTTATAAATTTAAATATTCCAATTAATGGGACAGACATTGAGCGCATGCACAGGATTTATAGACCGTGTCGGAGTGTTGGACATCTGAGAGAGATAATTGTTGTTTTTACAATGGAGAGGATGAAATATTTTATTTACAGGCAGCTCAGGAAGATAAATAACATGAAGTTTAAGGACAGTAAGATTATAGTGAAACAATATTTCTCTTCAGAGACTGTTCAAGAAAGGAAGAAAATGGCTCCTTTTACCAAGAGACTATTTGAAAAAGGAATCAAATTCTCTTGAGGTTATCTTTCAACAATCATTATCTTCAAAGATGAGAGAAGGTAGAGAGCAAGAAATCCGGAAGAAGGAGAGAGGCTGATAGGACAGTTGGGAATCACAACGGAAGCAGAATTTCAAGATCTACAAAGCAGCATGGAGAAGGACTCAGAAGAAGGCTCTTCTCAGAGTATGGAAGGACTTGCTCCGCAAAAATTGGAAAAGAAGCCAGCAGAAGGGATCAAGGGGTGAACTAAATGATTAGAAATATGATAAACGTACCCTAATATGTTAAATTAGGATAATTTGAAAGAATTGAAGGAAAGGCCAGTCTGAGTGGCTGGGCTGAAAACTTGTATGTTAAATAATGTTTAAGGAAGCAGGGGAGGGGAGGGTGAAAATTTGGAAATGTAATAGTCAGATGTATGAGTAGAAACAGGGAGGATTTTTCTCAAGCTTAACCTCTCTGCCTTACAGGAGGGAGGGGCAAACCACATAATTAGAAATAAAGAGGACTTACATACACACAAAATAAGGCATGCTTTGGGGGACTATGGTTAATATTAAAGTGATATCTTTAAATGCAAATGGGCTGGCTTCAATTTTTTTAAAAAAAAATACAGACTAGAGAAACCAGCTAGGGCAGTAGGGGCTCATATTTGCACAGGACCTGATCAGATAAACATCCATTTGTGAATGACATTTCTAGAAGTTGAAGGGACCAAAAAAGCTAGAGGAACTGCAATTTTAATGAGAAAAAATCTAAATATAGAGATTCTTGACCAAATCAAAGATAGGGAGTGCAGTTAGAGAATAAAGCTAAAACAGAGAATTAAAATACACTTCTTGAGAAAAGTTATGAGGGTACTCCAAATTTTCCATGAGAGAGAAACTATCTTAACAGGTGATTTTAACTTGGATATAAGCCAACATAACACATTTAAAATAGGCAGATACAGATTAAGAGATAAATTTGAGATAGCCAAAAGGCCACCCCCCACATAGTATTTGAACAGACATAAAATACACATGTATAGATTTTATAATTACTAAGGAATCAAATGAATTAAAGATTAGAAACATACAGATGCATGGTCCAAATACAAATGGAGATAGAAATTCAGAACAAAGGGATAAAACTTGGAAATAGCTTAATTTTAGCAAGCAAAGAGGATAGAGAATACATAATAAAACAAATCCAAAATTATTTTAACTAAAACAGGGGCTCAGTTTTGGTGAGCATAATATGGAACACAGGTAAAGTGGTAAGAAGAGGTCATTTTATCTTGTTAAAAAAAATAAGAAAAGAGGAATATCTTAGGGAGAGGAAAAGAAAAATTAAAGAACTGGAAGCCTTACAGAGTTAACAACAGGTTAACTTCAATGTACAAACCCAAGATGAAATAAGATGAAAGAACAATTAGAAGAATTAGATTTTTATACAATGTGGAAGAAAGACAAATTAGTTTAAAAAACGAATTCCACCGTTTGAGCCGTTGTCGTCCATTACTATGGCGAGGCCTCGACTTACCCCCTTGGCGGGGTCGGTTGGCCTGTTGTTGCTGCCTTGGCTGTTGTTGCTGCTGCTGCTGCTGTTGAGAGGCTGAGTACGGCCGTGGAGCCTGGCGGTACTGTTGCCTGGGTTGAAACTTAGCCCGCTGGTAATATTTCGGTTTTGGTTGAGGCTGGGGCCGGTCCAGCTTGGCCGTCAGGACTCGAAAGTCGTGGGTGGCCTTTAGTTTCTCGTCCGTGCCCGCAAAGAACAGTCCTTGGGCATCGAACGGAAGATCCTCGATCGTCTTCTTCGAATTGGAAGAGAGACCCGAAGACCTCAGCCACGCGTGCCTCTGAATGGAGACACCGTGGGCCAACAGCTTTCCTGAAGTGTCCCCCGTATGGCGGGCCATCAGGATCTCTTGGGAGATGGAGAGAAGTGCAGTCTGTTGCTCCTGGGAGAGATCCTGGAAAAAGGGTTGAGCCCTCTCCCACAGGATCTGGTGATAAGCTCCCATGCACGCCCCATAATTGGCCATCTTGGTCAGCAGGAGTCCGGCCTTGTAGATTTTTCGGCCGACTGTGTCGAACCGCTTTCCCTCTTGGTCTGAGGGGGTCGCGGATTCTCGGCCCGAAGACTGGGAGGAGGTGACGATCATCGAGTTGGGGGTCGGGTGATCGTGTAGCCAGCTCCTCTCCCTCTCGTCTATTTTGTACCATGCCTCGATACGTCCGGACGTAGGGGGGATGGTCGATGGAGTCGTCCACGAGGCCTTAACCACTTCTTCCAGCGGTTCCAGCATGGGGAGGTGTGGTTGGGCCGCCTCCTCTACCTGCACCCTGCTGAAAACGGGGCAGGCGCTGGCTCTCGCAGGAACGTAGGGTTGCATCCCCAGAGACCTTGCCATCCGGCTGACCTGTTCACCGAAGGCTCTTGCATTGTCGGTCGGTGAAGATGAAGGTTCCACTTCTCCTGCCAGAGAAGGGGATCTGTCCAAGTTGAGGGACAGGATGGAGCCCGATCTTGTCGATCGAGGGACCTCGCCATCCTCCATCTCGTCACCCGACCAGGGCCGAACCGTCTCCTGGTTCGCCGGAGGCTGTGACCGAGGCGGCGACCTCGAGGTTGAGGGGCCGCAGGCATCGCTGGAGGGAGGTTTCGCTCGGCCGGGGCCAGGGCGAGCCTCGTGGTTTGTCTGCCCTTGTCTGGCGAGGTGACAAACAGTTGCCGGACCGAGGTCTGTCCGGGTGGAATCCGGACGACGGTCTGCACGGAGTCCTCTGGAGACACGTGGTGCTCTACCCCTGTCTCCACAGCGAGAACAGGGATAGGCGACGAGTCGGGGCAGGAAACCGAAGACGATGACGTCAAAGTCCTGCGCCTCTTCGGTGATGGAGGTCTCGAGGCTGCGGCCTCCAGAGACTTGCCCGGAGTCACAGGAACCAGGCCTCTGGTCTGGGCTCTACGGGCTTCCTCACTCGACCTCCGGAAAGCTATCTCCATAGCCCGATCGGAGGGAGTCCTCGAGATGGCCGACCTCTGGGAGAGGCCCGACGCCATCGAGCTTGTCGAAGCTCTTCGAGGTGGAGGCAACTGGACCGTTTCGGTGGTTACGGTGCAGGGCCTCTTCAACGCCGAAGTCTTCGAGGAGACAGAGGCGTTCTTCTCCTTCCGTGGACGCTTCTTCCCGGCCGGGTGAGCGGTCGACACGGATGGGGCCGGAGCAGCCGCCCCGGACCCCAAGGAGGCAGATGGGACAGCCGTCGCCATCTCCGGCGGGCTGAGAGCACGCTCCGTCAGGTAGGCCTGAAGCCTGCAGGCTCTCGCCGCCTGGTGTTCGACGAGAAGGCCTGGCAGTGTCGGCAGGTCGAGACGACGTGTCCCTCCCGAGACACCGAAGGCACTTCGAGTGACCGTCGCAATCCGGGATCTTGCTACCGCAGGATAAGCACCTTTGAAACTGGTTGTGGACATGCTATGCTCACACAACCAGCCGTATTTCCGATGTTGCCCAAGTGGCGGAAAACAAAGGAATGGGGTGGGCGCGCATGGAGGCGCCTTTTATGCCCTCCGGGCCGGCTGGGCGGAGCTACCGCCAAAACTTTTCAAACTGGGAAAGTTTCCGTTAGAAGCCCGCGCTGGCGCGTGTGAATTAGCAATATGACTATACTTTGATCATGTATTTCTGCATGGTAGGGGTTGGACAGGATGGCCCTTGTGGTTTCTTCCAACTTCATGATTTTAATGGGAGGCAAAGAGGTAATACATCTTGTGTTCATGCTATAACTGTTTCTGCAGCTCTTCCAGCGACTTCTGCAACCTGTGAATATTTTGGTCAGTGCTGCTTTATTCCTTGAACCTGTCGGCTTGTCCATTTCTAGTCTAGACAGTACAATTGGCCAGTCTGGTATTTAAAAGGATGACTACACATCCATACAGATACTCTTTGTGGCTACATAAAGAGAAATAACATCCGGCTACGTTTCCATTGTATTTGCATTGAGCAGCAAGAAGACACCGTGCACCTCTTTCTTTAAATCAGCAGCTTCCCATGAATTCTTGGGACTCAAGGCAGCTTGTAATTTAAAAGAAGAATAATGAAGTTAAAAGCACATTAAAAAATAAGTAATACTTACAATATTAAAATAATGTAAACATCTACATAAAAGGATAAAAAGCAATTACAAATAGTTTAGTTAACCCTTTTAAAAGCTGACTGGAGCAACAAAAAAAGGACCTAGATATTCCAGGCCGCCTTTAAGTCTTCTTTTAAAATCCTTCATACTCTGCTTACTAGTACATTATTGTGGTTACCTTAAGTATTGTTTTAATTAACTATTTAATGACTTTATGATTTAATTCTGTGAACTGCCTTGAGGAGGGTTTCTTCTGCCATGTGTTCAAGGGCTAGATCATCTGTCCTTTCTGGGGGTGGAGACAACAATTGAGCTTCAGTGGGCAAAGAAGAAGGAAGCAGGAAGCCATCTTAGCTTGTGGCAATGCCTTGTTTCTTAGAGTGCAGTAGAAAGATGAGTGTTTGTTTCTGTCTTGTTGGGGACTTGTTTATAAGGTGGTAAATGTGTTGGTAAGGCTTTGGGGTTGTTCTGGTGTCTAAGGAACTGATCCCACTGCTTGAGGCCTTGTGTTTAAGGCTGTGTGTCTGACCGTGTGCTTAAGGGAGGGTGGAGCTTTGGCTCTGTACTTGAGAGGTGGAGCTTCTGTCGTGTGTTCAAGGGCTGGAGTTTCAGCTAAGTCATCTGTCCTTTCTGGGGGCAGACCCAGCAGTTGAGCTCCAGTGGCCAAAGAAGCAGGGAGCCATCTTAGTTTGAGGTACCCTTTGTCTCAACTTACCCAATACTTATTTTGGGAAAACATAATCAGCAGTAGAGCTGAGAGATTTTGAGAAGGAGTACCACAGTTCTGTAAAAGTTATTGTTTGGTAACCTGAGTCCCTGGCTATGGAGCAGGGGCAAGCTCTCCCAATAAGATGCAGTGGCATCTTCTTGACAAAACATCTAGTGAGCTACATCTGCAACAAATGCAAACAGCTCCCTTTAATGGAAGAGAGGAACCAGCAATCCAATGCCTGGATTGGGACACTTAAGGATATTAAGAAACTCAGGTTTTTCTTAGATACAGCCACCACACTATTCTAGATACACATCAACCCATATCAGATGAAAATTCAAATGTGTAGAAAGCTACTGCTTGGAAAAATGACATTTGGAAAGAGAAAGAGGACCAGGCATCATTCTGTGAATCCTACTAATCTGGAGTTACACAATCGATTTCAAGTTCTCTCACCAGTAACAGATAATGTGAACATACAACACTTCGGGGGGGGGGGGGGGTGAGAGGTTCTTACAAACAATTGAGTGAACTGTCCTTGATCACTGCATGGGGGTGCCTGATGAGGAGGACAGCTCACAAACAAGGGATTTGCAGTTACAGGATGAAGCAGAGGCTCATCCTGAGCAGAGGCAAAATAAGAACACACTAGGAAAAATGAGGGGGTCATGGACACTTATGACTGGATTATCCTTTATGAATGCAGGGGGATGTCTGAAGAGGAGGACAGCTTAGAGTTACACAATCCAGTTCAGCAACAGGGTCTGTTTTCAGGAGATCTGCAGAACACCTTGCAGATACAATCACTTAGAAAGGAATGTTGTGATTACTAAAAGTCAAAATGGTTTCCTCAAAAACAAGTCATGCCAGATTAATCTTATCTTTTTTTCAATAGAGTTACAAGCTGGGTAGATGCAGGGAATGCTGTGGATGTAGCATATCTTGATTTCAGTAAAGGCTTTGACAAAGTCCCCCATGACCTTCTTGGAAGCAAACTAGTCAAATGTGGGCTAGGCAATGCTACTATTAGTGGATGTAGTAGCATATCTTGATTTCAGTAAAGGCTTTGACAAAGTCCCCCATGACCTTCTTGGAAGCAAACTAGTCAAATGTGGGCTAGGCAATGCTACTATTAGGTGGATCTACAATTGATTAAGCGGCCAAAGACAAAGGGTTCTTACCAATGGTTCCTCTTCAACCTGGAAAGAATTGACTAGTGGAGTTCTGCAGGGTTCCGTCTTGGGTCCAGTAGTGTTCAACATCTTTATTAATGACTTGAATGAAGGTTTCGAGGGAATATTTATCAAATTTGCAGATGACACCAAATTAGGAAGGATAGCTAATATCCCAGATGACATGATCAGAATTCAAAATGACCTTATCAGATTAGAGCTGGGCCAAAATTAACAAAATGAATGTAAATAAGGACACTTGGGCAGAAAAAAATGAAATGCAAAGATACAGAATGAGTGATGCCTGGCTTGGCAACAGTCTATGTGAGAAAGATCTTGGAGTCTTCATGGACAACAGGTTGAACATGAACCAACAGCAGCTTTAAAAACCAATGGGATTTTTGGCTGCATTGAAAGGAGTATAGTGTCTTGATCGAGAGAAGTCATGGTGCCTTTGTATTCTGCTTTGGTTAGACCTCACCTGGAATACTGTATCAAATTCTGGGCACCACAGTTCAAAAGAGATATTGACAAGCTGGAACATATCCAGAGGAGGGCAACTAAAATGATCAAAGGTTTTGAGACCATGCCCTATGAGGAGTGTTTTAAAGAACTGGTTATGGTTACCCTATAGGGAGAAGGTTGAGAGGTGACAGGATAGCCACGTTTAAATATGTGGAAGGATGTCACAAGGCAGAAGGAGCAGACTTCTTTTCTGCCGCCCTTGAAACTAGGACTCAGAGCAATGGGTTGAAATTACAGGAAAGAAGATTCCCCCTGAACATTAGGAAGGATTTCCTCACAATATGAGCTATTTACCAGTGGAACTGCTTGCCTTGAAGTGTGGTGAATGTTCCTTCCTTGGAAACTTTTAAACAGAGGCTGGATGGTCATGTGTCAGGAATACTTTGATTGTGTCTTTCCAGGGGGTTGGACTAGATGGCCCATGTGGTCTCTTCCAACTATGATTCTTTTGAAATCTGATCTAAAAATATTGAGGATAAATCAAAATCCCACTGCAGCAAGCTTAAACATCATAGTAAATGTCCTTTCCCTGTATACTGTGCACCATCAAAGAGAAGGTAATTGCACAAGTAGTTTATTTGATCATATAGAAAGAATTTTACTGGGAAGAGAAAAATACAAATGCTGCAAATTACAAATACCGTTCCATCATGCACAGTTTCAGATTGACCCTAAATGTATGTAAATGAAGTAGGAAAAGACTGGATACATAAAATATGTTTTAAAGTTCTGAAATATGAGCCAGAATGCTGTTGGTCTGGTGAACTATTATGCTACTCAGACCTGGTTTTGTCTTCATTGCACAATAGCTTAACATAATTACCACATATATTTCCTGTATACAGGTACAAAAAAAGGACAGGTTTAAAGTCATCTTTATAAATGCCTTGTTCACACTTTTTTAAAAAACAATGTGCTACTACTTTAAAATGACTTATGGTCATAGTAAATCTGGTTGGTTTGAGCTGCACTTATCAAGGGGCTGATACTGCCAAATACATACATTAAGTGATCCTAAACAGAGATGTAAATGGCATTTTTATGTAAGCTTGGCATGAGGAAGAAAAGACTATTCGCTTTACTAATGGCAGAAGAGATGTTTCTGTTAAAGTCAAATTGCATGTAAATGCTGAGGTACCTTTTAAAACATTTACTGGTGCATTACTGCATTATAGAAGCTGAAATATCTTGCAGGAGGTATTGATAGGAGGTATTCCTACCAGTTTTCCTTTTTGTGAAAAAAATTCTAATTTTTTCTACACACATATAGGGGAAAGATATAAGAATTTTCTTTGATTTTTTTTCTCTCGAAATCCAGGGGGAAATAATATGCAGGTGTTAATCATCTGTATACTATCTTACACAAATGGAGTCTAAGACCCCACAAAGCAATGGTTGGTGCTAGATTCTACATTAGGGAGGGGTTTTTTTAGTGCTGATCTAATCTAGCAGTACTTTGAGACAAATGGATTCATTCAGCACAAACCTTTGTGGGCAGCAATCCACTTCTTTAGATGAATCCTATTAGCTATGTAACTCTACTATGTATCTGATTAATTAATTATATAACTATTAACTCTAGTAACTATGAATCAACAGTAACTATTAGGCATGGTTTAGAACCCAAAAATAGGAAATCAAAAATCTAATGGGGGGGATTTTTTTAAATTAGTAATAGGAAGACTTACAAAAAAAATTTCCAAAAATTTCTAAAATGTAACTTTATTACTAACGAATTTCGTTAGTAGTTCGTATGCCAGCGCATGCGCATTCAGATGGTTTTGGCCTACAACTCCCAGAAATCCTAACAGCTGGTAAATTGGCTGGGATTTCTGGGAGTTGTAGGCCAAAACTTGAATAAATCACACTGAATTCTAGATGGGACTCTCCAAATAGGAAGGAGGGAGCAAAGGAGGGAGGGAGGGAGGGGGTATTCTATTCTTGGAAGCAGCAAAAGAAAAGAAGGAGGACCCCCCCCCCTGGCTCCTCGCTGCCTCTCTCTCACCCCGATCCCGAGGGAGCGAGGGCCCAAGTTTGCCCAGGCTGGTCATATACCTACATTCCATGCACATGCAATAATACAGCAGTAATAACAATGGGTATAAGAAGAGGTAAAATTCAAACCGAAGTATTCTGACTGGTCCCTGCCTCATGCGGTGCAAACGGGCTCTTCTCTGTGAGCCCGGGAAAAGCCAGCGTTTTCTGCTTGGGTGCACACACATACATATTCTTTGGGGGGGATTTGCTGCAGAATCTTCTCTATGAGCCCGGGATTCTGCAGCAAATCCCCCCTCCCAAGAATATGTATGAGTGTGATCCCAAGCAGCAAACGCTGGCTTTTCCCGGGCTAATTTCCCGGGCTAATAAGAGAAGAGCCCGTTTGCACTGCATGAGGAGAGACCAGTCAGAATACTTCGGTTTGAATTTTACCTCTTGTTATTGTTATTACTGCTGTATTATTGCATGTGCATGGAATGTAGGTATGACCAGTTGGATTACTTATAATATTAGGCACTTACAGTAGCATTCATTCTATTATACATTAGGTTGGTTTCTCACCCCAATACTCATTGATGCTTTAGATCCTGGCAGGCAGGAGAGGCAGGGAAGCCTGGAAAAAATGTAAACAGAGAGGTTTACTCAGAGTAAATCCACAAAGGAGGGCCCTTCATCCAAAGTGCCCTCCTTTGCAGATTTACTTCTGAGTAATCCTCTCTGTTTACATTTTTTCCAGGCTTCCAGCCGAAAGAAGGAGCGAGTTTAGGGCTTGCCTTGTCATAATACTTATTGGCAAGGGAGGCGGGAGGGTGGTGAGAGAGAAGGAGGGTGCCCCCTTACGACCTAATAACGACACTTAAGAAAATCCTGGCCCCGAAGTTCGAAAAAGAAAGTCCACTTCCTGGTTGGCGTTCCAGGTGCGGAAATACTCGAAAGTAGCATTTCTTACGAATTTCTTACGAAACGAATCATTTTCATAACTTTTTTCTCATGCCTAGTAACTATGTGTTAATGTTTAACCTGTTATTTTGTCTGATGTCAATGGGGATGAGGGTCTTCTGGACCTCTGTCTGTTGGCAATGAGGATGAGGGTTTTGCTGAGCCTGAGCCTTAGGAGAGAGGTCTGAACTGTCTGATGAACAGAGTGGCTCTCCTGCAGATCCACAAGGTCAAAATCCTGGGAATGGGCCACAGCAGTCTTTCTCTGAGGATTTATCAGGTGCACAATTTAATAAGGATGAACTAGACTTTGGTAAACAGAGGCATAGTTCTCAGGCTTGAAAGAGGTCAATTTCTTTCCAGCAGAGGAGAGATTTTTAAAAAGCCTTATTTGGTTGCAAGGGCAAGCGAAATGCTTTCCTTTTATTTCAGGGGCCAGGAAAGGCTTTATATTGATGCCAGGGAAAGTTTCACTCCAATTTTGTCAGCGTTGATACTTTATGGTGGTCTTGTTTCTTCAATTGGATTTCTAGTTTTATATTTCAAGTTTTGCCAAGTTCATTTTCTGTTTAGTTGGATTTTCATTCTACCCTGTTCTATGGATTCTGTACCTTGGATCTTGTGTTTTTACCTTGTTACCTGGAAGGTTATGGACTGACTTTTATCTTGGAATAACATTGTTTTGAACTATACTGTTTTTATCATTTTTATTGCTTTGCTCACATATATCCTTGCTGATTTTACTACACTGGTGTGGTGTTTAAAGACATAGGTGTTCCTGTTCTAGCAAAGCACTATGGCCTCTATTTCACAAATTTTAATAGGATCCAGAAAGATACAAACTGGAATCCTAGTTTTAAGTTATAAGAGTTTTGAAAGATGACACAGACAGACTTTTCAAATAGCTGCTTGTTAGTATTGATAGATGAAAGCAATGGATCATCTTACCAAAGCTTTAACAGATCCAGTAAAGGGGAAACACTTTCATTTGCTCCACAATTGTCAAGTTTTATAGCACCTAAATGTTTCCCCAACAATACAGAGAATTGAGAAATTCAGGATTCTCTGACTAAGAAATAGACAGCCATGCACTGGATCTCAATGGAAGTTACTTTGCTGTTTCTAATTATTTGAAATTGTATTGCCTGTGTTTTACTATCTTTTATCCTTGTCTCCACATGGTCAAAAGGGGGAGTTGCTTCTCTCTTCATTGAGATCCCTCCAGATAATTTCAACTGACAACAGAAATAACACCTGAAATAAAATGTAGGCCTGCAACTCCAACATTACATTCTTCTCCATGATTTTTAACATCGTTGTCTGATGAAGAAGCCAGTAAACCTTCAAATGCTTGCATTATATATTTTGTATTTTTTTGTTATTCCACTAAAGATATCATGTTTTTGTGGATTTTGGATTTTATTGTATTTTGCTGCATGGTCTGAATATGTTACAAGCATGCAATTTCTGTAGAGTCTCTAGATCCACACACACATTATATGTGTAGCTTTGTGTCCACTGCTGGCAAAGAGCCAGCTCTGACTAGCTTTGATTTTGGAAGAGAAGTGTGCCTACTGTTCCCCATGGATGCCTCTCACTAAATACACAAAAAGGCAAAATTGAGTAAGGAAGAAGGAAATATAAAACATTACTTAGCCAGAGGAATATTCTATGTATAAACAGAAAATTAATATATAAATAATCCTCGCAAATGATCTGTTCATTATTTCCCTTTCTCTCTCTTTATATAAATGTGGTATAGGCAGTTCATGCGTAGTACGACTTCCATTCTAGAATGGTGAAAATATTTAAGCAAATAAAGAATTTGCCAGGTGCATCCATAAAACAAACATCTACTGTTCGGATATGACAAGAAAACACTTTGGCTTCATGTGCAAGATGGTGATAGAAAATTCTTCCTGGTCCACCAGTCTCCTGAACTTCACACAAAAAACTGTCCATACTTCTTTGGTAAAGTATTGTACCTATTTTTAGTGCTATTCAAAGGGCCTATTACAACAAGTGTGTCTCTAAAGATAACACAATTTGCTTCCCAGAATATTTTCTGCTATACACAGAGGAAGCTACCTGATAGTCCCTTTGGTTCAGTATTGTCTACAAGGATGGACAGTGTCTCCTTGTTACTGAGATGCAAGGCTCTAAATTGGAGACCTTTTCCATTAACACTGAGCTACAGCCTCTCTGTTCTTTTTAAGCCACATTTTATTCAGGAGGAGACATTAAATGCATGCAATCCAAACCTGTCAGTGTTATGCAAGAAAAAGAGGATATAAAACCATGTTCCTTTCTGTATTTTGCAATTTGATTTCTTGTCAAAATCAAATTGCATCCAATTTGATGCAAGGTTTTTCCTAGCCTTAATCACAGTGTTATGGTGCTTGTCCACATGTATTGGCAAGTATGAGAATGTCTAGAGAAACTAGGGTGTATCTACACTGTAAAATTAATGCATTTTGATCCCACTTTAACTGTCCTGGATCAATGCTATTGAATCATGGGAATTGTAGTTTTATAACGTCTTTAGCCTTTCCTGCCAAAGAGTGATGATGCCTCATCAAAATGCAACTCCCAGGATTATGTGACATTGGGCTACGGCAGTTAAAGTGGTGTCAAAATGCATTAACTCAACAATGTAGCACACCCTTTGTCTTAAATTTTTTTAAATCTAAAATGGAAGTTCATATTCAAGCAATTTCGGAAACATAACAAGCATGTTAATGATGGATGCCTTTTGCGTTATGTGAACCAATAGCAAACCCTCTTTTTCTTTTTACTTATCTGCTTTATACCATCACTAAATTCCTATTTAAAGAACTGGGATAAGAAACACTGTTGGAGCAGAAGACCTTTATCCCCATATATTGCCACTCAATGTACTGAAATTGCACTGACTCTTTTTATTTAGACCCACACGTAGTTTTTAAGCAAAGATGAAAAGAAGTTTTAATATACAGTAGCCCACAAGGATCTGGGCTCTGGGTCAATGTAATCTGGTTAATTATAAAGGCTAATTGTCCATTGCCATTTATAAGATATCACTGGCATTCTTCCATCAAAGAAATGGTAACTGGTCTTTAACAGTGTACTAAATTTGAACCACAAATGAATGCTATGCATTTAATGTAATGATTTTAGCCGCTGTATTATATGAGTGTTTACACCATACAATTATAGCTCTATAGTCTATCTTTGTAGACTAGAGCTGGAATTTGCAATCGAGGGAGAAATAATTAGAATACTTAATCAATAAGATCTAGTCCATCACCAAACTATAAAAGCCAAGATATCATATAATACAGCCACAGCAATTAAAGTGTTATCAAAATTCAATCATTCTGTTGCATTAAATGGCCTGAGAAGATGACATCAGGACTGAAATCTTGAAATTTTAATTCAATTTTATTGGGTGACCTTGGCCCAGTCTCTGTCCCTCAGACCAATCTAACTCAAAATATGTGAGCCCACTGGCATGTCTTCAGCTTCTTGATGGAAAGGAAATAAATATATTATTCATCTTTGTGGTTTTCCATAGAATCCCCACGACCACCACTTTAATGGGCCCTGCATACTGATAATTATCAGTCAGTTGGTATGGGTTCAGTCAGTTGCTTACATTGCTAACAATTATATAAAATACAATTATTTACAGTAATTGGGAGGAAAGTGGTGGGATTGGTGAACTGTTTGGTGGAAATGCGTAAATGAGGGTGGCATTACATATGCTGTTCTTCAGTTTTTTCAGTTTAATGCTGCAGTTTAACCTATATATGTGCATAGTCTACATGTGTGTAGAACCTGTATTCCAATGAGGAATCATGTTTCTGATTGTATAAAAGATACTACACACAGAGAACAACACCACCTGAGATTATTCTTATTATTGGTGTTATATGTATAAAGAAGACTAAATAAAGGTATGTTCAATGCATATAAAATTATGATGGTGTGGGGGGAAATGTGGAGAGGGAGTAGATGAGCCAGCATGATGTCATGGTTTGAGTGTTGGATGACTCAGGATTTGAATCCAAGTGAGGATTTACTTGGCAGGAGTCTATGTAGTACAAAAAAATTCAACTGGCATAGTTAACACTGGTAGGCAACTATTATAGACACAGAAAACTAAATAAGAAAAGAGTAGATATATTTTCAGCATGTGGTATGAGTGTTAGACTGTGACTCTGGAGACCATGGCACCCACTGGGTGACTTTGGACAAGTTACATTCTCTCAGCCTCAAATGAAGGAAAAAGTAAACCTTCTTCAAACAAATTTTGTCCATAAAACACAATGACAGGGTTCATATAAGTAAGAAATGACTTGAAGGCACATGACAACAGCAAGAGCAACAATAATAACAATAACAAGGGAGCAGTTAGTCTTACTGTTTCATGGAACTAAAATCCAGAGACATCCTGAGAAGCTCAGTGATGGAAGACCTAGGAAAAATCAAATATGGAGTGTTCTTCCCAAAAGGTACCAAATCTAAAAAAGAAAAAGAGAAAAATGAGTTATATGTGGCAATTTATTTATTTATTTAAAACTTTTGTACCCCGATCTTCTCACCTCCATAGAGGGACTCAGACCAGCTTACAGCAAGATTCAATGCTATACAATTTAAAAACAACTACAACAACATATTAAATTAAAATACATTAATAAAGCCCAAGACATAAAACCACATCGCCACCAAAAACAATTCCACTTGATCTGGTCGTTCATTCAGACTATAGCCAATCTCGGCCTATTCTGGGAAAGCTTCGTTCCACATGCAAGTCTTCACCAGCCTCCTAAAGGACAACAGAGAGGGGTAGATCTAACATCACTTGGGAGAGTTTCATAGCCGAGGGGCCACCACAGAGAAGGCCCTGTCTCTCGTCCCCACCAGTCCCGCTTGTGAAGATGGAGGGACCGAGAGCAGGGCCTCTCTGGAGGATCTTAATGTCCTTGATGGTTCGTAGGGGAGAATCCATTCAGACAGGTAAACTGGGCCGGAACCGTATAGGGTTTTGTAGGTTAAAACCAGCACTTTGAATTGTGCCCGGAAGCTAATTGGCAGTCAGTGGAGCTGGTGCAGCAAGGAAGATGTATGCTCCCTGTACCCCGCTCCTGTTAGTAACCTGGCTGCCGAGCGTTGGACTAACTGCAGCTTCCGAGCAGTCTTCAGAGGCAACACATTATTGGTAGCAGTAGAATATTGTGTACAATTCAAAACTATTGAATTGTAGTAAATCACTTTGGTACAGAGCCTGAAAATTCCAATTTTTAGCAAAAGATTGCATATCCTAAGCACATTTTTTAGATTCCTGTAAAAATTGTTTATTTATTTTATTTATTTATTATTTCGGCTTCTAGACCTCTCCCTCTAGAAGCTCGGAGTGGTTTACAGCAGTGTAAAACAAGCAAGCAATGCATAACAGTTAATCTAAAATACTACTATTTGCTAAAATATGTTAAAATTACAGCTAGAATAAAACTACAACAGTAAGCATAACAGTTTACTCGGCCGGGAAGGCCATACGAAAGAGAGCAGTCTTGCAGGCTTTGCGAGAAGAGTACAGTTCAGTGATTCCTCTGGCTTCCTCTGGTAGCGCATTCCACAGGGTTGGTGCAGCCACCGAGAATGCCCTTTGTCTTGTTGAGGACAGTCGATATTGTCTGATGGAAGGGACATTGAGGCGATTTTGTTCACCGGAGCGCAGGGATCTCTGGGGACAGTATGGGGAGAGGCGGTCCCTCAAGTACACTGCCCAAGACCATACAAGGCCTTGGTTAACACCAACACCTTGAAGGAGATCCGGTGCTCGATAGGTAGCCAGTGCAGTTGCCGCAGTATTGGTGTTATATGGCACCTCGCTGGAGCCCCGGCGAGAAGACATGCCGTGGCATTCTGCACCAACTTGAGCTTCCGGATCATCCCCAAGAGTAGGCCAATGTAGAGGCCGTTACAGTAATCCAATCTCTAGATGTCCGTCGCCTGGATCACCGTGGCCAAGTCATTCACTGATAGGTAGGGCGCCAGCCGTCTATCCTGGCGCAGATGGTAAAATGCAGTTTTGCTAACCGTGGAGACCTGAGCCTCCATGGACAGCAATGGCTCCAATTGGACCCTAGGCTTTTTACTAGCGATGACGGGCATAGTGCCTCACCATCCAGCATAGGCAGCCAGCATTCCCCCCCCACCCGGATGACCCAGCCACAAGATCTGTCTTCGAGGGATTCACCTTCAATTGGCTGGATCGTAGCCATCCAGTCACGGCCTCAAGGCATTGATGGAAAGAATCGGGTATGGCATCCAGCCGGCCTTCCATCCTCAGCACAAGCTGAGTGTCATCAGCGTACTGATGACACTCCAGACCAAAGCTATGCACCAACTGGGCCAGGGGACGCATGTAGATGTTAAATAATAAAGGGGAATTTAATGGAAGTCTCCCAGAGACAACCCCTCCCCCGCCACCCGCTGTCCCCAGTCCTGAAGGAAGGAAGAGACCCATTTAAGGGCTGTCCCCCTTACCCCCAAAGCGGTTAGGCGGTGGATCGAATAGATTTGGTACCTTTTGGAAACAAGTTCCACAAATGAAATACTTCAGGAATGAAAAGCATAGGAAGTGTCTAGACCAGTGGTTGCTGCTTATTCTGGACTACATCATGAGATAGAATATAACCCGAACAATAATATTCTCAGTTTCATATTTTTCAATTACTTTTTAAAAAAACCAGGCTGGGGGTGTTAATTGCATTTTTTTAAACCAATGATTTCTGTAATGAATTTTTCCCCACTCACACATTTTTCCCGTAAAGTTTTGTGCTTGGTTTGCTTTGAGGCATGTTTAGCTTTGTTTCCATACCCCTCCCTGCCTCTTTCAAGTCATTCACCCACCTGAAAAAGACACAAAACCCTTTGCAACATCACAAAAAAACCCTCATGGCTGCCCCCTCCCCCAGCCCTGAGAGATAACAGCAACAACCAGTTAACCCACTCTATTTCCTCCTGGAAAATACTGGTTTAAAATAAACAGATCTGAGGAGCAGGCATAAAAAGGCTCCGATCATACCAGGAGCTGAAAGGGAATATCCTGTGATGAATAAAATGTCATATGGAGGTCCAAATTAAAATGATTTTGATTGACCCGGACTGGATTTGGATTCTGATTTTAATAGATGTGTGCTAATCAATTGTTTTAATTGCTGTTTTTAATGTTTTAATTGTACTGTTGATTGTTTTATGTTGTTTCATATGGTGCTTTTGAGAGGCCGCCCTGAGTCCCCCCTCAGGGGTGAGAAGGGTGGGGTATAGATATAGAAAATAAATAAATAAAATGTTTTGTAAGTATTCTGGAAGTATTTATTTATTTGCGATATTTATATAACACCCTTCTCAACCCCGAAGGAGACTCAGGATGGTTCACAGTGTTGGCAACAATTAAATGCCATCAATAAAAACAGTATAAAACATTAAACATTATTAAACACATCATGTAAAATAACAGCAGTGTCCTGAGATTTGTTAGGATGTACTGTGGAATTGCCTGGAGAAACTGTATGCCTGAGATTAGTTTAAGGTAACATTTACAGATAGTCTCTTCTGAAATATATTGTGTATAAAACTGTTTCCTGATTGTTTCCTCCAAGCCAGCCATAGCAAGATAGGGGATGATTTGCGTGGGACTTTTAGAGCAAGATGGGAAAGCCTCATCTATGCAGTGAATTGATTGGCGCTAGACAGAACCACAGCTTAAGGAACAACTGGAGCATTGTATAAGTAGGAAAGGCAACACTAGAGAGTGAAGTTGCCTGCTAAGCTACTGACTCATTCATGGTGGAAGTGAAGTTTGACATGTTTTCAGAAGCTGAGTTGTCCAGGACTCTGGGAGGTGAAAGGCTACCGACTCCATGCCCTTCATAAAGTGTGGCTGATGACTTCAGCCCCGTTGGTGAATCAGCACTGCTCATATTTTGACATATGCAAACTGTAGCTGAAAAATAGTGCCTTGAACACCATTTGGGATGCACTGCAGCATTTCTTCTTTGCATGAGGAATTCAGTTTTGTAGAAGTTATAGGTCACTTGAAAGGAGTCCATGATATAAGCGACATGACACTCTGGTCAGTCCCAGAAACACCATTCTCATGTCATAATAGCCATGGAGTTGGCTGCTTCAAATGGGAGAGAGACCCTACTTCAGTAGACCCTACAAAGCTGAAGCAGTGTTTTGAAGGAGGATACTAAAGTACCTAAAGACAGCAGGTTGGTGTGATAAAGTTCTTAAATAAACATTCAAATCAGCTCTGTTTCTAAGAAACAGTGGTGGTATTTGGTTTAAGAACTACTGGCTTGGCCCCTCATAACCTCAATTGCTAGTAGAAACGGTAAAATAGATTGCAAAAAAATATTCTTGGTTTTATATCCTAAATGGCTCTGTGGGTCAACTAAGAACACAGAAGAAACAGTTCATCTAGAATACAGATAAATGAAAATTGTTTAGACATGATACACTTCCTTCTGCGTGCTTCATAAAACAAAGTGTGATGGGAGAGCAGGGCTGTTAAATCACCGAGGATAAGATATCCTAAATTAGATATACTAGATTTATTTTTACAGCACAGATTGAAAGATACCGATCCCAACCTTTTCTCTCTTTCATTTGGCAGTATGTTCTGGATTCTTGTCAGTTCAGTAACCTAACATCTGCTGAATTGTTATGTGTCAAAATATTCACATCTGGCTAATCTACATAGGTACCTGTTCAGTTTCAAGTGCTATCTGCCTTTAAAAAATGTTTATGGCCTTATGTTCCAAAAGGGTATTTGAAAGCAATGGTTTTATGATGAAAAATTGATTCAATTTTAATAGTCTTTCTTACCCTTCAATACCAACATTATCACGTAAAAGACAAATAGACAATGCTCATTGGTTGCATAATTAGCACCAACTTTGGAAGATTCTTTTACTTGAAATTTAGCTGTATTGACCAACATTCACAACTTTCCTAAGATGTTGGGCCTGTCACATTTACATAGAAAACTCTGTCTGCTTCAAAGCTTAGATTCCTAAGGTCACAATCCAAAGCAGGACATCTTGCAAACCAGAATCAGAAGGATTTATATATACTGAAATCGGTGACTGTTTGAATGTTTCTATACCGTTTCTATACCGTTTTTATTTAAATTGTATATTTATTCTTTTGGTTGTAGGCACCTTGGTGTGCTGGTTATTAGCCGCTCCGAGTCCCTCTGCAGAGGTTGAGATAGGACAGGATACAAATGTCCAAAATAATACTTTTATAATCAGTAGTGGCTGGTGATTTCCATGTCAATGAGCTGTGAATATTTTCCCAGATTTTGAATTTTAAAGGAGCTACCCAATTTTAAAGGAGCTACCCTGAAACCCAAATAGACCCGGTGCTCTAGATAGTTCCTTTAAGGTTTGAATTAAAACCTGGAATAGAAACTCCACTGAAATAGAAACTACTTATCTTCACTGGTTATAATGAAGGACACACATATTGGGGGTGTGCATGATGTCATTTTTGTGTACTGGATTCAAATGATTCAGCAGATGTGGTTGCCGAATACAAGAAAACAAACCTTGTGTGGGCAGCCAAAGCATTAACTGGAACAGATCACAGCAGCCGGATCTTTTCGGCTAATAGGGGCTAATAATGGGGGCCAATAGGGCTGAGCGGTACTCTACCAGAGGTGGTAGCAGCATATCCATCCCTTCCCGAAGACCCCCCCCCCCCATTCCCACCTGAGATGAATGGGAACTTACTTTCCCAGCAGCTCTTTGTGCAGTGCAAGCATTGAAGGAGTCTTGTGCTGCCTCCCAGGGCATGATGAGAGTTGGTTTTTATTTCTGTACGTTTCTCACTTTCTTTCCCAACCAATCAGAGGCCTGGTTAACTTTGTCCATCCATTCTGCTTCCCTCTTGTGACATGCACTTGGGATTTCAATCCCCAGAATCCCCTCTTCTGGGTTTTTTAAAAACATGTTCTGGTAAAACTTTTTAAAATTCCAAAAAAATATTGGATTGGTGAAACATTCTAAAACTTGGCAGGCTTGCAGTAGAACATGCAGCCTATAAGTGAGACAAGTTTCATGCTGATAGACCTAAAAATGACAGAGAAATTAGCCTCTAAAATTTATCCATTGGTGCCAATGAACAAATCTTTCAGGCATGAAAACAGAAACCCCTCTTGAATTCGGAAAGTTCCCTAAAAACAGAATAGGGGAGCAGCTGAAAACTGGACACCAAAAATGGTATGGGTTTTTTTTAATTGCACACTCCTAACAAATATCAAATTTTAAACAAATGTGATAGATTTTCCATGGGGAAAGACCCCATTGAACGTTATGTTACTCATGAGCCCCCTTGTGCTAGCAGACTGCTGACAGGTCAGCAGTTCAAATACGGGTAAGGCGGGTTGAGCTTCCTTTGTCAGTTCTAGCCCCCAATGCGGAGACATGAGAGAAGCCTCTCACAAGGATGGAAAAAAATCAAACTTCTGGGTGTCCTCTGGCAATGTTCTAGCAGATGGCCAATTCTCTCACAGCAGAAGCAACTTGCAGTTTTTCAAGTATCTCCTGACACACACAAAAAATCATGTTCATCTTCACTTCATTGTTATAACTTCTCTATTTCTTCACTGACATTGATGTCATTTTTTCAGTTGTATTCATCTGAGTAATAGACAGTCAGTGTACACAAAATCATGAGGTCAAATCAGTTTACTAATAATGTACTATAGTTCTTACATTTCCTCATCAAGCAGGATATCATAACATTCGGGTTTTTCTTTTTTTTAAAACCTAAAAGAACTGATATTAACAGATGTATCTATCTAAGGATTCGATTCTAGACCAATTATGCTTTGAGTGTTTAAATTTTTCTATATGGAGTTGAAATTTGTGGTTTCAGTTAGAAACTGCCATTGCTCTGTTCTGTATGGAATGAAAATCTGCCTATTGAATCAGAAAGTAGAAATGTGAAATAATTATGCTTGTTTATGAATAAATTAACAGACTTCATACTTTTTCATGTTGGAGAAAGAAGTTGAGGTGTTAAGGAGATTAAGGGAAACCCTTAAACAAAAAATTACATAATTTCCTACTCCAGCAATGCCCTCCTCCAGAATGAAGGAAGAAATTGTCCTATTTCAAAATGACCCTGCAGAAAGTGCTAGATTTATACTTTCAATGCAAATATTTATGCTATCTACTTCATCACACTAGAGAATAAATCCACTTTAAATCAGTTTTCTGCCTCCTGCAGAATTCTGGGTTTTGTAGTTTAGTGAGGCTGTTAAAGGCTCCTCCCTAAACTACAAATCCCAGAATTCTGCAGGAGGCAACAACCGGATGTAAAGTGGATTTATTCTCTAGTGTGATGAAGAAGTATGTTCATTTTGAAGGAATCCGTAACATTAGGTATAATGTTTGTTTCATGATTTCTCTATGCTGTAGTAATTGGAGGTGAACAATTACAAATATGAAGCCAATTTGTGTTTTCAGTCTGAATGTTTGTTCATTTGTTCACTCATCAATATTAATGTGGAATAAAATTCAGGGGAGTCATTTTTAATCATGTGTACTTTCAAGTCTGTGCAGATTTTTCATTAAGTTTATAAACAGAGGAAATTCAAAACCCAATTAGTTTAGATAGCAGCAGACTTAAATATGCCTTAAATGTATCAGCAGACCAAAATACCACTCTCTGCTCAGTTATGGGCATATTTCAAACAAAATTATAAATATATCTGAACCAGCACAGAAGGTATGTACGGAATAATATAAAACAGTATGTAACGGGATTTATTTCAGTAGGTTGCAGTGGGTTGCAGAGTAGTCTGTTATGGCAATATTATCTTCACTGTTTAAACTTAAAAAAAATAGCAGGAAGAGTGAAAGATTGTGGAAGTTTGAGGTCGGAGTACACACAGCTACTCCTGCCAGCTTCAGCTAGTTACTAGTAATAGGAACTTCTTTTCTCTTTGCTGAGAGAATGTTGTTTAAAAGTAGATTAAACTAAGCACAGTCCTTCTGATAAAATCCCAGTAAGATGAGAGCACTTCTTCTGATAAAGTCCCAGATCTCAAAATCTTTCAGAAGGTATGTATGTATGTATTTATTTATTTAAAATGGTTATCTATTGCTTCTTACAGCCTGCCAGGAAATTCTAGATAATTCAAGATGCTAAATACCTTTAAACCACCAAACACACACAATATAATTCAAAACAGATAGAAACAATCTCTTTAAAATACTTTAAAAACAAGAAACCATTTTAAATGCTAGAACAGCTGTTGTAAGGTCCGGGGATTATGAGAAACAATGAAGTCTTGGCTGCCCAATGGAAACTAGGGTTGCACATTCTGGGTAAACCTTGATCAGTTTCATGTGCCAGCTTTTGGTTATCTGTTTTCAGTTTGAGGCCCTGAAAGATCAATTTTCTATCGGACCATTCAAGGAGGGCTTCCCACCTAGGCTCCCCTTCCCAGCACGCACTTTGAGGCTTCTTACTTCTGTTTCTACTCTAGAGGATGTGCTCAGCTTCCTCTTACTCTAGAGTAAGAGGTGCTCAGCCAGACACTGGAAGGTGTACATGCTTCTGGGCCTGCAAACCATGCCATACATGCACTCTCTTTGGAAAGAGAGTGCACATGTTGCATGGTGTGCAGGGCCAGAAAGTATGCATGCCTGCATCCGAGTGCCTCCTACTCCAGAAAGCATGTATGCCAATACCAGTGGCTGAGCACCTCTTACTCTAGAGCAAGAGGCGCTCAGCTGCAGGCTCTGGCAGGCATGTATGCTTTCTGGGCAGCAAGCGGATTCTAGCCAATGACCCATGAAAAAGACACACAGGCAAGAGGAAAAATGAACAGAAAAATCTTTACTCTTAACAGCAGAGATTAAACAAACTTGCAGTGTTGCATACAAAAACAAACAGTGCAACAAACTTACACAGTCCTTGTAAAAAACATAGAATAAGGCATCTTCATCTTCAATCACATGAGAAAGCAAAACATAAACCTTGAGTAAATAGCTATTTCACCATAGCCTCCTTCAAAGTAGCTTCTCCAAACTGCCCCACAGGGCAAAGCCTTTGAGCATAGAGCTCCTCAGAGCAAAAGCTGAACTGTATTCTAAAACCCATACAGTTATACCTTACTGGGTGTGGCCCAAACATGCTGGCTGACCTACATTACCAGCTGCACATGATAATTAACATCAGAAGGTTTTTCTTCAAGACACATACACACACTTGGTCCTGCTAAAACTTACTGTAACACACACCACACACATTCTCTCTTTTAAAGGAAACAAGGCAAGATCTGGGAGGTGCTCGTCTGCAGATGAAAGTGGGCTTGGAGTTAGAATCAGCTCCAGCTTGCTTTCATGTTGACCTGATTTTTGTGCGAGGAGGGGTTTCCCATTTTGTGAAAGAAACAAAAGAAATGGGAGAAACGAATATTGCGCACAACTCTACTGAAAACTCAAAAGGGATATAGCCAACCTGATTATCCCAGGGAGACAATTTGACAGTTCTGCATTTGCAATCACAAATTGTGCTTTTTGTTAATAATACATTTTCATATGTATTAGAGTGCCCCCACCCACATATCTTTGT
Organism: Anolis apletophallus; assembly: GCA_030556195.1. Classification (NCBI taxonomy): domain Eukaryota; kingdom Metazoa; phylum Chordata; class Lepidosauria; order Squamata; family Anolidae; genus Anolis; species Anolis apletophallus. The sequence goes on along the minus strand of JARBWK010000004.1, from coordinate 62,971,237 downwards.
ATCCTGGGCGGGGGCGGTCCAACCGGTAGGCAAAGTATGCCATTGCATAGAGAGCCATCTTGCATGCATAGGCGCTCCACGCGGCGGGTGGTAACCCGTCTGCCCGCCAGCATCCTGCCATCGCTGATGAACGATGTTCCTTAGGCAGTGCCACGGCTGCCTGCTTTTGGGACAGTTTTTCGTGCATACGCGGTTGCTCCGGAGCTGAAGTATAGCGCAGTAGCAACTGCACATGTGCGAAAACCTCCGCGAGGAGGAGGAGGAGGTGTGAGAGCATCAGAGGAGGAGCTGAGGAGGCTCACCGCGCTATCAGCATGAGGCCGGAGACACGGAAAAGACTCGGACGGAGGCAAAATTGATTGCATTCAGGTCAGTGCAGTTTCTCTCCTGAGCTGTTTATTTATTCCCGAGCTTCACAAAGCCCAAATTTATGTAGACTCTGTCTTTATTCTCGCTGACTGCTAAACATTATGCAGAAGTTTAGGGGGGGGGGAACCCTCATCATGCATGAAATTGGTACTTTTGTCTGCAGGAAAGCGGGGAACGTGGTGAGGGAGGGGAGAATAGGTAAAGATTAATGAATTCCACAAAAGACTATAAGTGGTTCTGCAGTAAAAAATAATTATATTGAGGTCTACATAAGATAATGAGTTCTACACAATGTTTTAGGTCTACACAATCAAATATGAAGCTCCCAATGTGGGCAAGGTCTGCACAAGAGTAAGGTCTACACCAGGGCTGTCCAACTGCCAGCCCTGCAGGTGTTTTGGACTTCAACTCCCAGAAATCCTAGCCAATTTACCAGCTGTTAGGATTTCTGGGATTTGAAGTCCAAAACACCTGCAGGGCCGGCAGTTGGACAGCCCTGGTCTACACAAAAGTTCTGTACCCTCTGGAACACCCTCCCTGAGGAGATACGAGTCATCCGTGATTTGCTGCCATTCCGCAGAGCCGTCAAGACCTGGCTTTTCAGACAGGCATTTGGCCCATAACCAATGCCGTCCACTAGCGCTGCCACCCGCCGCCATCGCATTTCTGCTGCTTTGTTGCAGTATTGTGGGGAATGGGATTTTAACTGGGGTTTTGTATTGGTTTTACTGTGTTTTATGTTTTACTTGCTATTTTAATTTTGTAAACCGCTCTGGGCTCCAGAGAGAGCGGTATATTAAGTGGAACTAATAAATAAATAAATAAATATACTCTATATATATATATATATATATATATATATATATATATATAGTCATAGAGGTCTACACACTCTATTAGTTATATGGGGAGTATACCCACACACCACAATAATGACACAATGGCATAAATGTACACACTGTGTAGTGGGGTGTGGTGTGAATACTCATGGATAAAGGGTGTACCCCAAAACAGCTGAATATAAACCAAAGATCTATACTGGTCAACACAAAGATACCTCACAGTTGAACGTTGGCAATATCCAAGGATTAATCATACAGTTTATATATCTAAAGCAGTCTTTCTCAACCAGTGTGCCGTGGCACACTAGTGTGCCATGACGGACCTCCTGCTGTGCCGCGAGAAAAGCTCTCTGCCCCCCCTTCCTCCCCCCCTCTTGCTGAACTCCTGCTGCTTGGGGGAGGAGGAAGGGCCGGGCAGTGGCGAAGAAAAAGAAGGGACCAGGGCGCCGCCTCCTTTGGACGTTTCCCCAGCCAGCCTCCAATCCGCCATGACTCCCACCATGACTCTCGCCCCTCGCTCGCTGAAGCCACGTGGAGGAGGAGCTCCGCCCACTGAAGCCCGTCCACCGCTCATGCTCCTCCTCTGTAGGAGAGCTGAAGCTGGGGGGAGGGGGCAGGGCATGGCGTGGCCTGGCACTGCCCCCTCCCCTGGTTTCGGCACTCCCAGCAGCTGCTCCAGCCTTGAGGGGGCAGTGCCAAGCCAGCATTGTGCTGGCTCTGGCACCGCTGGCTTGGCACTGCCCCGTCAAGGCTGGAGCAGCTGCTGGGAGAGGTGAAGCTGGGGGTAGGGGGCGGGGCATGGCACAACCTGGCTCCGCCCCCTCCCGACTTCGGCACTCCCAGCAGCTGTTCCCAGCAGGCCACCAACCCCCAGCCGTTCTTTACTGTGTTAGAGTGTCATTTTGTGTCATTTTGGTTGGTGGTGTGCCCCCGGATTTTTTTAATGTTAAAAGTGTGCCGCAGCTCAAAAAAGGTTGGGAAACACTGATCTAAAGCATACGGTCTGTGGTTAACTTACATAGTTACCATCTACACGGGGGGTAAGCCAAGGACAAACAGTTTGTTTAAACTGTTATTGTTTAATGATGTATGTTTTAGGGTTCTGTACATTGTATGCTTGGGCATCGAATTGCTGCCTTGTTAGCCACTGAGAAGGGCGGGATAAAAATATTGCAAATAAATAAATAAATAATACCTTATACCTTTTGTTATCAAGTGATGGGGGGGGCAAAATAATGTTTGCTTACCATTTAAAATTACCTTCGACCGCCCCTGATCCTGGCAAATCTATTCAAAACTCATTTTTTCAGAAAATTTTGAGCAGGAATACTTGGATGGTTCTATACAGAGTTCAGGCGTTGCTGCTTTGGCTTACCAGATTTTGTTAGACCTTACATCCCTGGAAGCCTTTTTTCAGCAACCATGCCTGTCTCTGAACTAATTCCATGCTATCAACATTTACATAGAACATTTGGAGGCATGGGAATTATTTGCAGGAATACCCCCATGTCAGGAAATTGTAACACAGATAGCTGCCTTTAGCTTTAATTCTCAAGTGTCTTATTTCAAGCTTTGAAATACTACACCATGTGTTCTATCAATTTGCCTTTGATGTTGACTTAACATGTTTTGCAACTATTCACTCCCAAATCCAAAAAGTACACTTAAACAGATCAAGGCGCAAAGGAGATGTCATTAGGACTGTGTTAATGCATTAGTTACATCGTTTTAGACTCTATACTACAAACATATCTTCTTTGAAGTTGAGAATGGGGGGGAGGGGGTCACAAAAGAGTTTAAGATGTAACTGCTGGAAAGACTCAAAACAACACCTAAAATTGGTTGCCACCAGCCCAACAGTAACAGATTTCATGGGATTTAGGGGGAATGATAGTATTCCTCCTTGCGCCCTGCCTTGATTCATTCCCCCCTGCTTAGCATGGGACACCGGCTGCAAACTTAATTATAGCTTTCCTTGAGCAAAAGCTATCCTAAGAAAGTGTGCCTCTCCTTATTCCCTGTGGGGAGGCAGGCCTATCTGTCAGTCAGTGAGGCATCTGCTGTGTTAATAGCAAGTCCCTTCTCAGCTGATGCTCTTGATAGTGAGCAGCCCAGGAAGAAGACAGCTACAGCAGGATGCTTGGAAAAGTGCAAGACACCAAATCTCTCAAGCTGCCAGTTTTGTTGCTATTCTGTGCTGGCAGATGCAGAGGTCTCAGTGTGATAACCCTAGATCATTTTTGTCATTTTCAACTATGACTTTATTTCTTCCAGGGAAGAAAATGTACTGTTCATTCAAAATCTTCTAAAAACGGAGAATACTAAGTGTCGGAGATGAAACACATAGCACAGCACAATAAGCCAATACTTCAATCCAGATTGCTATCCTTTACGAATTCTATCACAATTGCATCTTACTGATAATGACCCGAACATTTTGCATCATGGTTTCAAAACTTAATCTATGCATAATATGATTTTAGCTGGCATCTTGGTACACAGCAGTTTATTTATCGTGTCAGAAGCAAATTGAGAGTATAGTTAAAATGCATTTAAAAGTACAAAGTTTTGAGAGAATCGGTCGGGCGAAGATGGCGGCAGGACGGGCACTCTAGGGCTCCCTGGAGTGTCACCTGCTTTCCTGGCTGGAGGGCAATTTGCGCCCCCCTCCTCACGGACAGAAGCGTCCGAAGAGAGCGTGAAGCTGGCGGACGGGGTCCGGCGGCCCCAAGGATCTCCCCCTCCTCAAGAGGGAGAGGTTGAGCGGGCCCGGACTGCCGCCATTGCGGCGAGCGAGCCGGGAAGCGGGTGGCGACTCGCACTTACTGCCAGCCCAGCCCGGCCTCCCCTCCCCTCCCCCCCCACCTTAAGCAGAGGGCAGGAGGTGAAGAAGAGACGAAACAGAAGGAGGCTGTGAGTACGGGGAACAGCGGCCCGTGCGGCATCGGGGAGGCGCCATTGGAGACAGAGGGGAGGAGTGCGGACGAGCAGCGGGGATCCCAACAGCCCCACGGAAGCCCCCACACTCAGGGGATCGGGCCCCCAACAAAAGAGACACAAAGGCCCAACAAGCAGGCCGCACAGAGGGGGAGCCAATCATCCCTGGCAAAGGCAGAGGGAACGGGAGGAAAAGAGCTACAGGGCACCAAAATGGCGGATGAGCTCTCACAGTCCTAGGAGCAGGGAAGAAGAAGAGCTTTTTGGCGGGAGCGCCATCATGGGAGAGGGAAAAGGACATTTTTCCAATAGTAAAACAGGGAATAGCACAACTGACAATAGAACTATGTCGGCACTGCATGAACGGACCTCAAGAGCAAAGAGCGGAGGATAATGCAAGAAGAGGGACCAGAGGAGGAAGGAATAACTTTGAGGGATATCCTTGCAGAACTACGAAAAATAGGGAAGCTCAAGACGGATACCTACGGAAGATGGATGCCATAATGTCTCGGCAAGAAAAGCAAATGGGAACGATCCGGGAGCACTCCCAACGTGCAAGAACAGAACCAACCGAAGAGGCGCCTCACAATGCCAGAGCTGCTGACCCTCTATGATGATGGAAAAGACGCACCCCAGGTCAAGGGGAAAACGCAACAATACATGAAGGCAGAGAGAAGAGAGGGAAGGAGAATACAAAACCGCAAGAAATACCAGAAGAAAGAGGACCTCACTTCAAAAATAGTGAGGAAGTTTCACTGGAAGTTGCAAGAACGGCTTCGAAGGGCCCTAAAACCTCTGCCCCCAAAAAAAGAGAAGAGGGGAAAAACCAAGGGGCCGCTGCAACACCCAAAAGCCCCATCCTGGATACAGATAAGAATGAAAACAAAAAGATTGGGACGCAGCCCAATAGGAAGAGAAGCCTGAGGAGAACAACCCAGCAAGGAAGAAAGAAAAACCTAAAGAAAAAATGCCCCTACTCTCTAAAGGCGTATTTTAGGCCTACGAGATGTGGCATCCTGGGGATGGATATAAAAGGCCTTGAATCTTCTAAAGAGAACGGTTAGAAAGGAAGCCAAGGAAAACGAAAAGGTACAGATCCGGCTACACTAAAAGACAAGGAACGGACTATGGACACCAAACACTGGAAAGATTTTGTAGGCTAAGGGAAAAGAGTTGTTTTTTTTTTTTAAAAAAAGGACAAAAACTAAAAACAACAGATTGCTTTTTATACCAAGAGGGTTATGAAGACCCGCTTCCCACCCCCTCTACCCCCTCTACCCCCTCCCCCATCACCACTCTCAGCCTCTCCTTTCTCTATCTTTCCTACTGTCCTTTACCTGAAATTATTCCCCCACTTTTACTGTTTATGGAAAAACCCTAATAAATATATTTCAAAAAAAAGTACAAAGTTTTAAAAACTTGGCATTATGCTAAATGTCCTTTGACCAGTAGCTGGCCACTTGGAGGGCCTCTGGTGTTGCTGTGAGAAGGTCCTCCATTGTGCATGTGGCAGGGCTCAAGTTTCATTGTAGTAGGTGGTCTGTGGTTTGCTCTTCTCCACACTCACATGTCATGAACTCCACTTTGTAGCCCATTTCTTAAGGTTAGGTCTGCATCTTGTGGTGCCAGTGCGCAGCCTGTTCAATGCCTTCCAGGTCGCCCAATCTTCTGTGTGCCCAGGAGGGAGTTTCTCATCTGATCTCAACCACAGATTAAGGTGTTGATTGCTAACCTGCCACTTTTGGATTCTCGCTTGCTGAGGTGTTCCTGCGAGTATCTCACTCAATCTTAGGAAGCTATTTCTTATTTAAACTATTGGCATGCTGACTGATATCCAAACAGAGGATGGGTCAGAGATTTCACAGCCTTGGTCCTTTCATTACTGGCTACTACTTCCCGACAGATGTCAGGTGGTGCAATATCAGCTAAACAGTATAATTTCTCCAGTGGTGTAGGGCGTAGAGACACCTTGTGATCATGAGACATGTCTCATTAAGAGCCACATCAACTGTTTTAGCGTGGTGAGATGTGTTCCACACTGGGCATGTGTACTGAGCAGCAGAGTAGCAAAGTGCAAGGGGAGATGTCTTTACTGTATCTGGTTGTGATCCCCAGGCTGTGCCAGTCAGCTTTCATATATTGTTTGTAGAACACACTCTTTGCTTGATATTCAAGCAGTGCTTCCTGCAGATCAGAGCACAGACCAGGGTAACTCCCAGGTATTTGGGTGTGCTGCAATGCTCCATTGGGATTCCCTCCCAGGTAATCCTCTAAGCTTGAGATGTTTGCCTGTTCTTAAGATTGAAATCACACACCTGTGTTTTAGATGGATTATGACTCCGCTGTTTTCCCCTGTAATAGGCAGTAAGAGCACCTAAAGCTTCGGGGAGCTTCTGTTCAACCATTTCAAAGCTCCCTGCTTGAGTGGTGATTGAGCAGTTAATTAATGCTTATAGTTTGACTATTTTGATCAATTAATTTCATGTAATAAGACATGCAGCAACATAGCTTGATACACAACATCTGGATAAATTATGATATCTAACCACTGCCAGGCCTAAAGCAAATCAGTTGGGACCAAGAACATGATGAAGAGACCCCAGACCCCTAAATGGAGCAAACATATGAGATTCTTTACAAGGAATGTGACAGGGTTGCAGGCCACGAACCTTTCCTGGGGGCTAATATAGACACATGCACGTTACTACTTGCAGGTTATTACTGTGATTGGTGTACTACTGTTTGTAGTGGTTTTGTTTCTTTGTGATTCAGGGAATCCATTTTCTGTTTAGTTATTCCCAACTTTAGCTTGCTATGGCAGAGTGGCTGAAACAATTGAGTTTTGATGATACCTTTAAAGACTCATTAATTAAAGATAGATCTTTGTTTGACCCTAAGGAACCTGGCCAGAACAGTCAGGCCTCCTTTAGTGAATATGAGAAGGCTAATATAGTCCCCCAGGTTCCAACAGTTACCTAGCCCCAGACCTATTTGCTCTCCTAAAACGTTCTAGCCTTATGTTCTGTCCTTATGCTAACCTCATTCTATCAAAGTTAGATTAGATTGAGCTACAAATCTATTCATTCATATCTTAGCTGATTAGAGAATGGACTACCTAGTTAAGTATCTTCCTCCTCCCAGAAATATATAGCCCCCTTCCTGTTTTCCCATGCCTCCTTAAACTGAAATATAGTTTGAAAACCACTATTCTAAGGTAAAAGGAAGTACATTGGTTACTGAAGAAGTAGAAGAAAGAATTGAAAGACTAACTTGGAATTGAATTTCAATAGTAAATAATAACCGAAGATCTATGATATCTGGAAATAGCAAAGACCTGGATAGCATGATGTAATGCCTTTCAACAGGGTGGCAGAATCCTTAATGTGAAAGATCTCCAGAAATTACTTTCCTTAGTTATCCTATCATCTGCTGGTACCTTGAGATTTGTTTCCTCCTCGGTCATCTCCAGCTGGTGAAGTGGATAACAAATATATTTCACCACAGAATGTATAACCTTGACATTGTACTATTGAATTTCCATTTCTATTACTTGAGCTCATGAAGTCATGCAATTTATCTTGCATAATGTTATGATCTTTCTCTATAATACCTCTTAGGTCAATGTCATCCACCAAATTCATCACATACTCCTGCAGCCTTTTCAGGCACTTGGAGAAATAATGAATGCATTAAACCTCTATCTGAACCAAAAAGAACTACCAGAGTTTAGTATTTTGGGGGGATGCTTCCCAAAATGCCACCTAAATTTCTCCTGAGACTTTGTTGTTACAGTCTGGTTGGTTTCCAACGTAAGAATGACACACTACAAACTCTCAATAATTCAATTTTGTTTGCCATGTTATTGGTGTCAGAGTTTTGTCACTTTATATCATTTCTAAAGTGACAATAAGTAATTATAAGAATCAGGACCATCCCAGCAGCAAGCATTAAGGACTTAACCACCTGACTAGCATAGAGTAATTTACAGTTAGGGTGAGGTAGCTGAAAGAGTAATAGAGGCACAAGCTTCTCAGTTAGTTAGTGTGGAGATGTTGTTATGGTGAGTTGTTGTTGTCAGAATGTTGAAGATACAGAGAGATTGAAGGAATAATGAAGAAGACCGGAGAGAAGCTAATACTATGGAGAAGATATGAACTGACTGGGAGAAGATGTGTTGTTGAAGGCTTTCATGGCCAGAATTGCTGGGTTGTTGTGAGTTTTCCCCACTGTTCTGGCCATGTTCCAGAAGCATACTCTCCTGATGTTTTGCCCACATCTATGGCAGGCATCCTCAGAGGTTGTGAGGTCTGTTGGAAACTTGGCAAGTGAGGTTTATATATCTCTGGAATGTCTGGGGGAAAGAGAAAGAACTCTTGTATGTTTGAGGCAGGCTGCAATTGGCTACCTTGATTAGCATTGAATAGCCTTGACCTTCAAAGTCTGGCTGCTTCCTGCCTGGGTGAATCCTTTGTTGGGAAGTGTTAGCTGAAAAAAAGGCTGGAAGAGAGTCAAGAACGTCTGCTAGACTTTTGTAAATATGATTGTGTAAAGTTTTCTACAAAAGATACAAATTGTGCTTGTCTGCTCCTTAACTGGAGGGGGAGTGCTTCTGCTGAAGAAGGGGATGACTTGTTACTGAACAAAGAACTCCAACAATTTTCTGCAGCAACTGTGCTTCTTTTTTGACCTGGGTGATGATTGGAGTTTTTATGTACATACTAGCTTGGGGACCCGGCGCTGCCCAGGTTATTTCAGAAAGGCATTGTTTGTCTGTGCTCCAAGTTTAGTCTAGATCCAATGTTCAGTGGGTGCAGGTGAAGTATAGCTCCATGAGCCATTCTCCTCCAAACCGCACCAAAATGTTGAATGGCACATGAGGGCTCTGGGTGGCAAGTTAGGTCTTGATCAGTCATAGGTGTGGGTCGCAATGATCTTAGGAAGTGAGTGAAGCTACTGCAAGTCCCATCATCCATGGTCCAGTGGCCCACAAACCCCACCCAGATGTTTAGTGGGTCATGGGGGCTCTGTGTGCCAAGTTTGCTCTTGATCAAGTTTGGTCTTGATCAGTCATTGGATAAGGGTTGCAGTGGTCTCGGAAAGTAAGTGAAAGTACTGAAAACCCCATCTTTAGTCCATTCTCCACCAAACTGCATCAGAATGTTGAGTTGGCCATGGGGGCTGTCTGTGCCAAGTTTGGTTTTTGGTCTTTATTGGTAATTGGATGAGAGTCGCTGTGGTCTCAGGAAGTGAGTTAAGGTACTGCAAGTCCCATCATCCATGTTCCGTCCTGCTCCAAACAGCAAAAGGATGTAAAGTGGGTCACGGGGGCTCTGTGTGCCAAGTTTGATCTTGATCAGTCATTGAATGAGGGTCGCAGTGGTCTCGGGAAGTGAGTGAACGTACATCAAGTCTCATCATCAGTGGTCCATCCTCCTCCAAACTGCACCAATATGCTTGCCTCCAGCCAATGAGGAGAAACCATGTGGGGAGGGGCAGGGTTTTGGCACGGCAGCCATTGCCCTTTAAAAAGGCCCGCGCGTCATTGCAAGCTGGGGATGTGAATGGGAAGAGAGTAGACAGGCTGCTTGGGTGGGAAAGGTGCAAGGGAACAACAGGGTTGGGAACAAATTGGGGAAACCGGCTGGAAGCAGGCCCCTTATAATAGTCGGAAAGACGGATGGCAATCACATGATACTGTAGTTTTGAGGGGCCTGCTAGTGTGATCTGGGTCTGTCCAGAATTTAGGAGTTTGGCAGGAGCCCCTCCACAAGGTTGGAGCCCCCACCGGAAGAAGGGCAGGGCAGCTGGGAGAAGTGTTCTTCTCTTGCCTGCCACTGCCAATTTTGAAGCAGTGATTTTAACTTTCAACAGATCTCAATCCCCTTTGGGTTACACTTTGGATTTTGGGATCCCAGAAAGTCCCTTTGGACTTTGGAAAGCCCATTTTCTGCTAATAATTTCCTTGGGGAACCACACTATACCACTTTGGATCCCCCTTTGTCTGCTTTAGGTTTCACGTTATACTTTTGGAAACTAGAAATCTCCTAATCCTTTCCTTGGGAAACCACACCATACAACTTTGGAGCCCCTTTTCTCTGCTTGGGGTTACACGTACTTTTGGGAACAAGAAATCTCCTATAATCTGCTAACAATTTCCTTGGGGAAACACAAAATACCACTTTGGAGCCCTCTTTCTTTACTTGGGGTTACGTGTACTTTTGGAAACCAAAAATCTCCTAATCTCATAATTTCCTTGGGGAACCACACAATAAAAGTTTGGAGGCCCCTTTGTCGGCTTTGGGTTACATGTTGTACTTTTGGAAACAAGAAATCTCCCCCAAGTTTTGCCTGTCCCGTTTGCAGCTTTTTGCGTATTGTGCCCGCCATTAACAAAGCGATTCAGAAATTTTGGAAAATTCAGACTTTTGGGGGGGTAGGAATTTCGGAAATCATGTTGGATTCGAGTCGCCAGCGCCCCCTACATCCGAAACGAGTTTTGAACCATTTTTTCCTCTATCAAACAAGCCTACAATTGAATATAATGAGACTTATTTCTTAGTAAACTTGCCCAGAATTTCTTAGTAAACTTGCTGCATCATTTCTTCCTTTCATTGCTGTATAAAGGCATACTTGAACCATGAAGAGACAGAAGGGAGAAAGACTACATATAAATGGAAAGAACGGAAAGACATAGACAATTGCAAGTGCTAGTTTTCTAATTAAACAAGAATTAGAAGTGTAGAAGGAAAACCAACAAGACCTAGACAATAAGGAATAGAAACTGCAACATTTGTCTCATTCTGACTTTTTCCACTTTAATTGGAGGCTATGCTTTTTATTTTTAGAAAGCACCAATAGGCAGCCTATTGTCTGACCTGTGTCCATGTCTTATTTTGAAAATTAGAGTGAGTCACCCGGAAAACATGCTCTTTCTCATCAATCTCATATTCATGCAATGAACTATCTACTGATCTTCATATTTTCCAGGAGGTATATTTTAAAGAGGAGTCCCGGTGGTACACTGAGCTGCTGAACTTGCTGACCGAAAGGTTGCTGGTTCAAATCTGTGGAGTGGGGCAAGTTCCTGTTGTTAGCCCCAGCTTCTGCCAACCTAGCAGTTCAAAAACATGCAAATGTGAGTAGATTAATAAGTACCGCTCTGGTGGGAAGATAACAGCGCTCCATGCAGTCATCCAGCCACATGATGATGGAGGTGTCTGTGGGCAATGTTGGCTCTTTGGCTTAGAAATGGAGATGAGCACCAACCCCCAGAGTCCGATATGACTGGACTTAATGTCAGGGGAAAACCTTTACTATATTTTAAAGAAAACATCTGTATCAAATACAAACAAACTGCTATAATTCTTGGTCCACAAAGCCAATTATTTAATTTTTAAAAACCCTGATTTCTCCAGTGGTGGCAGCTATTGCTTCCTTTTCTGTGTCTTCTTTACAACTGAACAATATCTTAGTTGTGGTAGACAAGTGGGTTTATCTTCAATGAATGTGTCACAGTCATTTGGTAGTTTGTGTTTGGCAAAGTGCTTAATGTTCAGAAGTTTGAAAAGGGATATCTCAAGATTTTGAGAATTGCTAGTCCTGCACCATTCACCTTACCTTCATAAGGTCTTGGGCTCAGTCTCAGTTTTTCCGGGCATTGTTAGGAAAACCTACAATCAGAAATTTTGGAAAACATCAGTCAGTATCAACAATAATGAACTAGTTAGACACAATGGTGCATTCTGTTTGATGTTATTTATAAGCTTGGCAGCCTAAATTCTATGTTAAACCATTTCTGTCCCATCTTACATTCTTCCCATTTGTTTTTATGGCACAGATTTCACTAGTTGCCACCAAGGCTGATACATCAGCATGTTGTTCCTTTCCCTCTGGCCTTCGTGTTCTCTCTCTTCCTTTTCTTCCAGCAATTCATAGCCTTGCTGGCATTGTATCACAATGTTTTTAGCTGTAGCGTAGCCATTTTTTCCAAAAAAGAATTCTGTAAAGACAAGACCCAAGGCATACCTCCAATTATTTTCACTTGCTAGTCTTTGCACAGATACATGCTAGTTCTCTAGGTCTACTGCATTGCTTAGCTCTCAGAGCCAGAATTTTAATGCCTTGAGGACAACATTCATATCCCTAACAATTGCTGCACTAATTTCAAAGGACAAGCAGCTTCCTTCCCACAATGCGATGAGTCATTCTTTGTCCCAAGGATGTTATGATGCTGAGGCAGTGAAATCTCTCACACTGCACCATCATCTAGATAAAGCACAGAGAAAGTGAGGCTACACATAGATCCCAGACCCTTCATTTTGCAAGTTCCACGTCATATGCAAAAATTGTACATGAGAAAATGTCTGTAAATATTTGCTTCTACTCTTAACTTGCAGTCCAATCTAATTCTTAGCCAAAATAATCTGGAAAACTGAAATTTCTCTGACTAATGTTCTGTCAATATTTCAATCAAAAATCTGAATGTGTAGCCAGTAACATCTGAGCCCCTTCCTTCTGAAATTGCCCATCCTTGCACTAAATATGACAAATGAAGGAATCTCCCTGCAATTAACAGGGATGTCTCCACCATGAACCTTCCAAAGAAGCACAAGCTGCCAAACATTTTTCTCTATCTTTCTCAGAGACAGGCTTCTACCATTCACATATAAATATATATTATCTCCTGAAACTTGAAAAACCAGGCAAATGCACCACAATAGCCCAATTTATCCTGAGTAGAGGATGCATGGATGAAGCCAACCCACAAATTAAGTAAGATAAAGAAATAATCTAATTTCTTGCCCCAATATTTGCTAAATAAAGAACAGATTAGGAATAATTGATTTTATACTAAAAATATATAAAAACTCAATTTGGTTGCTAAATTTATAATATTCATAAAATGTCATACCAAAGCAACTTGCATGTGATAGGAATATGCCTCTCTTAAATACCTTTCAGAACAGCCTTGTTTCTGTGTTGCCCATGGGTGAGCAATTGAGGCTTAATACACAATAGCCTTGGAGCACCTAAGCTCTGTTCAGGGGTTTTGACTGTAGGCTGGGAAAGAATACCAGGACTTGATCAATTGTGAAGAGAGTATGATTCAGGTCTTTATATTTTCTTTCTCCTTTCACTCTAGTTATCAGAATTCCCCATTTCAAATCCCAGTTCTTCTTACAACAGCCTGTTATGCATTTAATCCTCCTTTCAAAAAATATAATGGAGCATACAATCTATTAGATATTCAAGCCATTGTTTAAATTCCCATTTTTCCTGCTCAAGTCAAATAATACTCGAACTGAAGATATAATTGTTCCCAGCAGGTGGGGGCAAAGGGGGAGGAGGACGCAAGTGGTTGATAAATGTGGAACTGGGATTGGTAAAGTTGAGAAAATAAGACACATCATTTTGAGTGAAAATGTAAGTGGAATTTCATTATAAAGATTTGTATTATTTTATGTGTGCTTATAATAAGAAAAGGGGGAAGTATACCAGGAAAGGGGATACACTACCCCCCTCCCTCCCTTGGATGTTTTTGTCCCTTAAAGGGAGAGTAACTTTCTGAGAAAGAGAAGCCTCCTCTACACTGACAATGAATGCCACAAAAACCTTTAATGCTCATCAATGCTCTGTGTTTTGTTTAATCACCATCCAGACCTCAAACTAGTTTCAGTATTTTCTCTGTAATCATTTGCATACCAAAACCATTTTTTTTCAATATCAGTTTGAAACGGAGGCTGGATGGCCATCGGTCAGGGATACTTTGTGCTTTCCTGCATGGCAGGAGGTTGGACTAGATGGCTCATGTGGTCTCTTCTAACTCTATTATTCTATGATTCTGTGATTCTATTAAACTGGCCTAAGTGCTCAGTGTAGATGTACCCAGAGTCTCACCTATGTATGAAAGGCTCTCCATTCAGAAGTAAAACAGTGAAAAAATGGTGCTCTGAATCAAATGAAAAGCCTATATGTCTCTCCCCTTCACCCTACTGCCTTCCAAATAGTGAAAGCAGAGCTAGGACACTATCTCTCTTTACATATTTATTTAGCCTATATTTTCAGCACCTTAACAGGACTCTACATATAGATGCACTGGCCTTCCACAAAGGTGATTCACATGAGGAGGTTGGTATTTCTACTAGCTTGACATGTCTGTGTAGGATTCAATTATTGTTTCTAACAATGGAACAGGTGAAAGGCCTTGTTTCCCATAGTCCTTGTTTCATGCAAAGTATTTTCTACAAAGCTGTGAAAGCATGTCAGTAATGGCAGAAGTCAAATAGCAATGAAGGGCTGCAGTCAAAAACCAAACCAAAAGATAAAATTGCTCAAAGGCATATAACTGCAATTCTGAATCAACAAAGAAAATGTAATGAGTAATATGAGAATATAAGAATTATCTGTTATTTATAGATGTGACAAAAGTTGTATGAATAGAAAATTATTATAAAATGAAAAATACAGAAAACATATGATAATCACCAAGTACACTAACAAGAAATAAATAGCCACTCTGAAATAAATGTAAAGCTGACTAATTAAATGTTGACACAGGATTGGACTGATAACAATAACATGAAATTGCCAGTAATTAAAACAATCAGAAATGTGAAATGAGCAATTGGCAGTTAGCAGATAGTAACTGAAGCAACCAGAAATGTTTGCAAGAACTAGATTTCTAGAAATAATAATCTTTACTTTTATCATTTGAAGAGCTGGAGAAGACCTCCAGCATTAAGCTAGAGAATGCCAAGCTGTCAGCCAAGAGAAACGGTCAGGGTCACCCATGAGGAGCTGCAGCAGGCACACATCTGTATTGATGGCCTCTGCGCTAAGCTCAGCCAACTGCCAAAGAAGGTGGTGGCCAAGGAGGCAGAGCTGCAGGACCTTGGTGCTGGAATGGGACAGCAGCCACTAGATCCTGGCCAAGAAGGAGCGGGAGATGGCAGACACATGTAGCAGCTGGACAAGTACCAGGAGTTGCTGGACATCAAGCTGGCCCTGGACATGGAGATCAATGCTACCACAAGCTCCTGGAAGGAAAGGAGGAAAGGCTGCACCTATCTCCAAGCCCCACCTCCCAGAAGAGTGGCTCTCACATCCAGGTCTTCCACTCCTCCTCAATGCAGAAATTGGCCAATAAGCAGAAGCTGGGGGCTGGCAGAGAGAGCTGCACAAATTCTCCCATCATGCTATGATCAGCAGAAGAGTCGCTATGGAGGAAGTGGACCTGAAGAGAAAGTTGTCTACCTCTGCAACAAGTCCAGCGAGGATCAGGTGCTTGGAAGTTGGCAGATCAAGCACCAGAATTGAGAAGAGGCCCCTATCATTTATCAGTTCCTCTAAAATTCACCCTGAAAGCAGGACAGATAGTGGCAATCTGGGCCTTGGGGGCTGGGATCAGTCACAACCCTCCACCCAACATCGTCTGGAAGAACCAGGCCTCCTGGAGATCCGGAAACAGCCTCTGCACCACCCCCTTCACCTCCTCTGGACAGGAAGTGGCCACACAGAAACTGATGCACACCATCATGGTCAATGGTGAGGACAAAGACGGCATTCACCACTGTCACCACTATAGCCATTGCAGGGCATCTGGGGACCCTGGGGAGTGCAACCTGCACTTCTGCACCATCTTGTGCAGCTCCTGTGAGCAGCTGACCAAGAAGTCGGGGTGGAGGGGCTCCAACTCCTCCACCACCATGGCCACGGTGGCCTCTGGGGCTGGAGGGGGGCTGCCTGCATCCTCTTCTCAGGGGGCTCCTCCTCCTTCAGCCTGACCATCACCCTCAGCTATCACACAGGGGGGCTCCAACCTTGTGGAGGGGCTCCTGCCCCACTCCTAAATTCTGGACAGACCTAGATCACACTAGCAGGCCCCTCAAAACTACAGTATCATGTGACTGCCATCCGTCTTTCTGACTATTGTAAGCTGCTCTGAGTCTCCTCGAGGTGAGAAGAGCAAGGTAGAAATAAAATAAATACATATTTTATGAAGAATGAAGTGTGGATATGTCCTAATTCTCAGCCAGAAGTGATTGAAACCAGATAGATAGATAGATAGATAGATAGGTAGGTAGGTAGATAGGTAGGTAGGTAGATAGGTAGGTAGGTAGATAGGTAGATAGGTAGATAGGTAGGTAGGTAGATAGGTAGGTAGGTAGGTAGGTAGGTAGGTAGATAGGTAGATAGGTAGATCGATATCTTGAAAACTTAATATCTATTGGAAAATCTCTGCAGTTCTCCAAGGTAGAAGTGCATTGTATCAGCCGTCTCCAATCTGATGTCCTCCAGATGAATTGCACAATGATCCCAATCATCCCCAATCATTACTCATACTAGTTGGGATGTCAGTTAAGAGGAAAGAACCAGATTCTCATAAGCACTAAGAATCATACTGGTAGAATCTAAAGAAAACAGTCTAAACCGTATAGTTTTTTCCTCATAGGACTCCCATGTGTTTTAACAGCTCTATGGCAGTTGGTTCCCATCCATTGTATTTGTGATAGTAGCGGTAGAATCTAAGGAAAACAATCTAAACTGTATAGTTTTTTCTCGCGGGACTCCCATATGTTTTAACAGCTCTATGGCAGTTGGTTCCCATCCACTGTATTTGTGATAGTGGTGTAACTGGGGAAAGGGCTTAGAGCCCAAGCAGGCTCATACAGAGAGGTACATTCTAAAAAACTGGGACCTGATTCATATAGAACTTTACACATCACAAGCAGGACATTGAATTGTGCCTGGAAACAAACTGGCAGCCAGTGGAGATGTTGCAACAAGAGTTTCGTAATTCCTGTAACCAACCCAGTTAACAATCTAGCTGCAGCTCATTAGACCAGCTGAGATTTCTGAAAACTTCAAAGACAACTTCCAAAGACACTGTTGGAGTAATCCAACTGGAATGTAACTAAGGCACATATTACCATGGCCAGATCTGGCATTTCAAGAAAAAAGCTATGAACAGAATGCCACATTAATTAGACTCCTTTGGCCTCAGAAATGCTTTCTTTCTTGAAGAAACACAAGACAAGATATATATTGTGTTCCAATAACCCCACCACCTTCAAATATCATTTTGAGCTTTTGACTCTTTTTTTATGCATTCATTCATCCATTCTGTCATTTGCCTCTTGATTTTGTTTTTCCTTTTCTAATGCTAGAAATGCTAGAATTTTGGGAACAAATGAACAATTTCCTCTTATTTGAAGGACCATGATGTGAGGACTAGCTTCACTCCTAGGCTATGGTAGTAAAAATAGTATCACACTGTTAAACACTTCCAATGTTTTGGATCCTCTCCAGTTAAAACTGTCCAGCAGCATTATATTATTCCAAAGGCCTACCTTCTTTCCAGATTCCTTGCTGTTTCCCACTCACAAACAGATACATAATGATGCCAGGGCTATTAATTGAAACATCAGGGATCAGGAGAACCCAAAATATGGCAAGAGCAGGATGAACTTAAGGCTTCAAATCTTGGTTTGTTTTTTTCATAGAAACCGTGAAAAGAAAGATTGAAATCAAGCCATTTGTTCCTTTGAAGCTGATGTGAAAAGTGAAAGTCTTGGCATATCACAGTTTCATGATAGATGAGAACACAAACAAAAATCGGTGCCCTCGCTGTTGAAAGAACCATTTTCCCCCAGCAGTAAAAAGACTTGTTATTGGCTAGCAGCCTGTTTTTCATTAGGAAATGTATTCCAGTTCATGGACGCTCTCTGTACACAAGAGATAATTATGAAAGCAAAAGTGTGGAAAGAAAAACATGACAGTTTTCCAGCTCTTTCTCTCAAGTCTTTTATTTGTATTTGATTACAATTGCATGACGTTGTGTTTCCTTTTAGGATAAAAAGTCCCCCTGATCTTCCTTATGTTACACTGCTGCTTTGAAGTGCATTCAAATACAAAGTTGAATTCATATACGGAGGAAATAACTCTTGTACTTTTCTGATTGTTTTGTTTTATTTTGCTTTAAGATCTTCCACCTCAGTGGTAGCCACTCCAGTCAGTGGTCAATGGTGATTTCACTGTGGGTATTAGAATTAATTTGAAAGGAACTGTCCAGCGTGCTGAACCTAGTTTGGAAGCTGAATTCAGCTCTTTGAACTGTTCCTTTGCAATTCAGACTAAAATGTCAGTGCGGACTCATTGGTCCAGTGGTATGGAAGTAACTAACTAACTTACTTACTTTATTTCTTATGAGTCGCCCTCCACCAAAGGTGCTCTGGGCGACTTACACAATTAAAATAAACAGGTTACATAATCACCGCTTGTTACTAACAATCATAGGCTCTTCTGAAAAGCCATATCCCTAAAAATGTATGTAGATCAGGAGTGGCTCTTTGGTCTGGCGGTAGGGAGTTCCACAAGATTGGGGCTACAATGGAGAAGGATCTCTGTCTTGTGGACTCCAAACGAACCTCTCTAGGGCCAAGGACATAGAGAAGATTCTCATGAGCTGACCATGGCAGTCTCTTGTGGTGGAGTGGCATTAAACGGTCTCTTAGATATGAAGGACCCTGACCTCGAAAGGCCTTGAATGCTAGGACCAGGATCTTATAGAGGACTCTGTGTTCAACCGGCAGCCAATGCAAGTGCTGCAGAGACAGCGTTGTATGGCACCTCATTGATGTTTTTGTGAGGAGTCTACCGTGTTTCCCCGAAAGTAAGACACCCCCGATTGTAAGACGTATCGGGGGTGTCTGGGGGGTCGGCTTATATAAGCCATACCCCGTGCGGCACACCTGCATGCACACCTCCAGCGGCACACCTCTTCGCCAGGGCTCCAGGCAAGGGAGGGGGGAGCCAGGGGCGGGAGGAAAGGCGGCAGCGTCACTGTGGCGCTGCGACCACCACGCCCTGGCTCCTTTCCCTCCCTTGCTTGAGGAAAGAAGGAGAGGGAAAAGGAGCCAGGGCGTGAGGATCGCAGCGTCACAGTGACGCTCGTCCCTTCCCCCGCCCCTGGCTCTCTTCCCCACCCTTGGAAGGGAGGAGGAAGAGAGCCAGGGGCGGGGAAGGGACGACGCGTCACTGACGCGTCGTCATCGCCGTCCCGCCCATGGCTCTCTTCTCCCACCCTTGGAAGGGAGGAGGAAGAGAGCCAGGGCGGGAGAGGGACGACGCGTCACTGACGCGTCATCGCGCGTCCCGCCCATGGCTCTCTTCTCCTCCTCCCTTCCAAGGGTGGGAGAAGAGAGCCATGGGCGGGAAAGGACGACGCGTCAGTGACGCGTCGTCCCTTCCCGCCCCTGTCTCTCTTCCTCCTCCCTTCCAAGGGTGGGGAAAGAGAGCCAGGGGCGGGGAGAAGGGATGACGCGTCACTGTGACGCTGCGATCCTCACCACACCCCTGGCTCCTTTCCCTCTCCTTCTTTCCTCAAGCAAGGGAGGGGGGAGGAGCCAGGGGCGTGGTGAGGATCGCAGCGCCACAGTGACGTGTCGCCGCTTCCTCCCCCGCCCCTGGCTCCTTTCCTCCTTGCCTGGAGCCCTGGCGAAGAGGTGTGCCGCGGAGGTGTGCCGCAGGTGTGCCGCGGCACACCTCCGGTTGCGGCGGCGTGGCGGCGGCGGCGGCGTGGCGACGGGGTACGTCTTGGGTTATATAAGACGTACCCCGAAAGTAAGACGTAGGGGGACTTTTGGGGGGGGAAAGAAAGTAAGACGCTGTCTTACTTTCGGGGAAACACGGTAGCAGCTGCATTTTGCACAATTTGGATCTTGCGAATTGCTGCTCGAGGTAAGCCCACATACAAAGCATTGCAGTAATCCAGCCATGATGTAACCGTGGCATCGATTACCATAGCCAGCACCTCTGTTGGTAAATAAGGTGCCAACTGCGTCGCTTGGCGTAGATGAAAGAAGGCCCTTTTACTAGTGTAAGCAATCTGGGCTTCCATCGTCATTTTGGAATCCAGGATAACACCGAGACTCTTCACAGTGGGGGATGGAGGTAATGGTTCCCCTTCAAAAGATGGTAATAGACTAACCAATTCTGATGGGTGGCCAGGCCACAAGATTTCAGTTTTTGCTGGATTTACTTTCAATTTATGGGCACGTAGCCATCTTGTCATCGCTCCAAGACACCGGGTGAAGTTATCTGGTACTGAAGTTGTTCCAGGTTCTAGTTTTAGGAGAAGCTGGGTGTCATCAGCATATTGGAAACATTCTAATCCAAATCTCCAGACTAACTTGGTGAGAGGTCGAACATAGATGTTAAACAGCATTGGCGATAGAATCACACAGAGTGAGGCTAAACTAGGATGAAGGAGGCTCATGTAGCTCATTGGCTGAAATGTGGGCTAAAAATTAGCTCATAAATAATAATAATAAAGAAACATGGCTTACTAAGAAGCAGATGGCTCAGTACTAAGATGTTAGTCTTATGTTCTTGTGTGATATTTATTCTGCTGTCTAATACTGTTGTATACATCATGTTAAGCCATAATCCACACATCTCTTGGATGAAGCTCAGTTCAAGAGCGAGGACCTTTAGACCTGCAGAAATACTCCAATCCCTCTGGAAAATTATCTGAGATAGGTTCTATTATCACTTTGACTGGCAGAATTGTATTTCTCAGAGTCTATGCCCACATTATGAGGTTGGGTATTGTTTTGTCAATACCAAGAAGAAAGGAACTTTGTGCTTTGATCTATCTTGGGGGTCACATTTCAGGAGCTATATATTTAGGATTGTGTTCTTTGTGCTTCTTTAAGGTTACAGCAACATTTATGCAATCTATTTCTGGCATCGTGAAATCAAAACAAAACACAACTTGGGGTAAAGTTGCTTAAAAGATTTTCTGTGTCTCTGTTGCCATGAGGCATCAGTGCAGTGTTGATTCAGATGAGTTTCATTGATAGAGAAAATCTAATTTGCAATACAGAAGCCATGAAACAACATATTTCACAATGCTTTGCAGTGATGTCTTACAGGACTGCATTCTTATTCCAACACAGGTCAAGCATCAATGTTTGAAATGGAAAATGCCATTAGAAATTAATGTTTTCTATTGTGAAAATATTGTACTCTGCTTCCTTTCTGGAGTTTCTATATCACAGTGTGCCATTCATTTATTCATTTATTTTCAGATAAAGTTTCCATGTTCTATGCTTTCTCAAAGAAAAAATGATTAAGAATAACAGTGGATGGAATTTTACCCACTTAGAAACTAAAGCAAGCATTTAAGCTCTATAATTTCAGGGAATGACTCTGGCCCTATTGGTGCTCTAATACAGTTCTCTGATGTTCAACTTGAAACTACAGTGGTATTTCCGATCATACTCCTTGGCCCTAGTGGGTACTGGAATATGGGTCTAGCTGAAATTTGGCCTGCAAGTGAAACACTGGTAAGTCATTCCCATTTTAGTATCCTACCATGTAGGCTTCTTATGTCTCAGGATCTTCCCCTTCTACTCTTGGCCTCAAGGCACAGGGAGGACTCTCAGGTCAAGAGAGTATTTTCCTTTGCATGTTGGTCCTAATTTCTGCATGCTGCTTCAGAGCAACTGTTTTAGATTCTCCATGGGATCCACTTGGCAGCCTGGCTACTTCCTCCCCTTTCTCTTTCCTTCAAGTTGACTTAGACATAAGCTCATCAGGTTCAGTGGGACTTACTCCCTGATAAAGATATAGAGTAAATAATCTCTCAGCTTTGATGGGTATTATGTCCTAGTTTTCCCAAAATAGCTTTTCATTATTATGCACACAACCCATAGTGACCTTGGTCTCATCCCATCAGGCATTCAATCAGATTGCTTTGTAAGACAGGTATAAGAACTCACTTCAAAAATTTCTTGGCCTGCAAAGCTCCTCGCTAGAAAGTACAATATTGTCAAGAATTGAGGCAGAAGTAGTCTTTTTTTCTCACTCTAATGTAGGACCTCAAAAAATATCTTCCCCATCAGGAACCAAAGCAATACAAGTCACATTCCTCTATCATGGTCTGCTTTGATTGTGTTCTTTCTCAGCAAGTCATCCCAGTAATTTGAAGTTATCTAAAATACTTCTGTTCATTTCAGCAGGATCTCAGATCTTCATCTCATATCCTATGACTTCATCTTCACCTCATACACTTTATGTGCTCTCTGATCCCAGATTGCTGCCCACCATTTTAAAACGGTGCAAAGTCTGCTGTGGGTGTTAATATAAACACTAATGGCAGATTGTACTCTCAGGATTGTTGCCAAAAAGCCTAAACTGGAAATAAAGGGGGCAGGTTTGTGTACAAATACCAGTTATAAAATTGATTCACCTTTGTCAGCAAGATCCATTCTGATGTTATCATAGATCCTTAAGTAAATCTATTCAACACCCTTAACCATACAGAGTTCTATAAAGTGTAACCGGATTGTGACAGAACATCCCAGTTTTGGCTGTGAGCCCTTATTTCCTATTCAGTGTTTTTGGAGTGCCGGGCTACATTCATTAAAATAGCTTTGTGACTCCATGAGATCATAAATTTTAAGGCCTTCCTGCCATCTCTGCCAATTTTCTAGCCTAGGCTGAAGCCACGCTGGTATTTTTGGAAATATAGACAGAGTTTTTGTGAGGTGACAGGTGGTCCGTCCATGGTGAGTGGAAGCTGCCTTGTAGATCATTTTCTATACTGAGTAGTAAGGAAAAAGGAAGTTGGAATTTGCTATCTCTAACATGCCGCATTGTCAGCTGGTGACAAAATAGGGTGGTTAACTGCTCCATTGTTAAATGCCAAAGACATCACAGTTGTTTGTGTGGGCACAGCCTTATAAATTATATCATTCTGTAACTGTGAATCTAGCAAAGCAGGACAAAGACAAAATGCACAAATATTTTAGGAATAACAGTCAGGCATGAATCAAGGCTAGAAAACTAAGCTAAAAGGAAAAAATAGAGCTCTCCACAATGTTGGGTTTTTCCCATTAAGAAAAAGAAATCATAGGATGTTACCAGAAATAAACTTTCATGAAAACACAGTTAAATCCATGATCCCTAAGAAGAATTTTCATTTATTTTATGGGCAAAGAAACAAATGACACATTTCACAATGTATGAGAGGGAAAATATTGAGAAAACAGCTGGATCATTAATGCTTGCATTGTTTTTAATTCACATTGTTTCAATATGTTGTTTGCCACCTTGAACCCCATTATCATGAAAAGGTGAGATATAAATGAATAAAATAGTCATTTTAAAACTAAAGTGTATAACAGAGGCTTATCAGTTGGGGGCACAGGTCTTCCATTAACATGAAATTGCACAGAATCAGTGCTCACACTGGCAACCTCATCACATTGACTTCTGGCTCCATCCTAGGATGCTTCCAGGACAGAGCCAGGACGGAGCCCTCCAGTGCCCTTCTCACAACACAAGGCTACTTCCAGCAGAGATTTGTCTTGGTTCCGACCTGGAAGCATCCTAGAGTGGAGCCCTGAGAACACAGATGGCTACTAGGCCTGGTTGATCCATGGTTCTAAATGCTTCAAAAGTACTTACAAAACAAAAGTTCTGGTAGTGAACATTTCAGAACTTTCAAAACTTTTCAAAATTTCGTTATAAATGGCAGTTCCCAATTGGTTCTATCTTAAAAATTGCCAATAAAGAAATAATAATGAAAGTTTGATAGAGTTCTGAAATGTTCACCACCAGAACTTTTGTTTTGTAAGTACTTTTGAAGCATTTAGAACCATGGATCAACCAGGCCTAATGGCTACACATGTTCTCATAGCCTACAGTGGGGGGAAGCCAGAGGGGGTTGGCAGCAATGCAGGTTGCCTGATGACAGTTTCCCCTGCTGCCCAATGGATTCACCACACTGCCCAGCAAATTCCCCCACTGTTGCCTGTGTTAGGGACCTCAATGTGATGAGGTCCTAAGTGCAAGAAGGTTGTATGAAATTAGTGAAATGAAGTCAAGTTCTATTCTGTTTGAGCAAGACATTGAGAAACTTCTTTCTAAAAATAATTCCCTTCCCCCGATTTCCATACATTTTCACTTATAATTTAAATTCTGCTCACATTCACCAAAGAAGCTCTAATTGCTGGGGTATAGGCAGGTCTCTGATGCAAAATAAGCTTTTCCAGCCAATTTAAATTTACAAGCACCAAGTACAAAATAGGATTTGCTCTGCATTGGGGAGCTGTTTGTGCTCTAGCTGGAAGGACTTGCATACATGAACAAACATGCAATTGGACAATCAATTCTGTGACATCTGCCCACATTTTGCAAAAAAGGGTACTAATGAATAATGAGTGAATTCGTTCTGTTAAAACCTCTTTGGCCTTCAACCCACTATTCTGAATAAGAGACAACCCATTAAGTTTAAAGTGTCATATGGAGTTGTATCTTATAATGATTCCTCTTTTAAAAGAAGAAGGATAAAACCCTCAATTTTCTATTTCAGTGATGTTATCCAGAGATTAGACAATTATAAAAGAGGCCAAGGGAAAGAAAACAATACATTTACATTTCCAAAAATTGCAGTATGAATTATAAGACTAATGCTGAAGAACTCATCTTAGAAGATACTGTAATCCTGCTTTTCTCTCCTAATTTTCTAATTTATTTATACATCTTTTTTTAAAAAAAAGGATAACCACCAGTTTTAACATCATTTTATATACAACTGTTAATTGTATAAAACAATATTAAACACCAGACAAAACAGTGTAAGATCAGCTACCAGAATGTTCTCTTGAAAAAAGTCCAAACATTCCAGGTTTCTTTGGCTAAAGCTTATTGTTTGGATCCCTTCCAGCCTGGACTAAAACCCAGCTTGCGAACTGAAACACTCTTCATAACTAATGTGTGGTTGGAAGCTGCACAGAGAGAGTGTCACCTCAGGCCCGGATTACCCATAAGGCCAGACGAGGCCATGGCCTCGGGCGGCGGCCATGGGGGGGCGGCTAAATCGCGACGGGACCTTCGGGTCACCACAGCATCTAGGTTGCAGTTGTTGAGGAGGGAGGAAGTCCCATTGCCCGTAGGGCGTCTGACGGGGCTTCCCCCGCCATCTCCTCACGCGCGCTGCTCCTTCTTCCAGTGAAGGAGGGAGGCCCCATCAGAGCGCCCTAGTTGGGGAAGCCCCATCAGACTTCCTCCCGGCTCCTTCTCTCGCGAGCGGGCAGGCGCTGCACTCCTTCCTTCACTGAAAGAAGTGTGGCGCTGCCCGCATGAGAGAGACAGAGTTGGGGGGGAGTCCCGCCACCTGTAGGGCGTCTGACGGGGCTCCCCCTCGACGCCTCCTTGCTCGCATGCACGGGCGCGCCTCCCTCCTTCACTGGAAGAAGGAGCGGCGCACGAGCGAGGAGGCGGCAGGGGAAGCCGCGTCAGTCGGCCTACAGGCGGCGGGACTTCCTCCCGGCTCCTCTTGCGCACGGGCGGGCGCCGCGCTCCTTCCTTCAGTGAAAGAAGGAGCACGGCGCCGCCTGCGTGAGAGAGACGGAGTCGGGGGGAGTACCCTAGGCTTGACTGGACCTTAATAACCCACTCACACACAGTCTCTGCGGTTAAATGCTTTATTTAGAATAAATGGTAAAGTAAAGGCAAAGAGTAAAAAGTTCAAAAAGGCTTTAAGCAATGAAGGTAATAAAGTTCAGTCTCTGGAAGATGCAAAGGACAAAGTCTCTAGATGCCTCAAGGCTAATCCAAGGCCCAATAGCCTACTTGGTAACAAAGTTCAAAACAAGGAGGACCCCCTTGGTCCCTTCCGTGGAGCTTGGTAAGGTGATTCAAAAGTTGGCACGAGATGAAGAATAGAGTCCAGCTTGAACCTTTATAGGATTTTGGCTCCCTAGTTCTGCAAGGCGCTGACTTCGCCTTACCGCCCTCACGGGAACAGGGAGGGACTCCTTGGTTCTCACTCTATCTGCATCACTCTGGAATGTTTGCTCATTAGCCGAGCCAGATGGGAGAAGCGGAGGATTGAATGTTGTTTGATGCCAGGTGTTACTATCTCTTTGGGAAGCTGCCGGGCTGCGCCTTTCCCAGGCCTTCTGGGGCCCTGCTAAGGGTTGAGTCAAAGACCGACTTTCAGGCCTCTCTGCAGCTTTATGGGGAACATGGCTGCAGTTTGGTTCACAGGGACCCGGTTGAGGTGTGACAGTTGGCTACAGAGTTCCTCTGGACTTTGTAGTAATGCTTTTCCTCATCGGCTTGTACACAGAGCAACCAGAAGAGATTATCCAAAACAGAGTGTTCAGGCATACTATTCTGACTCTACTGTAAATATAATACTAAGCTCAGAAGTTTTCATCTGATGTTGCAGAGGCCCTGGAAACTCTAAAGCCCTATCTTGGGTGCAGTGATGACTCAGATGTGAGTCAACAGTTCAAGCTATTATCTAGCTAAATTCTAGTGGCCACTAAGCTAACCAACAAGATTGAGAACTCTGAAGATTTCTGGAGTGGAGTCTCTGCTGTGTCCTCTGAAAGGCTAATAGAATAATAGAGCTGGAAGAGACGACATGGGGCATCTAGTCCAACCCCCTGCCATGAAGGTCTTCTTGGCATTACTTCATGAACGAAGATTCTTAGGAAGGACTCATCCCACACTTTTTACAAGCAAGTTGATGACTAAAAAGGCCAATCCGAGATAAGCAAGTCCAGTTGCAGAAAGCACAGCAGAAAGTCTCCTTGGGTGATGTTGTTTCCAAGTTTCTGTTCTTTCTGTGTTGTCATTTCTCTTCAAGACCCATTTGGCGTGTCTTCTCGAAAGAGGCCACAGCATTGTGGATAGTGCGTCTCCATGCCTCCCGATATAAGACCAGGGTGGACCATTGTTGGTGATCAATGTGGCTGAGCCTGAGATGTTGTTTCAGGGAGTCTTTATATCTCTTTTTGGGAGCGCCTCTCTTGCACTGACCCGTGGTGAGTTCACCATAGAGTAGTATCTTTGGGAGGTGGTGGCTTTCCATTCTAGAGACATGCCCTGCCCAGTGCAGCTGAGTTTTCAATAGCATGACCTCAATGCTGGTGATCCCTGCTTGCTCATGGACAGCAACATTCATCACATAGTCAGTCTAATGTACATTTAGGATTGTGTGAAGACAGCGCTGATGAAAGCCTTCGAGGAGTCATAGGTGTTGGCGATAGGTGATTCATGTTTCAGACCCATAAAGGAGAATAGACAGTACAATAGTACACACTGATTTTTGTGCTTTGCCTCAGGTGCTTGTTGCTCCAGACTCTTTTGTGAAGCCTTCCGAATGCACTATATGCCTTTGCTAATCTGTGATCTATCTCTTTATCAATCTTGGCATCTGAAAAGATGATGCTTCCCAGGTAGGTGAACTGCTGAATGGACTTAAGCACAGATTTGCCTATGCTGAAGTGGGGATGATGGTGTTCTTCCTGTGGTGCGGGCTGGTAGAGAACTTCAGTTTTCTTCAGGCCGACTTCCATGCAGGTAAAGCACAATCAAAGTACCCCTGACAGATGGCCATCCCACCTCTGTTTAAAAGCTTCCAAGGAAGGAGCTTCCACCAAACTAGACAGAGAGTTCCATTGGTGAACAGCTCTTATAGTCAGAAGGTTCTTCCTGATGTTCGGGTGGAATCTCCTTTCTTGTAATTTGAACCCATTACTTTGAGTCCTAGTTTCCAGGGCAGCAGAAAACAAGCTGGCTCCCTCTTCCTTTTGGCATCTTTTCACATACTTATACATGGCTGTCATGTTTCCTCTCAACCTTCTCTTCTACAGGCTAGACATTCCCAGCTATTTAGGATGCTTCTCATATGGCATGGTCTCCAGACCTTTGATAATTTTAGTTGCTCTCCTCTGAACACCTTCCAGCTTGTCAACATCTCTTTTAAACTGTGATGCCCAGAATTGGACACAGTATTCCAGGTGAGATCTGGCCAATGATGAATAGAGAGGTACCATCACTTCCCTTGATTTAGACACTATACTTATTTTGATGCAGCCCAAATCCCATTGGTTTTTTTAGCTGTTGCATCACATGGTTGCCTCATGTTCAACTTGTTGTCCACAAAGACTCTTTTTCACATGGACTGTTATTAAGTCATGCATCACCCATCCTGTATCTTTGCATTTTATTTTTTTTCTGCCTAAGTGTAGAATCTTACATTTGTCCTTGTTGAAATTCATTTGTTCGTTTTGGCCCATGTCTCTAATCTGTTAAGATCATTTTGAATTCTGATCCTGTTCTCTGGAGTATTAGCTACCCCTTCTAATTTGATGTCATCTGCAAACTTGATAAGCATGCCCTCTACATATTCATCCAAGTCATTAACAAAGATCCAAAAATAGTGAATCTGGATCCAGCATAGCTTCTGGATGTCAAGGTGACTGCAGTGGACTGGAGGCGCTCTGCTCTGTTTGAGCTAGTGTGCCACTCACCACTTCCCCTGAAAAAGTTTTCTTTGGCCACCATGATCCAAAGATTAGTTACTTCCTCCTTTAGATTAATGCAGTATCCTTATGAATCATGTTTGAAACTGAAGCTAGTGTAGATTTGATAGTTGCATTATGTTTGATAGTTTTTTATCAAACAT
Source organism: Anolis apletophallus (assembly GCA_030556195.1). Taxonomy (NCBI): domain Eukaryota; kingdom Metazoa; phylum Chordata; class Lepidosauria; order Squamata; family Anolidae; genus Anolis; species Anolis apletophallus. The sequence goes on along the minus strand of JARBWK010000004.1, from coordinate 62,942,599 downwards.
AATACAACTCATATTAATTACAATTAAATTTTAAGGGCACAATTAACATATTAAATTTAAGAAGGTCACCCCTAGTATTTCCAATACTTTAAATAAAAGGTGGAAAAAGCAGCAGTTACATGCTATGCATCCTGATAATTTTCTGCATTACTCTGTCTCTGTGTGGAGACAGAAGCTTTAGTTGACATGGCCAACAATGAGGAATTCTAAATCTGGAGAACCAAAGCTTGAATTTACACAGTGGGCACCAGCATGGCAGGCAAGTGACCCCAAAAGGAAGCAAGGCTTGAGAGGGCTAACACCAAGGTAGCGGGAGGGTGAAGAGAGATCATGATTACAAGAAATCTGCTTGTGTGCACATTTTTTATATCTGCAACAGCACTTATGAAGTTAAGCACATCTCAGAGAGCCAATTTAAAAAAAATTACAAGAAAACTTCTGGTAGATGTAACTTGTCCATTTGGCGGATTTCTAAAATCCATTATAAACAAACCTTTCCAGACTGCTGGGACTGGCAGCTCCATGTTTGGACTTGCTTTCAGGTACCATGATTTTTTGTTCCACTTCTTTCTTCCAGATTATGAGGCTATCTGGAAGGGCCCTGAGTCTCATATTATGCTGTCCATAAAGCATGCTTTTTTCCCCCAGAGGCTTTGATCAATGTCCCACCTACAAGATGTTCTTGGTTGATGGAAAATACATGATAAATTCTCTCTTGTGGAGCACCGTAATAGTGGAACTCCCTACCTAAGAAGGTAAGACTCTCCTATTTTTGCTAAGATGCCTCAATCATAGTAATTATATTGTTTTTAAAAAGAAAAACCTCTGAAAACTAGCTCTGTCCTATATTCATACTTTTAATGCATGGTTGAACCTGTTCTTGAAGTTTTCTATAACTTTTGACTGCAAATTTGCTTTGTTGCATTAATTTGTTTACATTTTCTTTTCTGTTTTTCTTTTGCTTTGAAGTACCCAGCTGCAATAACTGTTAGGAAAATTATGGTGGAAGTGCTTTAACTTCAAGCAAACCCGGCAGCCTTATTTTCTACTCACGTAGAGCGGCTTTCTTATCTTTATTTAAATTTCCAAACTACATGCAAGTTCATACTCACTCCTCAGTAAGGTCCACCACAAAGAGAAAATAAATAATGGCATCTGAGACATATCTATTGACCTTATTAGATCTCATTAATCAAAGTCAGCTCCTGGAAGTTGTTGTTGTTTATTCATTCAGTTGCTTCCAACTCTTCATGGACCAGCCCATGCCAGACCCATGGCCACCCCCAGCTCCTTCAAAGTCAAGCCAGTCATTTCAAGGATACCATCCATCCATCTTGCCCTTGGTTTGCCCCTTTTCCTTTTTCCTCCCATTTCCCCCAGCATCATTGTCTTCTCCAAGCTTTCCTGTCTTCTCATTATGTGGCCAAAGTACTTCATCTTTGCCTCTAATATCCTTCCCTCCAGTGAGCAGTCGGGCTTTTACACTTAGGCATTTCCTTTGAGCCTAGGCATATCATGTTGACTTCTATATCTTAACGCATTCATGCCTGGTTTTGGACACTGCATTATTTGCAGAAATTGACTTTTAACTATAACACATGCAATTGAATACTCACAGTAACTACTACTAAATTATCTTTCCCCTTCTTTTTACATGTTAAAAAGAACAACCAATATATTTACATTACTTTATGAAGCAAAAACACTTGCATTATAACAATCCTTGACTAGTGTGGGTGGAAAATATTGCTAAAATCACACTACTGCTTATGCATGGTCACTGATACCACTAGATGTATATGCAGTTCAAATCCTTAATTATGCCCAAAGATTTAAGAGGTATTTCCAACTCATATGTATAGCTGTTTGCTATCTTAATTGCCATGGCTCCTTCCTGAGAAATCCTAAGATTTTTAGTTTGACGAGTTACTTGGAAATAAGCAAGGTACTCTGAGAACAGTGTGACTGGGGAGCAAATCATTTCAATTCTGTGTTTAAAGAACACAGACATTTTACAATTTGGTAGAGATATCTAACAAAGAAATATAAACATCTCACCAAACTATGAGCCCAAGATTCCTTAACTGTGATAGTTAAAATGTCGTAACAGTAATATAACTATATGTTGGAGATGCATCAACTATTGCATTAGAGCTTCTTTCTTTTCATTAATTTGCTTCTGGGTGGGTTTTTTTCCAGTTACTTCATGTTTTTTCATTATGTGTACATTTTCTAGATAGCTGCTATACTAAATTCTTACAAAGTTTCCAATTTCTAAAAGCACAGCCATTTTGCACTAATGGGAAAAAATATATGTACTTCTCAAAACACTTCCCAGACCATAAGAATGTATAAAACAATAAAGAAAAATTAATGAAATCAGCCAAACCCAACTTTGAAACTAAAGCAAGATTTCAGACTTCTTTCTTTATTTTTCTTCCAGTGATTGCCACTATTCAAGTCTGTTGTATTAAGCAAAATATAGCAACTGCTTATTCTAAACTTTAAAATTGCTGGTATCTTTTTATACATTGCAAAACAAAGCCACTTGTCAGGGTAGAAGGCTTAAATAAATCTGCCTAAAAATCCAAGAAGCATCCAATGATAGTGTTTTAACACAAGTCACTTTCCCCCCAGGTTGTAGGTTCTCTTTTGTGCAGTGAAAGTTGTCATCATGAAAATTGAGCTACTTTATCTAACTTTGCTGCCATTAGGAAAACACATTAGTCATATATCTTGTTTTCTCTGCTGCCTGTCATGAAAATGCGTCATCAGAGAATACAACTGTCAGACATTTTCTATGAATAATAGCAATGGCTTAAGTACCTTCAGGTTATATATTTTGATCAGCTATGTGTTCTTCAGATGAATGTAAAACATAAAGAAAAAAGGCAGTCTCTCACTGTTTATGGGGAAGTTTATTTTAAGAGTCATCAGAGTGAAGGCAAGGTGATGTTATTGAAAGAGGATTTATGTGTTACAGAGAACATTCAAAACATACTGATGGCCATCTATAAACTGACCACTTCAGGGATATTTCATTAATGCCTCACATTAAGGATTTCCTCTCTAGTGAATATTAAAAGTAACTTAAATAAGATTATTATCATGCATGAGTACAAGTCTGGGAAGTTACAAAATATGAAACAGTATATATTATTCTCCTAAAATGGTTAATAGTCACATCATGTAAATTTTAAATCACCCTAATATATTAAAATAGACCTAAGTACAGCATTTTTGGAATTGTTAATTGAAACCCTGGAAGAAATAAGATGGGTAAAAACATAAAAATGAAATTTATGTTATTCGGAACAAATAAAAAAGAAGGTAACACTGCAATCCAATAGATATCCAAACAGAGGTTAATCCCATTCACTTCAATGAGACTTCCTCCCAGATACGTTTTTGGCAATGTACTCACTTTAGCTATGTGTTTAGTTAACTTTTTCATCTGATAGGTCTCTACTTTCTGACATGACAAAGAAAGATATACAATACACCCTCCATATTCACAAGGGATATGTCCATGAAAATTGTGGAAACAGGAAATAATGGATAATATTTCCCCTGGAAGTTACCATAGTCGCACTGTGAGATCTAAAAAGATATAAGAGAAATATCCTCTCCAAGAAATTGCTAGTATGAGTTTACTTCTAGTAGAAGCAAACCATAGAATCACTTAGATGACCAAGAAAATGCAAATAACATATTTTCTTGGCTGTAAGTAGGTGAAACTGCAGGTCCCAGTGCTAAAAACTAAAATATCGAATGTGCAACCAGAATAAATATTATTTGAAATATTTAGGTCTACAAATATTGAAAATGTAGAAATGATAACATTTGGAAGATAATGACTGGTGAAGAAAAGCAGTGCATCTATTTCTATGACAAAGAATATATTGAGAAGGGAAAAATGCACAAACCTAATATGTACTTGCATAATATGTGAGGTGTTTTTTCCTCCTTGTATCAGTTATTTCCCTTCACGTCGACAAGAACTTTAATAGTGTTATAGACTTGCTCTGTTCTGAAGTTTAATATTGCAACTCTTTTTCCCTCACTGGAGATTTGACATGATGGAGGTCTCTCATTCTCATTTCTCATAACTGAAAGGCAGCTTTAATTAAAACTGTCTCCATCTTACTTGGGCATTCTCTTTATTTGTGTGTATGTATATAAAGATGTGAAGTAAATAGTCAAAACTATAGTAATTGTTGTATATCAGCCTGTTCAGCCTGTGATTGTGTCTCATGTTCATGTTGATATGCATGATGAGAATGGGGATGATGCTCATGTTGATATTCATGAAGGGAATTGGTTCCTGGGCCAAGGTCTGATGCTTTGGGGGATGAGTGGTCACTTGGGTCTGAATGGAGTTTAAAAGAGAGGCCAGAGAGACCTGAGTTCTGCAAGAGGATCCTCAAGGTCCCGGGCTTGGGAAAGGCCTTTCACTGCAGCTCCCTGTTCAGTTATCTGAAAATTAAGTTGATTTTGAGGTTCCAGGTACAGGAGTTAGTGATGAGAGCGAGACCTTGAACAGGAAAAGAAGTTTTAGTAAACAGGGGAAGTCTGTGCAGCAATTCAGACGCTCAGCTCGGCTTCAACAGAAGATAGATAGTAAACCGAAATTAAGAAAGAATCCATTCCTAGCAGTTTTGGAGTCAGGAAAGAGTTTATAAATGGTTTGTGAGAGATGATTGTTTCAGTTGAGGCAACTTCAGAATAACGGCAAGTTTCATGCACCCAAGGTCTGCCTAGCCTATGAGATAAGCTTCTGTATTGTTCAAGTGCCTAGTTACTAGGATTTCCTTGGACTCTTTGTTCCTGTCTTCCTCTGTATCTATTGGATTACTTTTTACTGTGGATTACTTTTTACTGCTTTGGCTATATATATTCCTAAATAAACTACTTGCTGATTTTACCCAGCTGATGTGGTGTTTAAAGTCAGAGGTGATTCTGCTCTGGAGTACGACAGAAATTGCAAGTTTAAATTAGCTTGTTGGTTAAGGGGGTTAAATTTCCTGACCTGTCATCTCAGGAAACCTCACTTTTCATTTTTTAAGAGCAAGCCTCTAGCTCCTGTAGAAGGTGAAATAGGCTACATTTCAGGCCCTATTCTATCCATGTGTTTAAATAAAAACAGATCTGCTGTTACCTTTCTCACATGCTTGACCAATTAGTCAATCACAGCAACAATTTTATATGATTTACATTTTTGGAGCAACCCTAGCCCCTGAATGGATAGTAAAATAACAGCCTTTTCAGTAAATGATGCTTCCTGAATAATTCAAACATTTATCCTTAAAACAACCCTGTGAGGTTGCTTTAAGCAAAGAGGTACTAGCTAGTTGAAGTCATTTAGTGAGGAGAAAGGGAAATGGAGAGAGCAAAAAATTTAAAAATCAGTTTCATTGGTCACTTATAAACAGGCACTAAAATCCCTGGAGCCAGCTTAAGGTTGGGGTGTCAACAAAATGTACATCTCCAAAGCAAACAGGAAGCAGCATGTTTTAAAATCCTCACCATAAATTCTGGATCAAGCCAAAAAATCAGCTGAAACTGGTCATTGCAGAACTGGCAACTGGAACCAACAAACAGAGAGCTTATGTAGAGAGAGTTAATGCTGCAGCAGTCAGAGAAAGAAACCAGAAACACATCTCAGCATTAAGGCAAAACAAAAATCTTCCCCCATCAAAGAGGAAATCCCACGAGAACACTCCTTTGCTGTCCTTTGCCTTAGGACCTTGTCACGTGGCCACTGGAGTTGTCCCACATTGTCTCACATCATCGGGGAGTGTGGGGAACCCGGTGCCCTGTGCCCTGCATTGCTCTGATGCAGGGCATCATGGTGGGAAGCATGGAGTGTGTGTGGAGCACGCAGCTTCCACCATTGATTCTAACAGTAACACAGGAAGCCTTCTGTGTTACTGTGGTGGTGGCATGTGCCAGCTCTGCCCTCCTTCACCCGCGGAGCCCACCAGCATTGTTTGATGGGAGCTGGCAGGTCTGTGGATGACCTGGGCTAAACTGGCACATGCCACTAATTTTAGCCCAGTGTGAATTGTTACTCTGTTTCAATCAAGCACCGAGAAGCTGCTTCTTACAAACGTATCTTGCAGGAGGCGTTAGGGGAAAATAAGCCTTGGATTGGAGTGATCTGCAATCAGAGAATCTTTGTGGACTCTGTGGCAGCTTTGAACTGGTTCCTAGGGTGCCTGTGCTGGCACTCTGAAGGGAATCAGATTTCTTTGATTTATATTGTGATCCAGATTAACTGAGGCTGTGCAAAAGCAGCCTCTGTGTTTGTTTGTAATATGTATCTGCCTGCTGCCCTTTGGACTGTCATATGTATCTGCATTTATGTCTATGTGTGAATCTGTGTTATTATTGTTGTTACCTTTTTTTACTTACTTTATATGTTTTATGTTCTTATGTCTATGTGGGAGCTTCATATTCATTCTGTACTATGACTGAGGTAGTATTTTTTCTTCAATGATCACATATGTTGTTTTCCACCAAGAAATCTAGTAAATCAATGTGTCACATTGTTACTTTACATTATGTAGTTTTACATAGCATTCCCTCTCTCTGAGTTTACAACTGCCCTTTTCAAAATTGGGAGTGATGTATAGGATCTACAACAGCCAGCAAACATGGCCTTGATCTATCCATCAGACAGGCAAACATACATAAAATCAATTCCACACGAAGGCTGATTTAAATATAGTTACTCGGAATTTTCCCCAAAGCCTTAAATTATTTGTGTACAACACCTTATCAAAATCAGATAAGCATGCTTTAAAGAATTTCCCATGATCCATACAGCTTTAAAGCCAATCTATTTAAGTCCCATTTTACATGCCTCACCTCTAACTTTCTGGTGCTGCCTATGTGACTGAGATACCCAGGGATGAGAACAAGCTTTTGCTCTTTGAATGCCACTGCTAGCAGTTTGCTGCTTCATGACATCCAGTTCCAGAATATGAGCAACTTGAACAATATAAAGCATTAATAAAGCAGTGATGCCTTTAATTGGCCAGCTCCAAACACAAAATTCCTGTGAGAGTCTTAAGAAAAATTGAACTGCCTAACTGACGCCAATGTTAAACATAGCTAGAGCAGGAATAAATTTCCCTTTTTACTTCCATATTTTAAGCTTGACAAAAATAATTAATTCATAAAGGCCAATCTACTCCTCTTTGCTGAATTTCAGATTTCTGCACTAATTTAGCCATCAAAAGTGCAGCCAATGATACTGCCTAACAGTGCCTTATAGGCATTGCTTTAACATTGTCTTTTTTTCTATGAATTTCTGATATTTAGTAAATTGAATACTTCTTTCATGCAAGTACTTGGAACTACAAGTGAATTACTGCTTATGTACCTTGCAGTCTAATTGAATAACATTTTTGTGTTGTTCTAAGGACCTCATCACATGAGCTTTAAGCCCCATCCTACAATGCTGCTGAGATGCAGCCAGGATAGAGCGCACCGGAGCCCATCAGATGACACAGGGCTACTTCCGATGGGGCTCCATGCTGGCTCCATGCACACTGCATCTTGGCAATATACTAAGTGGCAGTCCTAAGAATCACCTGTGTTCTTATAGAGCAGTGGTTCTCAATCTGTGAGTCACCAGATGTTTTGGCCTTCAAGTCCCAGAAATCCTAACAGCGGCTAAACTGGCTGGGATTTCTGGGATTTGTGGGCCAAAAAACTTGGGGACCCGCAGGTGGAGAACCATCATTATAGAGTAAACTGAGGACAGCATGGGCTCAAGTTGGAGACAGATGGGTTTCCACATGGGATGGTAAGAGGGTGATGTGGGACATTGTCTGAAAATTTGCCCCACTGCCTGGCAGATTCACCCTGCTACCCCATGGATGCCCCTGCTATCCTTCAGCTTTAGTACCTCTGATGAGGTCTTTATTCATGAAAAACAAAGGGCAATTAAAATAACAAAAATAAGTCTCTTATTGGAACCAATAATTGCTGACAGTGAGGAAACATCTTCCTGCATGCCCAATAATTTTGGAAACAAGTGGGTGGATGACTGCTCTGAAATCACAATGAGAATAGACTTCAAGGGATCAACGTGGATTTATTTTCCTCTCAAAATATAGATTTTTTTTAAAAAAAGAACTCACCCTGATGTCTAAACTAATTTTCAATGGGATTTGTAGACATTAGCTTTTTAATATGATTCAAGAGAGCCCCCTACAAAGTGACTATGGCTTTGGCGATGCTAAAAATATGCCTCTATCGTTAGGTGCAGTCTAAAACAATTCCCAATTACTAACAAAACATCACTGCCACAGTAATAAAATCTTTAGGCACTACTTATGTATGGCAATCTTGAAACAAAGCATAGGTTATTAAATAGGATGCAGCTAATCCAAACCATAGCAGTATCCACATTGTTCAAAGCCTTCAAGACCCCAAGAGGGCAGTATTTTCAACAATATATTTACCGGGCACAATCCAGAGAATTAATCCTATTGAAATGAGAAGGATTTAAGAGCTTAACTATGCATTTAAAACCCACTGAGTAAAATATAATTGCAGGATTGGTAACTTTCTCTGGATTAATCACTTTCTCAAATCTACTGTACTACTTGAAATCCTATACCTGTACAGTTAGCCCTCCTGATCCATAGATTGAAAAAAGGTGTAGGGATCCAAAAAGCAAACTTTGATTTTGCCACTTTATATAGGCAACACCATTTTATTATGCCATTGTTTAGAAAAGTACCTCTGCATCCACAGGGGTCTTGAAACCAACTCCCAGTGGATGTCAAGAGACCATTATATACTCAAAACGTAGTGTCATTCAATTCCATGACAGTGCCCTGAGAAACTGAAGATATGTCTGCAGTATTGGCCCTACCACTGCTTAATGGAAGCAGCTTTGGATTTTGAAGATGTGGACTGAAAGAGGAGCAGAAATGCTTCATGCCTACTTATGCCCATGCTGCTCTTTATTGGCCAGAAGAAAATATTTCTGTGTATTAAAATATACAGAGAAGGAGCCAAAGCCTAGTAGTAGAGAACATGCTGTGCATGCAAAAGACCCCAGTGATCCAGCATGCAGGTAAGAGTCCTGTCTGAAAATTCAGGGAATTATTGCCAGTCAGAAATTACGCCACTGGGCCAGATGACTCAGTGGTCTGACTCAGTAAAATGTACCTTTTTATATGTTATGTTCATACCCAAGTGGTCAGTCCAGATTTAGGGAAAGGGACTGGAAGAGACAAATTTGTAATGTTGATGTGCATTAAAATGCCCGGAAGAGAAACTATCCACTTTTATTTTTCATCTTTGCTAATCTTCATTTTGGTTTCACTATTAAATGTTAGAAACTTTAAACAAATAACTAAATTGTTTAGTTGTTCTGTACCTTCAAGTCATTTCCAAAATATAGTGAGCCTTGGGCTCTTGACACATTTTTTTTTCAGAGGAAGAACAAATCCTCCCCCTGAGGCTGAGAGAATGTGAATTGTTTAAGACACCCAATTGGGTTCCATAGCTGATCCACATCCCAGTCTATAGAGTGCAAACCATTCCACCACGCTGGTTCTCACAACTTGCAAAATTTTTAACAGACCATATCAAAGGGTACTCATATTAGCACATTAGCATGGAGAGCCCCCTGACCTACAGTCATTGGTATGAGAGAACAAAAGATGAGCTCTTAATAGGCCTCCGGACAAGGAAAGTACACCTGAAGGTAAAGGCGTATGCGGATGACATCGCATGCATTATAGCAAACCCCCTGGAAAATGTTAACAGATGGATCAGGATGATAGCAGATTATGGAGAAATGGCAGGATTAAAGCTTAATAAAGAAAAAACTAAATTCCTGACAAAAATATTACTAAAGAAAGAAGATGCCTTCTACAGAAAATCTCCGCCTTTGAGACGACCAGGAAAATTAAATACCTGGGGATTTACCTCACAGCTAAGAACAACCAGCTGTTAAAGAATAATTATGATCAAACCTGGTCAAATATTAAAAGTAAGTTTGAAAAATTGAGATTTCTGAACCTCAACCTTTTGGGGAGGATTGCGGTCATTAAAATGAACGTTCTCCCCAAGTTAATGTTTCTTTTCCAGAATATCCCTGTTATCAGATCCAATCACTGCTTCAAAACTTGGAGATCTGACATCCTTAAGTTTGTGTGGAGCGGTAAGAAAGCGCGAATAAAGCACAAGGTCCTGTGTGATCGGATAGAAAGAGGGGGCCTTTCGCTTCCCAATCTCCAACTCTATTATGAGGCGGCAGCCCTGAGCTGGGTTAAGGATTGGGCAACGCTCAAAAATGACAGTTTGTTAATGTTGGAGGGATTCGACTTGCTCAGGGGGTGGCACGCCTACCTCTGGCACGATAAGGTATTAATGGAGAAAAATTTCTCCGACCACTATGTTTGGGCGGCCTTATTAAAAGTTTGGAGTAAGCATAAGAGCCGGTTCTACCAATTTACCCCGCTGTGCCTTTCGCCATCGGAAGCGCAACATATGCGTGATGTCCCTCCGAGTAGGTGGTATACGTATCGCCAACTGATTTCAAAAGGAGGTGATCGGTGGACCCTCAAATCATTAGAGGAACTGCGAGACCAGGGGATCGAGATGACCTGGTTCCAGTATGCCCAAATTAGAGAACTATTTAAAAGGGATTCGAGCAAGAACTTTAACACTCAAGAGTCCGTGTGGGAGAAAATAATGACATCAGAGAAAAGGACGATAAACTTGTTATATAAACAGCTCCTCGAATGGGATACTGAGACCGATCACATTAAAGATACAATGATCACCTGGGCCTGGGAACTTGGCCACTCAATTTTATTAAAGGACTGGGAAACAATCTGGAAGAAGAAACTAAAGTACTCCGGGTTTACAAATATCACGGAGAACTGGTTTAAAATGTTCTTTCACTGGTACCATACCCCGGTGAGCTTGGCCAGATGTTATCCTACCCTGAGCGACAAGTGCTGGAGGTGCCATAAACAAAAGGGCAGTTTCATGCACTGCTGGTGGACCTGCAGAATTCTCAAAAATATTTGGAAGAGTATACATCCTCACGTGGAGAATATTTTGGAGATAAAGTTGGCAATGAAACCGAATTTTTATTTACTTAACATTATGGACTGTGAAATAGAGAAGAATAAAGATAAAATTTTCTTTTTCCTGGCAGCTGCAGCCAGAATGGAGATCGCAAAAAACTGGAAAAGCGGCGATCCCATATCTGTAAAGTGTTGGTTCCTTAGAATAAGGGAACTAATGGACCTGGACAACCTGAGGAGCTGTGTGGTGGATCAAAATCCCAAAAAAAGAACGGACTGGAAAAAAGTCAGACAGTACCTAAACGAAGTGAACCTCAGAGACTAAGTTCCAAGCAGCAAGAATGACTCAATAGCTTACACAGGAAGGTGCATGGGATTTAGACAGGAAGCCGTTGTTAAGGCTCCAATTCAGCAAGAACTGTTTATGGTCCCAGCAGACTGGACGGGAGTAACAGAGTTTATGTTATCCCTCTCTTCCCCAGTGTAAATTCCCTAACCTACCCTTCTGACCCTTGTTTTACTTATCGATGTAAAAATAAAAAAAAATAAAAAAATAAAAAAATAAAAAGAGAAACAAAAGAACTGCTGGCTTCCATACAAACTCATTATCCCAGTTAAGGCAATAGTGCTGTCTTGCCCTACAGATTCAAATGACAGTGTCGTATGTTATAACGCCTTTTTAACTGTCAAGTCAGGGTTTTTCAAATTGATGGGCTTCAAGTACAGCCACAAGTAGTTTCCCTTCTAGATCTACCTAGATTTGTATATAGACAAGTTTAGAGTGTGGTGGACTCTCTCTCTCTCTCTCTCTCTCTCTCTCTCTCTCTCTCTCTCTCTCTCCCTAGTTGTCTTTAAACAGCAGTTGAATGGACATCTGTCAAGAATGCATTCATTGTTTCTTCCTGCCTGGCGGCAGATTGGACTACATAATATTTGCAGTTCCTTCCAGCTCTTTAATTTGATAATTGTGTATGAAATGTAACCTTTCTTGAATCAGAAGTCCAGAACGGGGAAGGGACTGGAAAGTCCATTGCTGTTGTAAGAGCAGCCCTCCTTGGTCCTGTTTAAATTGGCCATATACTATGAAGTAATGTCCATGGACATCTGAAACCGAACACAGACTAGAATTGGCTAATTTGATTTTACCCCATATTAGTATAAGTCACAGAATACGCCAGAACTTTCCTGAAGTTTTGGAGCAGCCCCACATTTTGGTGGCCTTGAACAGCAGGGCCAACTCTGATTCAGAACTGGCCCTGCTGTTCACACAGGCAAATGCTACCATTTTGCTTTTACCACACTCCTTAGCGTGGAGGAAAATGAATGGCATTTACATTTGTAGTTGTTTGTAAGCATAATGGTGGCATGCAAATCCATAATGCTTCTGATCATAACTGGGCACCATGGTTTGGGAGTGGAGGGGTGTACATCATGGCAAAATCCAGTGTTGAACTGAAGCAGCAATGTTTTGGATCGGCCCTGTGTTTTGTGGCCTGTGTAGATGGATTCCTTGTTCCTTTTGGCAACTATTGCTATGGAATATCAGAAGGACTGTAAGGCAATGTAGCTATGCCATACTTTCCCCAGGAGACTGTAATTGGATGTATGTGTCACAGTTGGTTCCCCCTTCATTTTTTTTAGTATGAGGAAAGTGAAGTGATATTTGCCTGATATATTCAGCATGAGGAGTGGCATATACGTACCTGATGTAATTTAGAAACTAAATACATATTTCTCATGTTTTTTGTTGGGGAAAGAGGGTGGTGTGGTGAGCCTATGATGATCAGTTTTGGAAGTCTTTGCCTATCCTTGTGAGAAGTTACAAGCAACAGCAATCTCTATTAATTCTACTGGAAAAGATAGAAAAGTGGAGTTTTATAATAAAATATATTGGTATAAAGTATGCTATTTCACTCTGCAGTTTCTTGTGGGATCTGAGCAGGCTATTTGTCAGAGCCTAAAATAACTCCAGAAATTTCATTGTGCTTTCTATACATTGATTTTCAATGGAACTATAATTGAAATTTATGTGTGTGGGTGGAAATACAAAAGCCAAGAAAAGTTTCTTTTATCTTCCCCAAAGCCCAAAACAAATGCTTTGGGAAATCCTCTTCATAGCTTTTCTGGGATCAAAATCAGCTTTGAAAAGGGTATTTCATAGATTTTCCCATTAATTATGGAGGTATGTGGGTCTCCCTTTTGACAGTGGGTTTTTCTTCCTCTGGGGGACATAGAGCTTCAAAGTCAGTTAAGAAATTCCGTGACAAGGAAGCAACAAGTCTGTGATTTTGGGGTATATGATGTAAACAATATCAGGGCAGTACTCATACCAATAGTTGAACTACTGGAAATTTGGCAAGCCCCCACCCCCACTCATTGTAATGAATGTTTGAGATACTTCTTTTAGAGATGTAAATCTTTTTTCTTTTTTTTAACAATATTTTATTGTTTAAAACAACGACATCAGACAAACAATGAACATATGAGAGTGTGCGCGTTTGCACAAACTTAACATCAGCCACAGTCGAGGGAAGGGAAAGGGGGGGTATGGGGGAAGAGACATATGGGGTTTACACATTACAGGGGGATTAAAAACAAAACATAGACGGGTTGACTCCACCCGTTGGTACCGGCATAGGTATGTTTGACCACGGTTTTACTGTCACCGTTCTCGCCCTCATAACCAGTAGCCCTTTAAGTCTGTTCTTTTCTTGTTTTTTATATACAGTAGGAATGGATTCCATACTTCCACAAATTTAGATTTTGTATTTCCTCTTAGCATGTTGGTTAATTTGTCCATTTCAGCTATTTCCATTAACTTGAAAAGCAGCTCTTCTTCCTCCGGGGTTTCACTCTTTTTCCAGTGTTTTGCCCAGACGATTCTGGCCGCTGTGGTGACAAAGCAGAGTAGTTTTTCCGCATTTTCCCCCATAAGGTTATTATCTATAATGTTCAGAAGGAAAATCTCAGGCTTCATATCAAATTTAAGTTGTAACATTTCCTGTAATAGCTTATGTATTTTGCTCCAATATAGTTTTATCCTCCCACATGTCCACCATTGATGGTAGAATGTTCCTTTTTCCCTCCGGCATTTCCAGCAGAGATCGTTTCCATTCTTATAGATTTTGCTTAGTTGTGCCGGAGTGATGTAAAAAAGTAGAAAAGATGTAAATCTTTTTTACTTTTTGGATTATTTTGAATGCAATAACAATAAGGTCATTGCCTTTTTCCCCATACAGGATTACTTTCTGAGATGGGTTGTGCTATAACTGCAAAATGTGTGCAAAATGTGTTCCTACCATTTCTGCCATTTCTTTCATGTCTACTGTTTATTCGGAAACATGAAATGGGACAACCCCTCCCCAGATGAAAATCTGCTCGATATGAAAGCCTGCTTTTGTGTGCATCTGAACTTGCCTCCTTGCTTTGGAAAGAGTGTGTGTGTGGTGGGGCATACAGGCTGGCAGGCCTGGAGCTAAGCTGCAGGCACGTTTCTGATCTGCCTGGACACCCCACCACACATTCCACACACACACTCTCTGAGAGTGTGGCAGGGTGTGTGTGACAGAGCTTGCAGCCAGGCCTGGAGCACGCCTGCAGTTGAGCCCCTATTTTTTGCACACACTCTTTCCAAGGAGAGTGTGTGTGTGGTAGGGCATGCAATCAGCCCCAGAAAGCATGCATGCCTGCCAGTGCCTACAGCTGAGTGCCTCTTACTCTAGGAGTAGGAACAGCAGGTGCTAAGTAAGAAGAACACATGCCGGGAGGGGTAACCAGTGGGTGGGAAGCCCCCCCCCCCATAATCATCTGATTTTTGGGAGCATCTTGAATTCAGGAGGACAGAAATCTATTTTCGATCCAGGAAGCCAAAAGATTTGTTTTCTATCTGGTCCATTGGTGGCAATGGGGGTGGGGCTTCCCCTGCCTTTCCTTCCCATCATTTTAGATATCATTTGTCCTTATATCCTTCATTAAGACCTGAATTAAAAGCATCAGAGTTAAGATACCACTCTTTCTGTGATCCTTTCCCTTCTGTCTGTAGAGAAGACCCAGGTTTGGGGAGTGGGCCTCTGGTTTTATTTTAAAATATCAATGCTTGCGATTTTAACTATTTTAATTTTTTTAGCCTGATTCAAGTTGTTAAAGTGTTTAATGCGTTTTAGTCTGTTTAAAATTGTTTAAATCTGTTTTACTTGTTCACCACCCTGAGAATTCATGATACAGGACAGGAGATAGATAGATAGATAGATAGATAGATAGATAGATAGATAGATAGATAGAGGACACCCACACCCTCCCAGCCAGCCCCCCCCATCCCCCCAAAAAAACTTACCAAAGGGGGCTACCAGTAGCATAAACCCCTCTGCAGAGTACTCCTGACAAGCAAAATTGGCATATCAGGAAGTGGGGGGAGGGATTTTTTTGGCCTCAGGAGTGTTTGGATGCTTCCATTGTCATGACTGCAACTTGGTTTCTGGGCCATACCCAAAACCCATCACCAGTGATCACTGTGTTGAGGAAGTCGGGATCACTGATCACAGAGTGAAGCCTGTCCTGTGCAATCTCCAAGCAAAGTTACTTCTGCTTGATCATTAGCAGCTTTGACACAAACTTGCCTGATTTTTTTCTGGAGCCCAAATACCCAGTCAAAATGGAATGAATAGATCTAATGCTGATGCTCACCTTGTCTGCAAGTTCTCTGATCATGATTTGATGATCCTGCATCACCAGGGTCCTCATTTGATCAATGACAATCTCATTTATGGGTATTGAGGACCTACCAGAATGTGCTTCACTCTCCACTGATGTGTGGCTGTCTTTGAAATGATTGTACCACTCCTTTATCTGTGTGCTGCCCATTGCTTCATCCCTGAAGGCCTGTTGAATCTTGTGGATCATTTCCACTTGGGAATCGCCAAACTTTACATGATATTTAATACAAGAGCATTGTTCAAGTTTTTCAGTCATTTTGTCATAAACGAAAATCAAACAATTGTCACTTATACTTCCTCACTCTTTGGCTGTCTGCCAGCGACTGACAGCTTCTGCATGCTGGAAAAATGTTAGCATTAGCATTAGTACTGCTTACATATGTGCACCAAACCATGCCTCCCTAGCTCCATTTGTTTATGCACAAAAAATATGGTTGGATTATTTTTTAATACACTTCCTGCACATGTCTGTCTGGGGGGGGGGGGGTATAGTTAAACCTTAAAAAAATGTAACTGCTCTGACTTACATATAAATTCAACTTAAAAACAAGATCTTGTTTGTAACTTGGGGACTGCCTGTATATAGTTAGGGATCAGTATTTGCTCCTTATTGCTCGGTTTGTGTGTATGTCATAATGTTTTATTGCTCAGTTGCTGCCACTGCGTGTTTTTGCAAGAATTCTATATAAGGTTGATTTAAATGTTTGTAGGAATCTGTGAGCTACCAAGCCAAAGACCACCCTAAATTGTCACTAAATACATCTCTGAGATTAATCTACTATCATTTACTACTTTTTATTTTAGTGAGTCATAAAATTTTATTTCACTGGAGAAAGGTATGAGGAGTGTCCAGACTTATACATTTCAATAAGAAGTCTTGAAATTTCCCCTCAGTATCTATGATCTTTCATGTAAATATCATTTTATTTAAAATTACATTTATTTGATTGTTGCCCAAAAAAGTAGTTTAATGGAGGAATGGATGCTTGATTTTTATTCTCATTACTACATTTTGAAAATGTTAAACTGGCTGAAACTGATGCTGTTTTAAATTTTGCTTAATTTTAAAATCATTATTATAATGATTTTTTGTGTATATTCTCTTTTAATTCATGCAGTAAAATGCATTTGGTCCCATTTTGGTATAAGTGATACTCAATAATTCAGTTTCTTAGGTAATCCTCAAATGTTTCTCCTCGATAATCCTGCACCGGAAATGTGGCGCAGCTGTCTGGGCATAAGATCTCTATTAACCAGAAGGTCATGAGTTTGAGGCCTGCCTGGGTCGGGGTGAGCTCTCGACCAATTGTGTAGCTTGTTGTCTGTCTATATATGTTGTATGTCTACGGCATTGAATGTTTGCCTGTATATGTGCATTATGATCCGCCCTGAGTACCCTGCAGGGTGAGAAGGGCAGAATATAAATAATGTAAATAAATACATAAATAACCCAAGAAGCCCATGATAGTTCTATTGTGATCCAGTTGGCCTGAAACATGTCTCAGAGATGTGGATGAATGTAATCTCTTGCAACTTCCAGGCAGCTCTAAATGCGCTTTTCCATGTTTACCAACTACCATAGTCCCAATCTGCTAGGAAAAATATTATATGGTTTGCACTGGTCCTTTTTGGGAGCAAATCATTATTACAATTGGCATCACTAGAGTTCCTAGAGGCCAGAGGATGATTAGTCGACTGAAAAAAAATCAGAGGGAAGGTGCAGGGCTGGTTGTCAGATGAACTGACATGCCAAAAGGTGAAGTGGACAGCCCAATGACTATGTTATTCTGACTGACCAGTTTCTGTGGCTGTGTCTACATGGGTCAAACAAAATAAAGGAGTATAGTGTCCAGTTCAAAGGAAGTAATGGTGCCCCTTTGTTTTGCTTTGGTCAGACCTCACCAGGAATACTGTGTCCAATTCTGGACACCACAATTTAAGAGAGTTATTAATAAGCTGGACCATTTCCAGAGGAGAGGTGACTAAAATGATTAAAGGTCTGGAGACCATGCCATAAAAGGAACATCTTAAAGAGATGGGAATGTTTAGCCTGTAGAAGAGATGGTTGAGAGAAAACATGGACATGAAAAGTGACCCAGGGCATTCCCATGTTGTATCCAGGGCACATTATACTAGATTATTTAGGATGGTATAGGATCACATATATTGTGAAACACAAGGCCTCCAAGGCTTTTAATGCCAGGGAAACCTAATTATATTTACACTGTCTTGCAGTTACAAACAGCTCTTTAAAGGCAACAATAAGGCTGATGTGGCCCTCAGTGAAAATGAGTTTGACACCCCTGGTATAGATGCAACCTGTGTGTTTGCGTGGAGAGAACTGCAGATACTTAATAGATAAAACTAGGGTCAAAGATGTGGCATGGAAACCAATAGTAGTTTGAAATGAGACTATAACATAACAGTATTTTTAATAGTTGTACTTGCACAGATCAGCAGGAAGTTCTTAGAAAAATTGCACAGTGGTATAAAATGTAAAATACATCTCATTCTCCATAAACATTAACCAAACTGAGATATTTAAACACATTCCTTCTATTGCCTATTTAACTGCAAAAGAGAAAAAGAAATCACATTTGGTGGTTTGGAACTGCTAATTAAGTATGCTTTAAAATGAAGAACTCAGTTACTAATGGCCAGCGCCATAATTTCCCCAGCAACTAGCTAATGTGTGATCTACAAGATTAAAGCCTGAAATGAAAGATCTATGAAACAGACTGCCAACACTATTCTTTGTTCCTGACAGTGGATGTTAAATTATTAAACTAACAAGGCAAGCCTACAGTGTTAAGTCCTGGTGAAACCTGATTTATTTGTGACAGATTAATGTAGCTATTCAAACAATAAATCAAAGATTAAACTCTGCTTTGTGGTTTTTAATTAAGTTTTGTGTCAATTAAATGAAAACACACTTAATAGCACAAACCTATGCATATCTGCTCAGATCTAAGTCCTATTGAAATCAGTGGGATTTACAATGAATGTGCATTAACAATGAAGACTTGGCAGACTATTATATGTATGTTTCCTTCTTAACCTTCATTTATACGCTAAAGGATTAATAATTATGTACATTAAATAACAAGAATAGGCCTGTTCAAAACTGAAGCAGTAATTTAATATGATAAACAAATTAGGTTCAAGTCTATAGTTTATTATTCAAAGAGGGGAGAATCATACCCAGGAATTACTATTATATCAATAGTAGCCAGGAGATTTAAATGCAAATGGATAAGGACAGGTGAGAGGGGTGGCTTTTTTTTTATTTGTTCGTTTGTCTTGCACTTTTCATTTATTTTATGAAAACTTCAGTGTAAAAAAATTGAGATTATTTAATGTTTATAATTGAGATTAAAAACAACAACAATGACACAGAGGAAGTAAAATGGACATATTCCACTATCTAAGTAGAAGGTTTTGAATGCTTAGCTCTTAGAAATATGGATTGTATTATCTGCATATCCATCTACATCTATAGTGCTCCATTAGACTTGTCATCTTGTTTTTGGCATCTTCCTTATATTTAACAGCTACCTACTAGGCATGGTTAGGTTCGGTCAGAATCTTCGTAATTCGGAATAAATTCAGATCAAATTCATATTTGAAGTGATTTCATAGCGACTTGGGAACCCGGAAGTATCCTTGCCATTTCAAAGCTTTTTCCACCATTTCTTTTACAAATCAGTAAGTGAGTCGGAAATTATTCAGCTTTTCAAACCAGTGTGGATGGATGCGTTTCCTTTCCCTCCCGCGTCAGTCTTGGGCGAGAGCTGCTGTTTAACCCAGTTTGGATGGATTTCTGCCCTTTGCTTCCCCCCTCCTTCTGGAATAAAACAACTACTTTCCAAGTAAAGACCACCCAATAAAACAGGAAATAACACTTTGAAGCCATTAACAAAGGATTCGGAAGTCTCGGATGTTTTGAAAAGTTTTGAACTTTTTTTTCTGTGAAAATTAGAATTGACTTTCGATCCGAACCACCAGCGCCCCCTACATCCTAAATGAGTTTTGAACCATTTTTTTTATCAAACAAGCCTACTAGCTACACAACAGTCATGCATATGATCCTCAAGGACCTTTTCACACTAGAAAGTTCTGGGGAATCCTGAGGTTTTTAGTTTTAATAATGTATTTAAACTCTCTGGCTCAGAAAGATACGTAAACCTTCCCTAAACTGCCTAGATTTCTATAAGATGTTCCCATGGCACTTAAAGTAGAATCATAATGATATAACTGACTAGTATAAAACGACCCCAAATTGGCAATCACTGTACTTCCTGAATTGGCCAGTGTTGAAAGATGACAATTTTGTCTGGTTAGGTTTTGATTTTAAAAAATAACTTGCCAAAATTGAGAATTCCTTCATTGATCATTGAAGGAAAGCAACCTTTTTGAATTAGTTGTTGTAGAAACTAATATTCAAATATTTAATGAAACGATTCAATGGAAAGTTGTCCATCCCTTTTACATTATTACTACTACCCCGCTTTATCTCCCCTGAAGGGTACTCAAAGCGACTTAACATAAAAGCATTAGCATAACCATTTTAAATATACAAATATATGAACATTAAAACAGGATTAAATACAAAAAATATTTTTAAATTCCCAGTTAAAAACTATTAAAACAAATTCAAAGTTAAAAACCACAGCAACCTCTGAAATGATCTTAAACACCTTCATCTTTAAAAGCCTATTTGAAAAAAGGTTTTAGCCTGATGCCAGAAGGACAGCAGAGAGCGGGCCATTCTGGCTTCCCTGGGCAGGGAGTTCCAGAGTCGAGGGCCAACCATCGAGGGAGAAGGCCAGCTCTCTCGTTTCCACCAACCAAGCTTGAGATGCAACTGAGAGAAGGGCCTCTCCTGAAGATCGCATGGCCTGGGCAGGTTTATATAAGGGGATGCAGTCAGTCAAATAGCCTGGATCTGAACCATCTAGGGCTTTAAAGGTCATAACTAGCACTTTGAATTGTGCTTGGTAACAGACTGGCAGCCAACAGAGCTGCTGCAACCGAGGGGAGGAGGGGGGAGGATGTCCACTCGCTTTAGCCAGCCCCAGTGAGCAACCTGGCTGCAGCTCTTTGGACCAGCTGATGTTTCTGAGCACGTTACTGTGATCCAGACAAGATGTAACTAAGGCATGTACTACAGTGGCCAGAACCGACTCTTTAAGAAACAAGCACAGTTGGCTCGCAAGTTTTAATTGGGCAAAGCCCCCTTGCCCCCCCCCCCCCAGCCACCATCAATACCTGGGCCTCCAAGTTCAATGCTGAATCCAGGACCCCCAAACTGCGAACCTGTGAGTGAGTGTAACCCCATCCAGCACAGGTTGAATCCCTTTTCCCTGGTCTGCCTTCTGACTGACCTCTGTATTTTCTGGATTAAGTTACAAATATGTTTGCCCCCATCCAGTCCATTACTGATGACAGGCACATGTTTTCATTTGGGCCACAGAGGTGTGTCTTTGTTTGTAGTCCATCTGTGCGATTTTCTTGCAACAGCTGAGGATATGGTCCATGGTTTCATCAGCTTCCTCGCACAGTCTGCATTTTGGGTCATCAGCCAAATGATTCACTGGAACTTATGTCATAAGTACCACCTGCCAGCAGTAAAGAATTGGTGGGATCATAAACCCGCAAAGGTCGTGGAAAATGAACATGCAAAAATACTGTGGGACTTTCAAATCCAGACTGACAAATTTTTGGAACACAATACACCAAAACTTCACGATTGTGGAAAAGAAAAAAGTCTGGATTATTGATGTTGCCAAACTGGGTGACAGCCGCATTGAGGGAAAACAACAGGAAAAGCTCAGCCATTATCAAGACCTCAAAATCAAACTGCAAAGGCTCTGGCATAAACCAGTACAGGTGGTCCCAGTGGTCATGGCGCACTGGGTGCCATGCCAAAATATCTCAGCCGGCATTTGGAAACCATAAAGATTGATAAAATCATGATCTGTCAACTGCAAAAGGCCACCTTACTTGGATCTGCACGCATCATCCGAAAATACATCACACAGTCCTAGATGTTTGGGAAGTGTTCGACTTGTGATTTTTGATATAAAATCCAGCATATAGATCTTGTTTGCTGTGACATACTGTGGCCTTGTGTCAGATAATAATAATAATAATAATAATAATGCTTATTTTTATTCCGCTCTATCTCCCCGGAGGGACTCATGGTGGATTCCAAACATAAAAAGCAAACATTCAATTCCCAAATACAACAATGTAGCCATACTAACAAAATTTAACAACCCAACATATAAACACAAAATTTGACTTAACAACTAATTTAAAAAACGAAACCTAACTTTAAAAATGAGTTATAACTTAAAAACCTGTTATAACAGACACAAGACAAACATTAAACATCAAACAGAAGCAACAATTTCCCAGTACTCTGTGGAATGTCCAGGGTGGGAGAAAGCTAGGTGTGAATGTTTCAGTTGACCACCTTGATTAGCATTTGATGGCTGGCAGTTTTTTTGGTGTAGCTTGTTAATGCCTGGGGGAATCTTTTGTTGAGAGGTGATTAGCTGTCCCTGGTTGTTTCTTCTCTGGAGTTGTCCTGTGTTTGAGTGTTGTTTTACTGTTAAAATTTTAGACTTTTTAAATACTGGTAGCCAGATTTTGTTCATTTTCATGGTTTCCTCCTTTCTGTTGAAATTGTCCACGTGCTTATGGATTTCAATGGCTTCTCTGTGTAGTCTGACATTGTGGTTAGAGTGGTCATTTCTGGTTTCAAATAATTGTGTCTGTGTCTGACATTGTGGTTGTTATGGTGGTCCAGCATTTCTGTGTTCTCAAATAATATGCTGTGTCCAGGTTGGTTCATCAAGTGCAATGCTATGGCTGACTTCTCTGGTTGAAGCAGTCTGCAGTGCCTTTCCTATTCCTTGATTTGTGTTTGGGCAATGCTGCGTTTGGTGGTCTCTATGTAGACTTGTCCACAGCCACATGGTATACAGTAGACTTCTGCAGGAGTTAATCACCTCTCAACAAAATATTCCCCTGGGCATTAACAAGCCACACCAAAAAAAACTGCCAGGCCATCAAATGCTAATCAAGGTGGCCAACTGAAACATTCACACCGAGCTCCAAAAGACAGGAGTTCTTTCTCCCACCCTTGACATTCCACAGATAGATAAACCCAAATTTCCTAGTTCCAACAGACCTCACAACCTCTGAGGACGCTTGCCATAGATGTAGGTGAAACGTCAGGAGAGAATGCTTCTGGAACATGGCCATATAGCCTGAAAAATCTACAACAACCCAGTGATTCTAGTCATGGAAGCCTTCGACAACACATTCAACTAATTTTAAGCTACTGTATTTTTCATCAACTAGGTACATTAATTGGTTACAACAGCAACAATAGTACCCAGTTATTACAAATACATCCACTGTAGCAAACATGATATGAGAAACCAATAGCTTTTGATGTCTTGCTGCATGGCGAGCTAGTTTTACTATACATTTCTACATGGTCTGAAATTTCGAGAATCAGAATGCAATGGAAATGGAGGGTTGACACATAGCCAGGAACAACAAACAGTTTTCCATATGGCTGCACACACATTGCAGGCAACCAGTAATTACATGATAATTGGCAATCTACTGCACCCCATTGCTTCTTTAGATGTTTTGTTTTGTTTTATTTTTTGTTTTACCAAGGTTAGAACTGAGCTGAAAATATTCATCCTTTTGAGAGAACATTTGGGACAATATTGAAAATCATCTATTTTGACATTACGTTCGAATTACTAAGATTACCTGAAAGTATTTCTGGAAACAATCCCCTCACACTTCATTGCGGGGAAGGTTGCCTCTCTTAAGGTATGCGACCATGTACCAGAACTGATCGGTTTATGTCAAGGAATTAAAATTGGGGCTTTGGGGTGTCATGCAGATCTGAAAGCTGTTTCTACTTGCCCTAAAACACACTTTTCTCATGCAAAGCGAGGGATTGCATCTTTTAGAAGCTTCCAGGAGCAGTGGGTAATTTGGCTTTTGAATACCGTACTGTTTATCAAAACCAAAACTGAATACCTGGCTGCAGCAGGGAATGAAGAAGGCTATCCATCCAACCCTTGAAGGGACAGGAAATTGGTAACTAGACCCACAGTAGTTGCCAGCTAACCCCTGATTAATCTGGTACTGTCAAACATGACATTCGGTATTTGATTCCAAAGTAGCTGGGGTGTATCAACACATGAAGAAAATGTCACTACTTGCAGCAAAATCCAGTAGGGCAAGAACCCAAAAAAAGATCAAAATTTACACATTATTATATATAAAAAAGCACTTGATAAAGGAGCTTCCATCTTCCTGCTAACTTATGCTGGGTTGCCAGCAATCTAAATGGGAAAATATTCAGTATAGACTTAACAACAACAGCAACCAACTTTTCTTCCCACCTGTAATAATTGTATCCAATAAACCTGATTCTGTCACATGAGAAGTTGCCATAGTTTGGGGTTTTTCCCCTGAATTGATATTTAAATCTATGATGGCATAAATTATGTAATACAACTTGACTATAAGTGCTTCATCTCTGTTCTAAATATCCATCAGATCTAACAACTGGAATCTTCAAAGCAAATCAAGGCCATTTCACCATCTTGATGACTGAACAACTTGAGAGCTTGTAAATTAGAAAATATTCATGATCCACAGATAGGCTGCTCTTCATCCAATTATTAAAAGGCTTCCAGAGATATGACATATTACCAAATTGAAGGCAAAATTACTTAAGACATGTCTTTTATTTTAAAAAAATAGGTAGCAGCTTAATAATGACAAATATTTTCAATTATTCCTTTAGAAGATCTCCCTCCCCAAAAAGACAATTTTGCATATAGGATAAACTTATTTCTGTTAGTTGTGCCTTAAAGGTGCATATTTAATTCAAGAGGTTGCTAGCAGACACAGGAAGACTGTCACTCAAAAAAGTGACAGTTTCTCATGCTTGATACTGCAGTATGTAATACTGCATTAGAAAGGGAAACCTAGCTACCTGTTTTTTTCTTAAGCTAAAAACAATAGATTTTCTTTAAAAGTACAGCTCAATCACATCCATGGCTCCTTAGCAATACATCCCACTGTGATCCGTGAGGCATACACAAGGAAATACTCATTCAGACCAGAAAAAAATTGGTATGATGAAGAATTCATGAAATTGTTCAAGTATTTCAAGGATAATTCTTTGTCATACTCCTCCTATCAACATTGTTTTTCCAAAACACTTTGCTTATTTTTCAATAGATTTACTCAGGATTAAATTACACTGATTCTGATTAGACAGGCAGGCACAGACATCCATGTCTGATTCTTCATCCCCTAAATAAGAATGGTATGGATGCTTTTTAAACCTTTGGATCTCTTTTTATATAGCATCTTTTCAGTTAGTAATGGTGGGAGTTAAAAAGAGTTTTAAAATATCCTAGCAGTTCTGGGTTGGAATAGCTCAAACTTCTTGTTTTTTAAACAACCCTGTTTCCATAAAAGTCCTTTCTTTGAATGGTTATTGAGCATTGCATCTTGTGAATTAAATATTCTGGTAGAGAAATGACCCACCATTCTATAAGACTATCTGCTGCTCTCCAATTGCTATGCACTTTGTGTGGGAACCCCTGCTGAATGACAAAAGAAGCCATTTTTACAGTAGCATCCATTTTGGATTTCCCAGAATTCAAAAATCATGCCAGAGCAGAGCTTTCTGAGCAAAATAAAATGGCAGCCATTTTGCTTCAACTTGATATCTCCTACCACATTCCAAAACAAAGTACATAATTTCATGAGAAGTAAAATAACTGAGGAATGGACCTTACTCATTGACTCTCTTTAGAGTGGTATCTAGTGATCATCACATACAGTAGAGAGAGATTGTGTTTTCTACCACCATTTTTGAGACAAAGGGGTTTGGTGGAAAGGTACATACATAGCTCTGTGGTAGAAAGTTCTAGGGTTCAACCCCCAACATCATCAGTTTGAAACATATAAAGTTGTTACTTAAACTCTTAGTCATGTTACAGTATGTCAGTTAGCAATACTGATCTTCGATGATGGACCAACTCAATATAAAGTGCCACTGTGTCTCTCTTTATAGCACTTTAGACCACATAGCCACACTTTTGTTCCTTTGCTTGAAGAAGTTAAGGCTTTATATGTAAACAAGTCTCCTGATCAATGAGTTTAGAGTAATGTCACAAACATTTTGCTGTACTTTTGCATAATGAGTAACATGCTTGGCATATCACCAGCATCCCAATGTCCAGAACAGTTTTGAAACTTTTTTCCCTTAAAATAAAAAGATAAATGTTATTTTACACTGGTCTACCTATTGCAAACTGCCTAGAAATCATTTGTTGATGAGTGGAAATAAAAAAAATAACACAGATATATGAATAAAATAATTCAGACTAATGTAATGTTCTAAATCAGGAATGGAGAAAGCATTTGCAATGGGCTCCAACTGATTTATCCCTGCTTCCACCCATGAAAGGTATCCACGTCATCTACCAGATGTGATGGCAATTTCAGCATGTCCCCCATAGCCAGTTTCATGCATGCTCTAATTTAAGTCAAGTTCATTTTCAGGCCAATTCTTAAGGGGAGCCCAAGATATGGCAAAAATACTTCTGTCCTCTTCCTTTAGGGTGCAGGGGTGTGTGTGTTTTTGGTGGAGCTGTGGTGGTAGGCATGGACCTCAGATATCAGATAGTTGTCCACTAGTGCCCTAAATGGCAGGACTGATTGCCTAGAATGCACTGCTTTGCCAGCCTAGTAAATTTTACAACTCTCTTGGTTTGCATAGGATTATGGGAAACAGCTGCAGCCATGAGAAATATCCTGGACCTAATTAAGCAACTGCTATTTATATAAAGAGCTATGAGTCAATTTTGACTGAAGTTTAAGAATTCAGAAGAAATTTATAAGGTTGGTTTGCTGTGATTTTCCAGGTTGTATGGCCATGTTCCAGAAGCATTCTCTCCTGAAGTTTCGCCCACACCTATGGCAGGCATCCTGAGAGGTTGTAAGGTCTGTTGGAAACTAGGCAAGTGGGGTTGATATATCTGTGGAATGTCCAGGGTGGGAGAAAGAACTCTTGTCTGCTTGACAAGACAGGAGTTCTTTCTCTCACCCTGGACATTCCACATATATATGAACTTCACTTGTTTTCAGCAGACCTCACAACCTCTGAGGATGCCTGCCATAGATGTGGGTGAAATGTCTGGAGAGAATGGCCATACAGTCTGGAAAACTCGGAGCAACCCAGTGATTTTGGCCATGAAAGCCTTCAACAACACAATTTATAAGGTTCTTCGCACTTTAAAAGTCGGTCATAATTTAAAAGTTTCTACATGTAAAAGTATCAGAAAAGTGAGTTCACTGGGCTCTATTTCCATGTGAATATGAATAGGCCTTCAACCTAAGGCTAGCCTAAAGCTAAAGATGCTTATTCCCCTGGAATTGGCCTCAGTGAACACACAGGGTCTTGGTTCAGAGTAAGTATGCATAGAGCTGCCCTGTAAAGAATTTCAGCTGCAAGTTGAGGAAGGACCAAAACATTTCTGAATTGCCAGTGAATTCTGTCAAAAGCAAAAATATGACTGTTGCAAAAAGAAATTTGATCAGATGAACAAAATCTCAATAGTGAAAAGATGACCACTCCTATCTTTAATTTTGATATAACCAATGGGATGCCTGGCTATGGAAAAACATTTTGGAAGCTCACCAGGCCATTTTGCCACATGGTGAATGCTGCCCAGACAGAAACGCCCCATCCACTGACTCTCCTTGCATCATGCATGCCGTTTCCCTTACCTTTCAAACTTTTTGCTTGGCATGGGGGGTTTACCCATTCTGCCTCACTCCTAGTTCTTCCAGTCAGCAGTTTTCATCTCACATTTGCAGCTGGGGTGACCAAGGGGGAGCAGATGTTCTGCGGCAAAACATCTTCACAGAGAGACTGCTTCTCTCAGATGTTTCCAACACCCATGGAAACATGAATTGCTATCTGCTTTGTTCCAATGTTGCAGCAATGGAGGGGTTGGGGAGCAGAGGCTTGCGTGTGCTATAGCACTGCCAGACTGAGCCGAGTGATGCTCTTATGTTCGTCAGTAGCAGTCTGTAGCTAGGGAAACCCCATGGTTTCCTAGCTATAATTCTTTAGCTTTCAACCTGTTGCTAGGGAAACCCTGGTATTTCCTAAGCTCAGAGCTGCCTCATTGGTGCCTGGACTCTTTCGGTTCCAATTCGTCTGTGAAATCGACAGAGTGGTGTGACAGAAAACCTTCCTATAGCTTCAGCTGAAAGCGGTTTGAATTTGACAGAAGAGAAGAAATTCCGTGGTGCTATTCTAGTCAGCAGCCATCTTTGAGATGCCAAGGCATCCCCTGTGGCATCCCCTGAGACGCAAACAGTGAGTTTCTTGTGCATAACAGTCAATGACGAGCTTTGCTAAATGTTTTCCTCTGAAAAACAGACACAGGTAAGTGATGAGAAAATGGCTTCGGGAGCTGGGAGAGCTAATACACTATGCAAAGAGAGTTGCAATCATACTCAATCCAAATCTTTCTATTATGTAAGCAGAGATACTCTAATATATTTTGTTTATTTACTACTATTAGACTTCTCTCAAAGTGCTGCAGCATACATTATAATCTTCTTTCACTTTGAGTTAAAGGTAAAGGTTTCCCTTTGACATTAAGTCTAGTTGTGTCTGACTCTGCTTATCTCCTCAGCCGAAGAGCCGGCATTGTCCGCAGACACCTTCAAGGCCATGTGTCTGGCATGACTGCATGGAGCACCATTACCTTCTCACCAGAGCAGTAGCTATTGATCTACTCATGTTTATATGTGTTCGAACTGCTAGGTTGGCAGAAGCTGGGGCTAACAGCAGGAGCTCATCCCACTCCCCAGAGTCAAACCACTGACCTTTTGGTCAGCAAGTCTAGCAGCTCAGTGCTTTAACCTGCTGTGCCACCGGGGAGTCCTTTGAGTTTGGCAAGAAAAATAGGGGGGAAATGGGGTTGGCCCAAAGTAACTCCTCAAAACGATAGAAAATGAGATAAGTGAGAAAGAAAAATATGTGGGTGCTTAAGGTAACCTAGTAAAGGGCATGGTCAAGGATTTAAGGATTCGCCCAATGTCACCCAGTAAAGTTTTCTAAATAGAGATTGGCCCGGGTCATTTAGTAAGCTTTATGTTCTGTGGGGGAAGTTATGATTAGAAAAAGGGAATGAAAGACTAGCTCAAGATCACCTATTAAGTTCATGGATGAATGAAAAATGCATGTTTCTAACCCGAACCCATCTCTAGTCTGGTGATAGTCACTAAACCAATGATTGGGAAAGTGTGGCCCATATATTACATATGCCCCTTGGGCTTGATTTCAGGGATGCCCTAGTCCCAACCAAATCCCTCATACTGTCTTTCTCTTTTTACTCAAAACACCCTTCACAACAATCTAGAGGATACAGAGGGTCATTCAGTCATGGTTAGTACCCCCTCCACAGAGATTTTACATCCAGGACAAGGAAGTCAGTTCTGATGGTTAGTACTTAGATGGGAAACTGTCAACATATGCCAGGAGTTGTATGCTATATTTGAAAGAAACGAACTGGCAAACCACCTCTGAGTATTCTTTGCCTAGGAAAAACCTATGAAAGATACGGGATGGCCGTAAGTCAACAGGCAACCTAAAGTAGTGTGCGCGCACATACACACACAGACTAGAACTTGGGTTCTTGTTTAATTCCTTATTACATGGAATCATTTGTCGGGTCTAAACTGCTTGGATACAGCAGGGAAACATAATGAAATCTCCACGTTCAGTTAAAACAACTGGGGCACAGTAGGCAGTAGGAGTGCAGAGGTATATGACTCCTATAGGTAGGGTTCCCATATGTCCCTTATTCTAAGGGACGTCCCTTATTTTGGCCCTAAAATTTGTGTCCCTTATTTTCAGGCCCTGTCCCTTATTTTTGACTAGCAGGACAGGACTGGGCGGGGTTGACCAGAGGAAGCTGCGCGCTGCTGTTTCCACGGCAATGCCTGCCCGGGGATTCCTACTCGCAGGGCAGCCTGCATCCCCGTTGGAGGAAGAGGCGATACAGGACTTTTTCAAAGTACAGTAGACTAATTAACCACTACCCAAGGGGAATGTTGGATCATGTTGGATAAATATAGTTTCTGGTTGCTTGAGAGTTACTCTTAAAATAGGCCTAGCTGTGCATCCCAATACTATACAATGCTGTGTATCCTATACTATACCATTAACTATTGACATAATAATCATGAAGATGTACTGTCTTATAAAATTTATTTTATTTTAATGTTTAGACAGTCCACTTTTAAAGTCAGCAAAGTCAAGTACTAAATACAGATGGAGAAAATTAGGAAGTTCTAATAATGTTTTTTCTACATGACAAAGCATGCAGAAACATACCATGTACTGTTAAGAGGGTATAAGTCAGTTTCTTTTGTGAGTTTCAATCATTATCTTATTCTGTTAATAAAACTATTTCTACCTAATGTTAGAGTTTCAAGTTTTTAATGAAGTGTCCCTTATTTTTGTGAAAAATCCCATAAATGTCCCTTATTTCTTATATCAAAAAATGGCAACCCTACCTATAGGCAGCCTTACCACTTGAAAAAGCCTGTCTCAAAAATTAAATATGGGACACAAGGAGATATTTCATACTACATATATTACATATTTCCTAACTGCCCCAGTTTGTCAAGGACAGTCCCAAAGAAACCACTATTGTTCCATTTTTTCAGCTGCTTTCATAATGTCCCCGTTTCATTTGCCATCTTGACTGCACTCTGTTGACGCTTGGAGACAGCACTATGATCCATCTTAAGCTGTCATGGACATGTCCTATGGGATTCTGGGATGGCAGTTTTTATGTGGCAGAATCACTTACAATTTTCAGCCAGAAACCTGAAAATGGTTTCTCCAACTACAAGACCCAGTTAAAGTGGAATCATATTGCTATAATTATATAGTGTGAAAGAGCTCTAGTGGGCCACCTTGATCAAACTATGTCATCGAAATCTTCTGTGCAGGTATTATCCAATTAACTCAATAGAAAGTGGAATTTCTTGATGCACAAGAAGATGCATATGAGAAACAGTTGTCCTTCAGAAACAAAGAAGACTTTTGTCTGATAAAATGGTTTGATTAACCATTTTATTATGATATAAATATTAATGGACCCGTACACCTCAGCATCATGAAGTGTTATCATCAATTGGCAGGAATAGACATACACACTCACTATTGGATTGTAAACAGTGGGGACAGAGGGAATTGAAATGCATAAGAAATTATGATCATTAATATAACGGCAACTATTTTCAATATAGTAACTTGCTTGCAACACAAGCATTCTTGCTTTGATTTGCTTATTAACACAGTATGATGAAAGTCTTCCTCTGTTTAGGCCAAAGAGGATAGAGTTCTGCATGTTGATCATTCTTATTCAATTATTTTCTAATGAAATCTATCTATGACATTCCTTTGTTTCAAGAATAACCAGACTGATGTCACCTACAGATTGTCTTGGAAAGTTAAAATGTTCTGGTGGTTTTTGAACATTACTGCCTCTGATGTCAGAACTGAGTCATTTTTTTCTTTGAGACTGTTTGCCCAGTGTAGAATAAAGCATAGCATTGCAATTGATGACAAAATCACATTGAAAGAGCTGAATGTCTGATATTGTGAGTGATATAATACGTCATGTAAAAAAATTGCTTTTAAAAAGTATTTAAAAATTTTATTTACAATAATGTTCACATATAACAAAAGCAGCAAAATAATAACATGAAAGAAGGAAAATAATCACATTAGACTTATGTTCTTATAAAAGTTGATCAAATCTCCAAAGGTAAGCCCATTTGTAAATTTTGTAAAGTTTGTTCTTTCAAATGTTGCGAGCATTATTAGGTCTTCTAGGGACAAATTATCTTTGCAGCAGCAACTACTGATATATTAGCAGTGAAATGAGCCCATAAATCTTCTTCCGTTTAACATTTGTTAATTTCCAAAACATAGGTAAGTAAGGGATTACAGTAACCACAGAACTATGGTTTTAATTTCCCTTGGAAGTAAAGTCATGTTTCAAAATTGGACTTTTATATATGACTTAAGAAATGACAAATGTCCAACCTGGATTCTGGAAAGTAGGAGGCAACAGGAATCACAGTGTAAACATAAATTTGATAGTGAAGCACATGAAAGACTGTCAGAAGACAGTTATTGTCCATTTTACACATTATAGCATAGCTTATATTAGCTTATATTATAGGTTGCTGTTGAAGTACTGAGTGTGCCAGCATTTGATTTCCCTGTACTCAGGACAAGAGACTATTGTCAGGACAAAATATGGAGAAATTGGATTTTTTTCACCACTTTTCAAGGAGATCAGGAAAAGTTGTATTTTACCATCCTAACTTTTAACTTGTATGCCACAGAGATCCTATGTAAAGCAACAATAGACCTGAAAAAGGAAGCATGAAAATGGGGGGAAAGGAACATCAATAATTTAAGAAAAGAGGGGGGGACGGGGACTTGGAACAATTATAAAGGAAAGTCAAGGATGAAAGTACATAGTCAGGTTTACAGCCTAACATTAAGAAAACAAAAATAGTGCCCATGGATGATTTACATTTTTTAAAAAAAAATTAAAGAGTTTCCTTAATCAGGGTCAAACATTAATCAGAATGGAGACTACAATCAAGAAATATCAAGAAGACTACACTGTTTATATGTGTGTATCCACAGAAAAACCAATAAAAATACTTCCAAAAAAATAAGACTACACTGATACTTTAATGCAGCTTCAATATGACTCAAAATTGCAACAGTCACAAAACACATACTGCCAATGCATGTGGATTTAAGGGTATACAGTGCTTTGAAGAAAGTCACAGGACAGTCTGAATTAAGGCCTTTAATGCAGTGCAGCTGATCCCAGAGTATCTGGGATCCCAGGGTGAAATCAGCTCCACAGAATGTGAAATGCACTGTGGAAAACTGCCCTTGCTAGAATGCACTGTAGAACCAGGGAGCAAGGGGCTGCCAAAATGCCTCAGGTGCATAGTTAGCTAGCTAACAGGGGGACAGTTGACCCCCCCCTGGGAGAGGTAAATCATTACTTCCACTCCTAACTGTCACTTTCCTTGTTTTCACCTCCTATGCCTCTGGAGTCCTGGTGTGCATCTCTCCCAGAAATGGGGTGGGGGAACAGGACAAAGCACTTTGAGGCTAGGTTCTGCTGTTAATGCAGTGGTTATCAAACTGTGTGTCCCCATGTGTTTTGGCCCAGAAATCCCAGCCAATTTATCAGCTGTTAGGATTTCTGGGAGTTAAAAGCCAAAACATCTGAGGACCCACAGGTTGAGAACCACTGTGTTGATGTAATCACCTTCCTGGCCTCAAGCCAGTTCCAGACTTTTCAATCAAATCAGCAAAACTGGCATCTTCCAAACCAGTTCCAAGCTGCATTATAGTGTCAGTGTAGATGTATCCTATGACTTGGAAGTATGGCAATGAAGGAACTAGACACGGTATTGAAGTGTATGAAATATCATTGAATATTAAGTCATGGTTGTCCATGCCATTGCATTTCCAATTAATATATGTATAGTTGTGAAAGCTTGACAGTAAAGAAAGCTGAAAGGAAGAAAATCACTCATTTGGAATGTGGTGCTGGAAATGAATTCTACCTACACCATGGACTACTAAAAAGACTAAAAAGGCATACAGGGAGCACAGCACCCCTCCACTCCCCCCTGTTGGCTCCATTGGCTGCCTGTCCACTTCCAAGCTCAACTCAAAGTGCTGGTTCTGACCTACAAAGTTCTATACAGTTCTGGCCCAGCTTACTTGTCGGAGCACATCTGCCCTTACGTTCCTTCCCGCAATTTAAGATCTTCCAGGGAGGTCCTGCTCTTGCTCCCGCCAACATCTCAAATGCAGCTGGCCGGGACAGGGCCTTCTCGGCTGAGGCCCCTCGCCTGTGGAATGCGCTTCCAAGCAAAATACGCTCATCTCCATCCCTCCTGGCATTTAGAAAGAAGCTAAAATCTTGGTTTTGGGACCAGGCCGTTGCACAATAGCTTACGCATCATCTTGACTGGAATAGATTAGTGATGGCGACAGATTTGAGGATATGGCTTATTGTTTTTATCAATTCAGAACTGTGGATGGAGTATTGTTCTGATTTAAATCCTGTTGATTATTGTTTTAATCTTACTGCTATTGTTTAACTTTGTATTGATGGTTTATATTGTATTGATTGTGGCATTGGATTGCCTTTATTAGCCGCTGTGAGTCCCCACTCAGGGGTTGAGAAGGGCGGGGTAATAAATAAATAAATACTGTAAATAAATAAATAAATGACTTCTAAAGCAAATCAACCCTGAACTCTCCCTAGAAGTTAAGATGACTAAACTGCAACTGTTGAACACATCATGAGAGGACATGATTCAGTAGAAAACACAATGATGTGAGGTAGAAGGTAGGAAGAAAAGAGGAAGACCTCATTACAAATGGATACATTCAATCAAAGAAGCCATGGCCCTGAGTCTACAAGACTTGAGGAAAGCTGTTGATGATATGGTGATTTATCCACAGGGTCACCATATCTCAAAATTGATATGGAAGTTGTGGATTTTCTCATTCCTGAAAATCCAAATTTACCTCAAAAACCAGAGTACCCAAGTATATGAAGATGAGATTTCTTGCTCACCAACTAACAAAAGATTTTCTGCACAATGAGTGTGTGTGTGCGTGCGCAAGGGCTAGGTATTGTGAAAAGTTTTAGCTAGTTCCTCTCTGAGTTTTGTATGAAGTCTCTCAATTTTCAGACACTGACCTACTGGCAACCTCTGTTGCCTCACACAGTTAACAGAAAGGAGGAGATGTGATTAATTGATTAGGAGGTGAGTTTATCAAAGGGACAAAGAAGATTAACACTCAGGTAACAGACTGGTGACTGCCTTTGAAAGAAGTAAATAAATCTCTCAAAGGACAAAACCAACTGGCACTTTTGCTACATGTAATGAACAAATTACACTTTCAGCTCATATTTCCTGTAGTGTGCCCTGTTGATGAAAGGCCAAAAAAGTGACAACTTCCTAATTAGTTAACACTAGGTGACAAATTAAAAACTTTCAGAATAAAGTCAGAGAGCAAGGAAGATGAAGAAGAGCAAAGAGAACTGATGGCAGGCAGTAAGATCTCTGATTACAAATGGCTACAAGGATGAATTCCCACATTCAGTACACTGTATTTACTGTTTGTAGGCTATAGTTGTGACTTGAATGTAAAATACAAAAGCATGGGTTACAGCTTGAAATAAACAAAAATATCTGCAACATAATAGAAATAATATGGTGACATTAGAAAACCATTTTCCTTCATTTTTACATCAACAGAATATTATTATTGTAGTTATCGTGGTTATTGAGAATGTAGAGACAAGTTTTGCTCTGTTCCAATACAAATACCAGACAAAGACATATACAAAATAGAAATAACCACAACTTTATTTGGTCATAGCTGTTGGTGCACAAATGTGTTTGGATCCAGGCATTAACCAACCTGCTGTTGATCATTGAGCCAAAGTTTCCGAGCTAGCAATGGCATGTGAGCAACCAACAACTAGCTAGCCAGCTTGGTCTTACAGCCAGCAGGGGTGTGGTACAGTTGCCCCTGCTGAGTGAAGTCACATTCACCACCTTCATCACACCCCCTTTGTCCCGCAATGGGACCCTTATATGCTTCCAATGCCCAATGAAACTGATCCTTGGATCCATGACCTATGCCAACCTCCCTCACAAAGTTTTGATAATTGATATACAAGGCATGTAACAGAAGGTGGGATAAAGATCAAAGCAAATCAATTGGCAGATTGATCTGACCCAAATAAATGTTACAGTAAGTCGTAGCAGGACTAAGTGTGTGTGTGTGTGTTGAAGAAAAACCTTATGATGTTAATTATGTGCAGCTGGTAATGTAGGTCAGCCAGCATGTTTGGACCACACCCGCTAGGGTTTAACTGTAAGGGCTTTTGAATACAGTTCAGCTTTAGATCTGAGGAGCTCTATGCTCAAAGGCTTTGCTCTGGGGAGCAGTTTGGAGAACCTACTCTGAAGGAGGCTATGATAAAATTGTTGGAGTTCAGCCTGTGTTTGTGTTTCAGGATCAAGGTGCTTCTAATGTGGGGAATGAAGATGTCACTGAGGGTCAAGATGGAGATTGTTTGGTCAATGATATTAATGCAGAGAATGACATTGGGACACTGGTTTAAAGTGTAATTTCCCATGAGAATGTTCCTACAGAGTATAGGAATGTGAGTTTACTCCCTGGCCCAGTGAGTTCCCAAGATTTGAGGTTTGAAAACTTGACACTTGGAAAAACTAATGAGCACATAGACAGTTGGCTGGAATTTAGCCAAGATAGACAGCTCAGCCAAGGTCTTCGCCGTTCTTCTAGGCTTCAAGAGATAAGGGTGAGAGGTAGTCAAGGAAAATGAAACCAATTTCTGGGTGGTGGGAATAGCCTATTGCCCTATAAAGTTCTCATCAGGGAAATCTAGTCAGATGAAGCATCGTTTCAGAATCTTGCTTGTTCTATGGAAGCCTTGCTTGGAAGATTCATGTTAAGGAGTTCTTGCTCATGGTTAGACTCTCGTCTATTGAAATTATATACTCATGCTGTGGATTAATGTTTTCCTGCCGCTGTGGGTTTTGTTATAAAGTTTGGATTTTGCTTTTGAACTTTGCTGAACTCTGCCTTGGAATACCTTGTTCCTGTTTATCTTCCTACCTTTTTGGACTTATCTATTTTTCTTAAAGCACATTTTTACCTTGTTGTTTTTACTTACATTCAATAAAAAAGGATTGTTTTCCTACTCAACGTGTGGTATTTTAAAGTCTGAGGGTAATTCCTGTTCTGGAGTGCAACAGAAATAGCTATTTACTCAGTGTTTATGTTTTGCTATCTCATGTGATTGAAGATGAAGATGCCTTATTCTGTGTTACTTAAAAGGACTATGTAAGTGTTTTGCAATGTTTGATTTTTGTATGCAATACTGCACGTTTATGTTTCATCTCTGCTAATAAGAGTAAAGTTTTTCTGTTCATTTTTCTCTTGTCTGTGTGTCTTTTGCATGGGACATTGGCTAGAATTCACTTGCTGCACAACAATAAATATTTGGCTACTCGACTGAAGTGAAACTCCCATCCAAGGTAGCCAACTCCCCGCCCCCCCATACAGTGGATTCAAACCAAATCTGAATCCATTGATTGTTCATCCCTGCCATAGAAACTACCCCGTCCCCAGATTGGTCCTGGGAAGTGGGCAAGCCATCACAGTGCCAAGATAGCTCCCAACCCACTGCACTTCCATCCAACCCCACAACCTCATCTGCATAGTAAGATGGGTATTTATTAATTTATTTGTCACGTTTCTATACCGCCCGTCTCAGCCTGAAGGCGACTCGGGACGGTTTACACAGGCAGTCTCTGCCCTCAATACAACACAGCAACAAGTCAACCCCCCCCCAGAAAAAACATATAATAACAATTTAACAATTAAAAACATACAATTGCAGCCTCAGCGTCATGTTGAAATCAGTTTCCATCACATCGTTGTCATTCCTTATATCCAATTAAGCCTTATATTTCATCAACAAATGCCTGCTCAAATAACCAGGTCTTGACGTTCTTGTGAAACTCTTGTTACCATATTTATAGTTATTAATTTTGAAAGTGGTATGTTCACATGTGCAGAATCAGACGGGGGTGATATTGGAGTCAGGTAGGAGTAACAAAGGGGAATAAAGGCTTCCCAATTATTCCAAGATGAGTACATGGTGTATAGGATTATGGAAAAGTCTGTAATGCATTAATGGGAAAATAATAAAGACAGTTGAAGTACATTAGGATCTAGGCTTTTGTTTTGCAACTCCAGAAACCATTGTCAGATTATAAATTGTGCCAAACTATATTTCCTAAGGCTGTAAATCTTAAAATTTCATAGAATGTGACCAAAGAAGTTAAGGCAAAATCATAGGATGGTAATCATGATTTTTGAAAGACTCACAGGCGATATTATGTGAGTGTAAATACAAAGCTCATGCAGTGAGCATGGATCCGAGAGAGAGCTATATTTCTGATCATTCTGATAAAGAAATTTTGATATCACAACACTACATTACATATTTATTGCTAATTATGTTGTGCTTGCACATGCACCGGTAAATGTATTGATTTGAGATTTTTCTTTTTTCAGATTTTCCAAAAGTAAGTACTAGGCCTGTTTGATCCCAAAACAAAAATGGTTCAAAACTCGTTCCGGATGTAGGGGGCACTGGCGCTTCGAATCTGAATGATTTCCAAAATTTTGCAGAAAATATGCAGAATTTTCCAAATTAATTCCGAAATTTTGGAATGGCTTTGTTAATGGCGGGCATGCATGCGCAGTAGGAAAAAAAAGCACTGGCACTGGGGAAACTTCAGGGGATTGTCCCTCCCTTATTTTTAGACCAATCATGACGAAACTTACTACAGTGGTAGAACACATGGACCACTGTTAGTTTACCACATTTCATAACTTTTGACTTTTCCATGTATTTTTGGCGAATTTTTAAAGTTTTTATTTAAAGTATTTTTTCAAATAATAAAGGAAATATGTTCCTGGTTTGAATTTTGAAAGTGTTTTTCCTGTTTCTTTGTGTAGTTTTACTTGGAAAGTAATTGTTCTACTCCAGAGACTTTAGTGGCACTCTGCTCATGCTCAGGAGCCCCTTTGGCCATTTCCTGCATGTAATGATGTCGATTATTGGTGTGTAAATGTTGTATAACATATGTTAAATGTATGTTGTTTTGTGTAGTTCAAAGGAATATTCTATGAATTGTTGATGTGGGTGAGACAGAAGGGAGGCTTGGCAGAAGCTCTGAAGAGCTGTCGCCATAGCAACCAGGGCCAGAGCCTTTTAGAATGTTCAAGGTATGAATTTTACAGTTGGTAAAGAGCGGTTGGAAGCCAACTGCCATGAGAGGGGGGAGGAGTTTGTTTTGAGTTAGTTGGTCTTAAGGACTGTAAGAGAACAGTTCAGTCTTTAGTTAGTCTTAAGGTCTGCAAGAGAGCAGTCCAGTTTTATGGGTGTAGAGACCCTAGTTAAAGATGGAAGAGTCCAGAGGTCTATAGAGGGTTAGTGAGAACCCTATAGTATAACCCCAGTTGTGTTTTGTGTAACAGAATAAGTTTGTGCCTCTGAGGAAGTATAAAACCAATCAAAATTTGTACCCATTTGTGTCATAATAAATTATTTACATCTTAAAAGAAAAACACCTCTGTTAGTTCTTTTATTGGTGGTGGCCCTCAAGGTCAGTGGTCAGACAGACAAATGGTGGCAGTGTGGTCAAGTGGTTACTGAGAAATTTAAAGTCTCTGCAATTCAATGGTTAGTGGGGGAGATAGTCTACCCTGCCATAAGACAGAAGTTGCTGAGGTAACTTCGAGGCCCCCTTGCACTTAGGGTTAGCGGTTTAGATTCCGAAAGATTGTCCAATCTGGGGCCGGTCGACAAGGGGTTGTCACACTGCACCTTTAGGCTCCTCAAAAGCCTTGACCTGGGCAATGGCACTCTGCTCATGCTCAGGGACCCTTTGTGTGCAAACCTCCTACTCTCTGCATGTTCAAATGTGGAGGCCAAGGGCACTCTGCTCATGCTCAGGAACTCTTTGTGTGCAAACTATTTTTTAAAATAATAAAGGAAATATGTTCCTGGTTTGAAAGTGTTTTTCCTGTTTGTGTGGTTTTACTTTGAAAGTAGTTGTTCTACTTTTAGTGGCACTCTGCTCATGCTCAGGAGCCCCTTTTGGCTGGCTCCTGCACCTTTAGGCTTCTCAAAAGGTTTGACCTGGGCAAAGGCACTCTGCTCATAAAAAGGGGGCTGTCCAGATGATGTCCTGGACAAACTCAAATTAATCTGCCACAAACCAGAAAAAAACTCTGGTTTGTGGCGATTTAATTTGATAGTGGATTTATTCCGTGCCTTCTTAGAAGGTGTGGGATGACCCCACTACTTCCGGTGTCTGGGCTGCAATCCAGACAGTATTCCCACAGTTTTCTAGGCTAAATTAGTCCCAAAAACTGTGGGAATACCAACCCCTTCCCCAAAAGCCCCCCAAAACAGAGTAAAAAAAACAAAAGGACTCACCCGGCCTCTATGTGATGGCTGATGGGAGGTCTCCTGGTGCAGACAAATGATGCTCCAGGAGAAAGTGAGGGAAAGCGGGAAATTGCTCCTTCCACCTCCCCCCTTTCTCCTGGCACATCATTTGTATGTAACACAAAAGACAATGGATTCCCAAAATCGCAAAAAACACAAATCCACTACAAGCCATAGTACATAAATCACAGAGGCAGCATGCTCTCATTGCTTCAGACATTTTATTCCTTGAAACCCTTTCATCTTCCTCCTACAAAGAGGATTCATTTTATCAAGTTACCTCAAAGTAGCATGCATGAGGAATTTTGTCAGACCAGCTGAATGCAATAATTACAAGCTTCTTCCATTGGAAACCATAGCAACTCTAAATAACTAGCATAGATATGGCCACTATGTTTTTCTTGGGATTGACAGGGGAGGATGGAGTAAGAGTTGTCTCTTCTCAAGAGTAGGAAAATCAAGGGTGACAAATTACTGGCAGATTTTTTTTTTTAAAAAAAATGCTGAAACTATGAATGAATAGCTGTTTCCGGCTTCTAAGCTAAGTGTTTAATTTTATTGCAGTTAGACTCTTTAAAAGTAAAAGTGTGCATCAGGGTGTGTCACATTTGTCTGATGAGCTAATCCCAACCGATGTTGTCAGAGGATTAGTTTAGACCTCTGGCAAGAGGGTTCACTTCCTTGCCTAGCAGCCTTTGGGTGGGATGGAAGGAGGAGGGAAATGGGATGACAGAAGGTTGGAAGGGAAAGAGAAAAAAAGTAACCCATCCAACTTTGCTTGTGGAGCTACCAAGTACAGGCTTCAGCCACATGTGATCCCACAAAAGAATACATTTGAGAAGATACAAGGAAGAATCCCAAGGTTCCCTAAAGACTGGCAGGATTTATTTGGCATTAGCTTTCACAAACAGTAGCCCACGTCTTTCTTAGGGTATGTGATTCTCAACGGAAAAATTAAAAGCTCCCTACACAAACAGTTGTGTAGTCCAAAGATATACTATCAACATGTTGTCAAGGGGTTTCATAGCCAGAATCACTGGGTTGCTATGAGTTCAAGCTGTATGGTCACGTTCCAGTAGTATTCTCTCCTGACGTTTCACGTGCATCTGTTGCTGGCATCTTCATAGGTTCTGTTGCTAATGAGGCAAGTGGTGTGTGTGTGTGTGTGTGTGTGTGTGTGTATCTGTGGAATGTCCAGGGTGAGAGAAAGAACCTTGTCTGAAGCAAATGTGAATGTTGCAATTAGCAAGCTTGATTAGTAAGCCTGATTGATTTTTTTAAAAGGTTCAAAACTCATTCCGGATGTAGCGGGCGCTGGCACTTCAAATTTGAATGACTTCTGAAATTTTCCCCCCCAAAATCGGAATTTTTCCAAATGAATTCTGAAATTTCTGAATGGCTTCGTTAATGGCGGACACGCATGTTTAACCCAGTTTGGAGGCAGATGTCCTTCCCTCCGTATCAGAACTGGGGTGACAGCCGCATTCAAACTGGAGGAGGAGGAGCCGTGGTAAAAGCAGTGGCTGCATCCTCCGTCGCTCGTGGGGCACCCTCCACCTTCCGCATGGTGTCCTCTGCCACTCGCAGGGTGCCCTCTGCCACCCATAGGGTGCCTTTCACCGCCCATGGGGTGCCCCTTCACCACTCGTGGGGCACCCTCTGCTCACAGCCTGTCTGCCGGGCTTCCAATGCAAGCGAGCAAGCAAGCACCAGCCTCCAGAGATGCTTTCGATAGAAGCCCAGAAGTCCGGCAGGCAATGAGGCAGCTGGGACTCCAGGCCAGGGAAGGAAGAAAAGAAGGGAGAAGGGAATGAGGAAGCAAAAGAGGAGGAACAGTGAGGGAGGGAGGGAGGAAGTTGGGGTTTAGAAAGAGAGGAAGGAAGGAAGGAAGGAAGAGAAGGACTGGAGGGAAGGAAGGAAGCCAGATGGAAGAAAGGAAGGAAATGAAAGAAGGGAGAAAGAGTAAGGGAGGGAGGGACAAAGGAAGGGAGGAAAAAGGAAGGGAAGGAAAGAAGAGAGAAGGTAAGGAGGAAGGCAGAAGGTCTTTGGTCTAGATGGTCTTCAGAGGTCCCTTCCATCACTATTATTAATATCAATCTTAATAATATTATTTGTTGGGGATCAGTTAATTGTGCTTTCCCTCCATGAAGGCAGAAGGGAGTTGGACTAGATGGTCTTTAGAGGCCCCTTCCAGCACTATTATTACTATTATTAATATTAATATTATCAATCTTAATATTGTTAAACACCCAGTTTGGATGCAGATGTCTTCCCTCCACGTCAGAACTGGGGTGACAGCCGTGTTTAACCCACTTTGGATGTGGCTGTCACCCAAGTTCTGACGCAGAGGGAAGGACATCCGCCTCCAAACTGGGTTAAACAGCCAATGAGCGAAAAACACCTCGGGAGGGGCGGGAATCTAATGCCGATTCATTTCCGAAAATGGCGGCAATGGCTTCAAATTGGCAAATTTACTTTTGGGTTGCTTACATCGCTTCAATATCGCTTCAAAAGTGAATTTAATCTGAAGTCATTCCAATTTTATGAGCATTCTGATGAACCTACCCAGGCCTATTGATTAGCATTGAGTAGCCTTGCAGCTGCAAAGTCAAACAATGAGGGTATTTGCATAG
Source organism: Anolis apletophallus (assembly GCA_030556195.1). Taxonomy (NCBI): domain Eukaryota; kingdom Metazoa; phylum Chordata; class Lepidosauria; order Squamata; family Anolidae; genus Anolis; species Anolis apletophallus. The sequence goes on along the minus strand of JARBWK010000004.1, from coordinate 62,899,913 downwards.
AAGTTAGCTTGGCTGTTGTGCTTGGAGGCATCCTTTGTTTGGGAGGTGTTAACTGGCACCTGGTTGTTTGCTGTCTGGAATTCCTCTACTACCCCGTTTCTGGGTGGTGTTCTTTATTTAATGTCTTGATTTTGGTGTTTTTTAAATACAGGTAACTAACTACATTTTGCTCATTTTCATGGTTTCCTCCTTTCTGTTGAAATTATTCACATGCTTGTGGATTTCAATGGCTTCTCTGTGTAGTCTGACATGATGGGTGTCAGAGTGGTCCAGCATATCTGTATTCTCAAATAATATTCAGTGTCCAGGCTGGTTCATTAAGTGCTCTGCTATAGCTGACTTCTCTGGTTGTATTACTCTGCAGTGCCTTTCATGTTCTTTGATACATGTTTGGGCACTGTGTTTGGTGTAAACTTGTTCACAGCTGCATGGTATATGGGAGACTCCTGCAGTGGTTAGAACAGTGCTTCTGAACCTGTCGGTCCCCAAGTGTTTTGGCCTACAACTCCCAGAAATCCCAGCCAGTTTACCAGCTGCTAGTTGAAGGCCAAAACAACTGGGGACCCACAGGTTGAGAACCACTGAGTTAGAGGATCCCTCTTATCCTTTGCAGAATGTAGAATTTGCTGGATTTTCTTAGTGGGTATGTAGATTGTTTGTAGGTTATGTTTCTTCATCAGCTTCCCTATACGGTCAGTGGTTCCCCTGTACTCTCATGGCTTGTTCCTGGTCTTGCAGCTCTTCTGATGTCTATCATGTAATACCCATTGGCCTGTAGAGCCTAGTTTAAGTGGTTCGGTTCACCTTGGAGGAGGTGGGGTTCACAGATCCAGTTTGCACAGTCCACCAGGAATTTTAACGGGCTTCTTTTTTGACTTGGTGATAGTTGGAGTTTTATGAAGGTATCTATGGCTTTTTTGTAAACTGTGTGACCCGGTTGTTGATTTGGTTTGCAGATGATTAGAACATCTAGAAATTGTAGTTTTCCTTCAGTTTCTTTTTCCATGGTAAATTGAATGTTAGGGTGGATGTTGTTGTGGTGGTCCAGGAACTTATTTAATTCTTCTTCTCCATGGCTCCAGATGGTGATTGTGTCATCCACAAATCTGAACCAGTGGGCTTTTTGTTGCTGTTTCCAGGGCTTGTTGTTCAAAGTGTTCCGTGTAGAAATTCGCTATGACCGGGCTAAGGGGGCTCCTCATGGATACTCTCCATCTTTCTGTTCATAGAATTCATTGTCCCACTGAAATAGCTTGTCATGAGGCAATGTTGAAATAGGGCTGTAATGTCTTCAGGAAAATTATGGTTGATGAGTGTGATGGTGTCTGCTATCGGAACCTTGGTGAATAGGGACACCACGTTGAAGCTGATCAGTTTGTCATTGGCACTGAGTTTGGGACTGCTGTTATTTTTCTATACTATCAACCTTTTTCTAAAAATCAAGAGGCATCAAAGATTATGGAGCTAAACTCACAAGTCTGATTTTCTAGTCTTCGACTATTATATTACTCTTTAATAATTTTCAATGCAGGTTTGGCCTGAGTAATGTGGATGCTGTTTTTATTGCTAGAGATCCCTGCAATAATTGCAGCAGTATCCAGTGGTTGGATGGCGTTGTTGCCTGTGAGGCTCCCTGCCATTAAGGGGAAATTATTTTAATGCTTTTGTAAACAAGGACAGAGAGCCAGGAGAATAGCGGTATTTGTTTCACTGACACAGACCCAACTGTCTGATTCCAGTCCTGTTCATCAAATTAAAATTTGGATCAGGATCAAGCAGTCCAACCTGCCAACTTATTGTAAGGCTCACTCGCACTATGAAGAATCATTCAACCCCGGCAAGGCAAAGATTGCAACCCTCACTACATCAGACAGGTGTTCTTTCTTGTGCCAAGAGGAAGTCCTGTGTTTTGAAATGGGAGTGAAAAGATAGTGCATTCTGCAAATAAATTAGATTAATTTTGAGCAGTTTGCCTTTGTGCCGTTCAGTCTCCCTTCTTGAAGTAGGTCACCTCATTAGGGAAATTCAGAGGCAACACTGGGTGCTGTGTTTAATTAATAAAGTGATGAGAGCTTCAAGCTTTACAAAGTATCAATTTTGCTCTGGAACCCTGGCTCCCAATTCCAAATTGGTAGGCTTAGACCCCTGTAGTTATCCTTATGGTGATGTGTTTACTTCCGTCATTCTTCCATTGGCATGGCTCTTGTATCATACAAGTGATGTCTGGAAAAACTCGTGCCTTTTTGTATGCTTTTTTATACACAATTGGAAATTTTTTAATGGTTTCAGATTGTTATTGTTCCCTCCTGCTCCTCCTCTTCCTCCTTCTCCATCATCATCATCATCATATCCTGCTTTGAAATATTTTCAGTGTTTCAAAAATGTACTGTCCTAAAGTAGATTTATATACAGTACCTTTCATACACTGCCTTTCTAAATAATAATTGCACTCATAATCAATACATGTTTTGCTTTTCCTACTACAGTAAGGCTTCATTTGGAAGGTACACTCAATATAAATGGTTCCCTTTTGCTTTCTGTCCCACATCATCAAAGATTCACACCTGCTAAAAGGCATTATTACTATTGAATGTGAATATCCCAAGACATCACGGTTTTTATTTGTATTGGGGGTTATTACTAAGTAAAGGAATGCAGTTCGAACTTCTTGGCACATGTAATTTATCCAGAGGTTTACTTCTCTGAAATCTATTTGCTATACTTCAATCCCAATACTTAAAAAGAACATGGAGAAAAATAAATGATGTTCTTTCTCATATCCTTATCTTTCTGTTCTGAATATATACATGCAACATTTAACCTTCAGGTTGTCATATATGAAAAATGGGGGAAAGCTGCTTTCTATTTGTTGTTACTAATTGCCACCAAATCAACTTTGACTCATAGTGATCTGAAGAATAAGACACTTTCAAGTCACTTTGTCATCAACTGCCCTGCTCAGGCCTTGCATATTCAGGGTCATTCTCTTTTCCTACTTTATTATTATTATTAACTTTATTTATGCCCTGCCATTCTCCCTGTGGGGTCTCAAGGCAATTAACAATCCCACACTTTGATCATAGTTTTAAAAAATACAAAAAAACTAAATTATACAGTTTGAATTAAGGTAAAAACAAATTAAAATATAATAAATGCACTTAAAATATATTGGCAAAGGCTTTCACAGCCAGAATCATGGGAGTATTGTGTGGTTTCCAGGCTGTATGGCCATGTTCTAGCAGCATTTTCTCCTGACGTTTTGCCTGCATCTCTGGCTGACATCTTCAGACGATCTGAAGATGTAAATGAAGGTGAACCATCAGGAGAAAATGCTGCTGGAACATAGCCATACAGCCTGGAAACCGCACAACACTTCACACCTAAAATAGCCTTTAAAACTGTATTGTCAAAAGCTTTCATGGCTGGAATCACTGAGCTGCTATAAGTTTTTTGGGCTGTGTGGCCATGTTCTACGTAGAAGCATTCTCTCCTGACATTTCACCTTCATCTATAACAGGAATCCTTAGAGGTTGTGAGGTCTGTTGGAAACTAAGAAAATGTTGTTTATATATCTGTGGAATGTCCAGGGTGGGAGAAAAAACTCTTGTCCGTTGAAGGTAGGTATGAATGCTTCAATTGACCACCTTGATTAGCATTTAATGGCCTAGCAGTTTTTAAGGTGTAGCTTCTTGCTGCCTGGGGGAATCCTTTGTTGAGAGGTGATTAGCTGCCCCTGACTGTTTCTTGCCTGGAGCTCCCCTGTTTCTGAAAGTTGTTCTTTATTTACTGTTATGAATTTAGAGATTTTTTTTTAAAAAAAAATACTGGTAGCTAGATTTTGTTCATTTTCATTGTTTCTTCCTTTCTGTTGATATTGTCCACATGAGTGTGGATTTCAATGCCTTCTCTGTGTAGTCTGACATGGTAGTTGTTAGAGTGGTCCACTAATTCTGTGTTCTCAAATAATATGCTGTATCCAAGTTGGTTCATCACGTGCTATGTTATGGCTGACTTCTATGGTTGAAGTAGCCTGTAGTGCCTTTCTTGTTTCTTGATTCATGTTTGGGCAATACTGCGTTTGGTGGTCCCTATGTAGACTTGTCCACAACTGCCTTTAAAATTAACTCACAGTCCCCTCCTCTCCCAAATCCCACCCACATTTCCCCAGCAGCATAGCCTCAAATGCAGTGGAAGGTCTTTTTTTTTACGTATTATTGTCTTTTCTATATCCACAGTTAATAGAAAACTCTCTCTGGCTTGGTCCCCTTCCCTTACATCAAATTACATCAGATCAGATTTTTCTTTCCCATCCTCGCACACTATTTCTGGCTAAAGAAAGAATTAGTTTTTGTTTCCCCAAAAGGCTGTAAAAGAGATATGAAGGAATGTTGCCACAAACATTGCTGCATGAAAAAATACCCATTTATTCAAACAGAATATGTCAGTGCCTCACATCGGCTTTCCAGTACTTTTACAGACACATTAAGTTATGTCCCATATAGCCAAATAATTTGTCCTCTGGCAAAATATATGCCAGTCTAATTTTAGAGAAAAGATGAGATACAAATATGGTAATGGTGGTGGCTAGAATTCTGCTTGGAAATTATAAATACCTAACCACCATATTTACATGCCTATGCCATGACCCCTGGTCCAACTTCCACATTCTCCACTTACTGGGAGACTGCAACTACAATTGATTGAGGTACTTCCTCTATTGCTTCATTGTTACAGCCAGTTGCTGGTCCCTATTGGATTTCCAATTTCACAATGTAGAGTTTATATTGGTGGTGGGGGGGCAACAAGGGAATAAGACCCTAACAATCACAGTGATTGCTTCCTGGTACATGGGGATTTACATACTCATATAGTCCCTGCCCTAGGGAATAAATAGGAATCTTGAATACCAGTTACAAATTTGTAACTCCCCAACAGCAATCTGCCCTCAATTTGTCATGTGATCTTGAATGTTTGTTGTGTTTCTCTTAAATTATTTGAGAATTTCACACATCTTTTGGTGAAACCCTTCCACTCCCCCCCCCCCCCTTATGCTATCAGTAATGAATTTCAGGTTTAACTCTGGATCCAGCTTTAATTGTAATGTTGTCCTTGATTATGTTGTTGTGTGCTTTCAAAGTTGTTTCTGACTCATAGTGACTCCAAGGAATCCTTATCTTGGAAGTTTCTTAGTCCAAAGGAGGTTTTTCATTGCTTTAAGGCTGAGTGAATGTGATTTGGCCAAAATAGCCCAGTGAATTTCCATGGCCAACAGAGATCGAAATCCTAGTCTCCAGAGGTGTAGCCTGACCTCAAACCACGACACCATGCTGGCTTTAATGTTATCTCATTTTAATTGACTTAGTCCCTATTCTGTTCATCTTCTATTAATTGATTGATTCTTGTATCCACCAATGTAAAAGAGTTTGCCCCATCTACACTGATGATGCAAAGCTTCAAACTGCAGTGGACAGACAACAAACTCCCTTAATGTGCATCAGTGCTCTGCAATTTGTGTAATCATCATACAGGTCTAAAACCCATCACAGTATTTCCTGTGTAGTGCAGTTAAAATTAATGTTTCCAAGCTCTGGTTTGGGTTGCTGTCCCTTATACATGAACTGCATGTTCTCTATTTATATGGTGAGGATATCTGTTCATAATGTGCATTTAATTCACAAATGCCTAGCTGAGAAAAATAACACATTTTCATTACTCAGTCAATATCCATGACATGAATTTTGGGGGAGATTATAGCAAGTTGTTCTACCTAAAAACAATTTACCCCAATGGAATTGAATATCAAATTCAAGAGAAAGAGAGCAGGACTTATTGATTACCCATCAGTTCATTACAAGTTACAATATGTGTGCCTTGTTCCCTTTTCAAGTTCAGCTTTTATCACCTGGCATCTGCTTTTCAAAGATCCAGTCTCTCCGACTGTATTGAATGAGTGCCCAAATACAATGCCAACCCACAGCATCTATACAGCTGTTTCAGGCGACACATATCAATTGGAGCAGGAAGAATGGCATCAGCCAAAGATATTATGTAGAAAAATCCTTCTCCAATACTGCGGGCATAGACAAATGCTTCCCCTCACAACAAATTCTCCACTTCACTGGAGCCAAGAAAATTGGATAGAAGAGCATTGTTTGAGTCTTCATGCGCTGCACTCATCAAACAGATTGACTGTCTTTCATCAGCGTGATGGAGTACTTCTGCAGTAGGTATTTCTTCAAACCTGCTCTTCATCTGGTCTAGAGAGCTGCAAGGGAATTGAAGGTATATTTCTCCAAGAGGTAGTCAGACAAGGAAATTAAGCAAAATACTTCAAAAATCCTGGAGAAAGCCAAAGTGACAAGTAGAGACAAATAGAGAGCATCATACAGAGAAAAATAAGGATGTCACAAGACTGGCAAACAAAATTAGGATTGACTGTATGTTAAATAAAACATATAACCACATAAACATCTCCCGGCAGCTGCTATTAATTTGTTTTTAAGAGCAGAAGATCCCAATTGTAAATCTCCCTATTCACACACAGATTTGTCATTTCAGACCAAAAAAGAACCCCTACATATACAACACTAGACATTCCTGGATGTAACAAATCCAGAATTTTTCCAGTGATCTTGGGTTCACAGTGGCTTATTCCTGAGCATATATATCTATATCTATATCTATATCTATATCTATATCTATATATCTATATCTATATCTATATCTATATATAGCTCTAAAATAAATATGCACATTAACAGCTTATAATATTCTTTTTCAAAAGATGTATACTGTCAGGAGCTGATTTCTGTTGTCTCAGAAGTTCACCATAAATCCTCTCTGTGACATCTCAATGCCAGAAGGGGGTGCTGGTGGAAAGGCCGGAATGCAGCACAGCTGGAGGGACTAACTCTTCCTCTGTGGGAAAATAGTGATAAGGGAATGGAGTAGGGTCGTGAGGATAGTAGGGAAAGCAGGGGTTGTTGGGCGAAAACACTATTAGCAACTTTGTCTTGAACTTTAGAAATCAGTTCAGACAATGCTGCAGCTGATCTCATTCCAAATAGGGGGAGGGACAGATCCAGGAACCCCGGGGTCCCTCCGGGGTGCAGAAGGCCCCCTATTGAGAGGGGCAACCCGGCAGCAGCATTGGAGGAGGAGAACCTTAGGAGTGGAGGGCCCTTGCAGGGGAATATCCTGGGGATTACCAACCAGAGCCAGTGGTGATCTGAGGCAGCATTTAGCCAGGGGTCATGGAGAGGATTACTGAGGGTCAAATTTAAAGGAGACCTCCAAGAAGTCTCCTACTTCATTGCCAATTTTGAGAACCATATGCAGAATTATGGGCATTTGTTCCCCTCAGAATAGGCCAAAGTGAGAATGGTGCGGACCAATCTCAAAGGCAGGGCAGCAGATTGGCTAATGTGACTGCATGCAGTGAGAGCCTCTGAGTTGAACCGTCTGGAACTTTTTTAGAAGTATTGAGAACCAGCTTCCAGGATCTGATGGAAAGAGTGAAAGCTTAGGCCCAGCTTAAGCAACTGAGCCAAGAAGCTTGCTCAGTGTCAAAGTATGTTTTGGATTTTTGTCTGGCTGAAAAAGTGCCAAAATAGTCAGAAGTCATGAAATTGGAGTATTTCAAAGTTGTCTTGCAGCCTGAACTTTTGGATTGGTGCTTGCATGGAGATGTTCCAGATGATTTAGCAGCATGGATCATGTTAGTGGGTAAGGTCAGTTGTTCCAGAACCCTCCAGGGAAGGGATTAATACTGTGTGCCTACTCATCAAAAGAAGTTATCTGAAACAGAGAGAAAAGTATTGTCGAAGGCTTTCATGGCCAGAATCTCTGCATTGTTGTAGGCAGATATTATTGCAAGGTATAAAACAAACAAACTAAGGAATAGTAAGGTGGGGGAGGAGGATGCAAACTGGCAGCAGGATGTGATTGTGACAGTCCTTTTTCAATGCCGGTTTGTTTTCCTTGTATGAGAAAATCCTTGGCCTTCAAATAATTGCCATAGCTACTATTAGCCATTAAAGGGTGTATACAGTTTGAAGGGGTACCCTTCATATGAGATTGCATTCCAGCAACTGTAGTGCTCATGCATACATAAAGCCCATACATGGCTTCAGCCAAAGTCTTTAGGGAGGCTGACTCTTTTTAGTGTATTCAGCATTTCAGAATGAGAAAAATATATTGTTAAACTGAAAGGGACAACTTGATTTCTTTTGGCATTCTTCAGTAATGGCACATGGTTGGCAGTCCAACTCAACTACTACCTTCAGCTATTATTTCAAAGAGCTTAGCACAATCAATATGACATTCCATTAAAGCCAACAACTTGTCATTTTAACTTAATAAAAAGGCCAATATTTCAGTATGAGGTGAGAACTCGTGGGAAAGTAATTTATGGTGTAGATCTCAGATATATTGTGCATATACAAACATACATATATATTAATACTCCCCACCTTTCTCCCAAACACAGGCATGTCAGGTAGATATGAGTGGGAACTTCTGCTTTTATCATGCCCTATCACTTTTCAGAGGAACATAAAATGATGCATTAACATGCAATTAGATTTTATGATCATATAGCCAATCATCATCGTCATCATAGCAATAATAATACTTTATTTATATTCCATCCTATCTCCCTGAGGGGACTCAGGGCGGATTCCAGCAAACACAGACACAAGGCAAACATTCAATGCCTAGAAACAACAAACACAGAAAAAGGTAAAGGTATCCCTTTCCAGCTCTGAGGAGTGGTGCTCATCTCTAGTAGGTGGTACTAATCTCCATTTCTAAGCAGAAGAGCCTGTATGGTCCATAGACACCTCCTAGATCATATGACTGGCATGACTACATGGAGCGCCATTTACCTTCCTGCTGAGGCAGTACCTATTAATATACTCAAATGTGCATGTTTTTGAACTGCTAGTTTGGCAGAAGCTGGGACTAACAGCAGAAGCTCACCCAATCCCATGGATTCAAACCACCAACCTTCTGTCAGCAAGTTCTGAAGCTTAGTGGTTTAACCCATTGCACCACCGCAGCCCCTTTGTGCCACTTCTCAATCTATACTGCCCAGCAGCTGTTATTTGGATTCTTGAATTGTGATCTCTCCATCACCTGGAGATGCCAGAGACTTAACATGGTATTTCTGCATGTAGAGCAGTGGCTCTGTCATTGAGATATGGTGCCCTTCCTATTCTCTGTCAGAATAGGACTATGTAAAACATAGGACTATGTAAAATATTCTTGGAGAAGAACCACTCATTTGCTAGTGCTAGAACATCTGGGGCTCACAGGGAATCAACAGAGAGTGACAACTACCTCCCAAGATTACAGATGTGTCACTTGGAAATCTACAGCTGCAGGACACCTAATGCCCACATCCACTCATCTGGCTACATATTTTGCATATACTTCCCCTAGAACTCTGGGGGCAATGACAGAAATCTGAACCTCCAATTTAGTCTGGAGTTCTCCGTATTCCATCAAGATAGAGGAATCTTGAACTAACACATGCTCCAAAATGAGATGGAGAAACAACACTACCTAAAAGTTTGTGCATAGTAATTGCTTATGTGATGTCTTATTGTTTGCATCTCTCTTATGCAGTGCAATTCATCCTGGAATACCAATCAACATCTTAGGCATTGTGAACATACTGTGTGACTTGATCTGCAGCTGAATGATTCTACCATCATTAGAATGTTAGTTGAGATATCATTCCACTGATACCTCAACTTGCCTTCAACCTCCCTCCTCCTCCAAGAAACCTATAGCAGCATATTTAGTACTCCATGCAACTCCTTTCTTTGTAAATGGTTTTATGTGGTCTGCTAGTGCCAGCGATTGACCTTGGCTCACCCAGTTAGCAAAGCAGAAAAAATAAATTGGAGATTGAACACGTATTGGATATTATCCACTTCTTATCTGAAAAAGACAATCAGAAATAATACAGTGGGAAGAATTTCATACAGTTCTCAATTACACAATGATTTGCAAAATTATTCTGCACAGAAAGCACTTTTTTGCATAGGATTTTTAAGGGATGTTGCGCACACACAAAATGTTCTATGCAGCCATGTGTGAGTTGCTTTTTGTGGGTCTTTTTTCTGCGCGAGATTGCCAATTTCTAAGCAAGAAATAACCAGCAATCTTGCAAAACAAAAATGTGTACAAATATGTTGCATTAAAAATAGCTACCTTGTTTTCTGTGCAAACTCTCAAAATGTGAGACTAATGCAGAAATGTTATTTTTCTTTGTACAGAAGGGAAACAGTTGAGATTATACATTTCCTCTTGCAAAAATAAAATGTTTCAGGTTTAACATCCCTAATATAAACACTAGATTTCCTCACATAGACATTCTAACCAGTAAACCATTGTTAGCAGAAGTATTGAAGAGAACTTGGCTTCAGGGATTTCAAAGGTGTGAAGAGAAGCAGAAGGGACTTTTCTGGCCCTGGACTGCATGTAGTGAGTCAGGGGTGGTAATATATTCAATGTCTCTGTGTTCTTGTTAATGCTAACGATGTCTGTAGGCTTACATGGCTTCCAGATCACAAAATCAGAAAGCTGCTAATTATGCTACAAGTATTCATTCAACATACTGTATTTCTTTGGCTTATATTCAACTGCTAGTTGCCTCTAAAGTAGACCTACTGAATCTGTAGAGCTTCCATTAATATTGGCCTTATTTGTAACTGTCAGATTATCCCCCCAAAATAGATGGCATTACAGTTAAAAATTTTTAAAAGTAATCAACCAACTAACTATAGTAATTATAGTACTATGATCCCACTTCAATTACCATGGAAACATCCATGCAAACCCAAATTTGCAGTTTAGAAGGGTATCCTTCATTACATGTATTTCCCACCTGAGCTCCAAAAAATTCAAAGTACTGTCAGCAAGTCTAGTAACTCATAAACTACAAACTACAAGAATCCATAGTATGTTGCCATGACAATTAAAGTGCAACTAGAAAGCTATAATTGTGTATTGTGTGAAAGTACCCTCAGACCTTAACTTAAATACTTAGGTAGACACGTTTAGATATTTTAAAGAAGGAAGTGTTAACAAGGGAGACAGGAAGATAGAGTATTTTGAACTATAGTTTGATCCGTCTCTCCATGAGTCAGATTTTCCCCTTCTTTCTAAGAAGGCACTCTACTGCCATGGCAACATCCTATGGAGATTTGCGTTTTCTGTTTGTCTTGTTGACACCTCAACACCTGCTACACAGCATGAGGTAACATTTAAAACATGTGATATTACTCCTCCAAATAGGGGCTGTCGTCGTCCACATCCAAGTCAATATTAAAGCAATTAATTGTTACTACCATGTCATGAAAATTTAGTGCATTTTATGTTCTTTGAAATTGGAAGAATTGATTAATTACTCATCATTCCTACATTATGAAAATGTATGAATTACTAGATGTCCTAGTAATGGGACGGATCTAGTCAGAATTACTGTATTTAGCTGAATTTAAGCCACATTGAATGTAAAACCTGTTTTTGAAGCTTTAGTTTTAGAGAGAGAAAAACAATTTTCTCATTTTAAAAAGAAATTCCTCTGCATGCACAATGCCTTTTTTTGTTTCAGTGCATCTTTGTAATGCAATCTTTCCTGTGGGGTAAGGAGAGAGTCTGAAGCTACCCGGAAGTCATCTTGTCTGCATGCGTCTATTTTATTACATTTATGGGCTCGCTGGGGAGGCAGCAGAAGCAAGAAGTGGCACTTAGCTCAGCCAGATGGTAAACAGTCTGAGGCTGAAGGCAAAATAGTGGGGGCCTGGCAGAGCCTTTGGGCCTGGGGTCCTTCCTCCTGCTTCTCCTCGTCTCTTGGAAGTAAGACAAAAAAAATTAAAAACAAAACTGATGAATCTAAGGTGCCATCAAATCGAAGGTATTTGAAGCCCCTTAAACAGCAATAAATTGTGCCTTAGGACCTCATCAGATGGGGAGAGGAATGCGGAAAGAATCCTCCTCCTTCGTTCCTTACCATCTTTCTCTGCCTTCTGGGATGGCCTCCCACCCCACATGGTTTCTCATCCTTTCTCCATTCTTTCCCAGCTTCCTCTTTGTGTTCTTCAATTAAGAGTCAGATAACACCCAACTTCTCCAAAAGCACTCTGGGCTCCGTTACTCCATGCTGCTAAAACAGAGCCCCATGGAGTCCATCTGGAAGCTGTTCCGTGTCACATGATGGACTTGTGGGACTCCATTTCTGCAACATGGAAAAATTGGGAGATTTTAAGGAAATATAGAGGGTGGGGGGGATAGGGGTACTGGATGTGGTTCTGGAAGAAGATACATCATCACTAGCATTGAAAGCCTGCAGGGAGGAACGGAATATAAAACCGAAAGTGGTCTCAGCTTCACAATGGTGGCTGGCCTCCTTCAGACATCTGCATGTACCCACATCCTCTGGTGACTTAAAATTGTCAAGCTGTGATGCAGGGATCATTTCAGCTTCCGAATCCCCAATCAATTTGACAAAATGGTAGGAATCCCCACACAACCATCTCAGTTCATAAATTAATTTGAGTAATGTGGGAAAAGGCTGGTTCCTATCCAAAACTGTGCATTCTTGGATAAATAAATATTCTTGAGAACATTTATTTAGAGAGGAAGGGAGAACAAGTAGAGTGTAGTTTAGCCCCCTGCTGCCTCTCTCAACTAATTAACAGGTGTTTGGTTGTCCTCCTTTCAATGTATCCCAGTGTACATCTCTAGCTTGACTTTGGGGAAGAGCAGATTCTTTTATTCATCACCCAGGCTCCTCCATAAATATGTCTTGGAGAAAATGCCTCCTTCTTCTTTTGATCACCTGAGCTCATAAATGGCTATCTCCATCCCCTTTTCTTCTACTACCTCAGCTATAAAGACACTCCCTGAATATATCCATAGAAATGTCCATGGCCAACATCCTTCTCTTTAAAATTATTTTCAGCCAATTCCTTAGTTTCCCTCTATTCATGTTGTGTTATGTTATACCTAAGACATAAGTTTACATGTGGTCTATTGAACTCAGCCTTTTTCTCTGCACATGATATAAAGCTTAATTTAATATTTCAGTTTCAACAGAATTACTGACAAACTGCAGTAATACATACTTAAATACATACTTAAAATTTCTTGCCACTTTGAACATATCATGTCCACTTTAAATTGGACTGTTTTAAAACCTTCAAATTTTAGAGTTGATGCACATAAAGAAAAAAAAGCACTTGTCACTGTCTTCTTCTTTTCACATACTTCCAATTGCACAGTTATGCTGACCAATTTGAGAGTCATGTCATTATGTTGAAAAAGGAGCCAGGCAATTACATACACCCCCTCTTATAATCATAATTTAATAAACAAAAGAAGATAATTTAATCAAAGGTCATTGATCTTGCATATGAGTAGCAATTAGGGCATTGTAACCACACAAATCACCAGTGAGTGACACAGAGGCAGGCCTGCAGCCAGAAAAAAATGAATGGCGGTCATAGTGGGGGTGGAAACAATCCTTTTTTAAAAGAAAATAAAAAAGAGTAGGTCCATAACACAAAATAATTTAAATTCTATGACTCGTTCTTTATTTTACATAGACTTAATTGAACCAAATTTCTATTTTAGTGACAAAGTTACAAGTCTTTTAAAACCCGAAAATGACTCTTAATTGGTAATTTAGTGGTTACCACAACACCTGTTGGAAACAGTTGAAAACTGTGTCAATACAGGTTGACAGAAATCTGGCTCCATCGATACATTTCGGTGGACACTCAAGAGTGCAAGTACAGTCAGTCTTTCTTTCCCCATTGTGCTTCTTATATATCAGGACTGTCCAACTTCTACTGGACCTTGGGCTGATCACCTGGGGGGCCAAGCCCTGGCCCTGCCCCTCCCCTCCCCCAGCTCTGCCCCCTCCCCGCCCCGGCATTGCATAAATATACAATTACATATTATATTATTTAAATAAGGGGAGAGGGAGGGATGGATGGAACACATGAGGGGCATAAATATACAGAATATCAAAGCAGAAAATCCCACAATCTCTGCTTTGAACTGGAATATATGACTGTTCCACTGGCCACATTGATCAGCATTGAATGGCCTTGCAGTTGAAAGGTCTGTGTGCTTTCATTCTGCCAGTTTAGTCCTGGCTGATTCCATTCAGTGCAAGTCATCAAAGTAAACTTAGGTAATTGCAAAGAATGTAAATAATTCTGGGGGGAGGAAAAGGAGGGGGAAAGGGGGTGGGAGGCCTTTCCTTGAGCTCCCTCTCATTCAATTCCCCCCTCCCTCCTTTTCTCCTCCTCCCCTCTCCTATGGCTGGCCGGTTCTCTCCTTCTCATTAAAGAGACAGTTCATGAAACGCAAATGAAGGTGTCAGAAAGGAAGGGGCTTGTGTGTGTGTGTGTGTGTGAGAGAGCTGAGAGAGAGAGATCTTCCCTTTGCGCTGGGGAGAGGTGTGCCCAGGGCAGGTCCCCTCTCTCTCTCTCTCTCTCTGTCACTCACTCACTCACGCTCTTAGACACACTCCCTCCCTCCCAAACCCCTTTTGCTTGCCTGGCGCTGAGGGCCTGAGCGCCTCCCAGATGGAGCAGCAGCAATCCTGAGGAGGAGAAAGCGGAGCTGCCAAGGGGGAAAGCCATGCGGCCGGTCGCTCTTCCTGTTTGCTGCCAAGGGGGCGGGGCCCAAGAGATGTCCCTCCCATTGGCCTCCTCCCTCAGGAGAAGAGGAGGTGGCCAATAGAAAGCCAAGGGGCGGGACCAAATAATAATAATAATAAAAATATTTTTTTAATTGAAAAAATATTTTAAAAATATGGACAGGCCTGTTATATATGTTTTCAAACGTTTAAGAGTTGAAAACATTTCATGTTGCAGAAATCTAAAGAGGTTCTGGAGGAACTCTAAATTTTGCTTCTCATAGACTTACAATTGGCTGATATCACGCTTACAATTTTGGGGGAACTCTTAATTTTTGCTTCTCGTAGACAACAACAACTTTAATTTATATTTCACTCCCATCTCCCGATGGGGACACAGGGCAGCTTTATTTATTAAATTACTAAATATCCCATATTATATTAGAAGATTTTAGGACAAGCAAAAAAATAATATAAAACTATCAAAAATAACATACAATATTCAAACACAGTATACATAATACATCCTATATCACAGCTTAGCAATCTAATTCATCATTTATTTTTGAATTAGGACTGAGTCAGCACTAAAACAATCCCCAGTGACAACTCTGTAGTATGTCATAACAGTATCTTATGTGTTATTCAAATATTTGTCATCTATTTATGTGGCAATCTTCTTTTTCTCACACATTTGAATTTTAAATCCTACAAATTCTTTTTACCCTGAACATGTTTAAATTTGAAAACTTTGGAAAAAAATTTAATTAGAAAATATAAAATGAGCTGAATAAAAAAAATGCTACCCTGTCTTTCTCCTAACGCATTGTAATGGGTTTTCTATTTCAATCTGATTTGGAACAACCAAAACTGCTTTGGTTGTTCTGCTCAGTGACTGGGGGAAGCACAGACAGATTGTGATTTTCTTGGATTCCCTGGATGATTTCATAGCTTTAGTGGCATAATGTTTCTGGGCATATAAAATATAAACTTTTGGTTGTTCTGGATCAAAATAAAATTTCAAAGGAAGTTTGGAAAGAGAAACAGTTAAACTAGAATATACAGTATTTAAACATTCAAATCCATTAGCAAAGTTAAGAACAGAGATAACGGGTTTTTAACCACTGTTTATATTAATATATAGGTTCTCACAACTGCACATGTAACAAAATAAATATCAGATAGGTTTCTGACTTGAAGGAAACTAATGTTTGCTAAGAAGGCCACTTTTTACCTCAGAGTTAATAGGCCCATTGTTATCCAGTCCTCTCCTTTTCTCTTTGAGGGTTTAATAATAATAATAATAATAATAATGTAATCTTTATTTGTATCCCGCCACCATCTCCCCGAAAGGGATTCGGGGCGGCTTACATGAGGCCAAGCCCAGAAATACATATCAATACGATAATATAAAAACATAAAACAATATTTCAAGTAAAATAAAACAATCAAATAAAATAAAAGGAGTGGGCCACATGTGCAAAATACAGTGATAAAAACTAAGGATGAGATAAGATTAAAAACATATATATTTATAGGGGAGTGTCACAATGCAGGGTCTCGGCCCAGCCCCTTAATCACACACACAGAGACGGTAATCAGCTAACTATTTATTGAATAATGAAAAACAGGTAAAAAGGTAAATTGTCCATAAAAGTATCAAAAAGTTCAATCAAAATGGTAAAGAGTTCGTAGGTAAATCCAAAGGCAAAAGCTTGGCAAAAGTTCCGCAAATCAATGCGGATCAAACAGACTTGGTCCGTGGCAAATCGAACAAGGCAAAGTTCAGGGAATCAAGGCCCAAGAAACTTCTTGGCAAGGCACGAGCCCAAATCCTGGCTCCGTGGATCTTCACTCGCTTCACTCCCTTCAAATCAGAAGTGGCCGAGCAACTGAGGATCCGTCCCCATGGATCCTATACTTAATCCCCTTGGTGAGATCTACGCCGCTCTAGGCTTCGGCGCCAATCTGTACTACTGGACCTAACGCTCCTTTGGCGCTCTAGGCTTCGGTGCCATTCCCTCCAACTCGACTCAATGCTCCGTCTCCTATCAAAGCTCCGTCCTTGCCTCCCAGCACCTGGGTCGCTATCTTCGTGAGAGCCAGACTCCCTTTCAGCTTCCATGGGCTCATCCTCCGCTATCTCCCTGACCCTTTCTTGCGAACCGAAACCACCTGGTCTCTCATACTGATTATCTGAATCAGCACTCTCAGTGTCAGCCTGACTTTCCTAGCTTTCATACCCATTGGGCCAGCCATCATCCCATTCCAAGCTCTCTGTGGGAGATGAAGGCCCAGCTACTTCATCATCCCCTTCATCTATCTCCCCATCAGCCGCAATTGGCCCTAATGCAATCGGGACCCCCGGGGCCGCCCCCTGCCCCCCAGGCACGAAGGAGAACGGGGTTGCTACAGGGAGGTTCAAAGACAATGCAATGTGAGGACACCCATTTTTGGGTGGGAGAATGACAAGGGACATGTGAAATCATTCTCCAAAAGTGCAACGGAAAAGCCACGTCTTGAGGTTCTTCTTAAAAGTTTCCAGGGTGGGGGCTAACCTAATTTCGCTAGGCAATGCGTTCCAAAGTTGAGGGTTACAGAGGAGAAGGCTCTCTCCCTTGTTCCCACAAGTTTATGACTTGTTTCAAAATTTGCATCTTTCTGAATCCTATTACACTCTGATTCTACCTTTGTTATCGAGCCACGGTAACAACCTTCCCAAAAGGATATATGTATAATTCACTATAAGATCACAAATAAATATGACTTTTTTCTTTATTAAAAATACCTTTCCTAGGGACTGGAGTTGCGCAAGTCCAAAGCTTTAAAAAGATTAGGAGTAAAGCCAGCAACAGCTGTACCTCATACACTGTATCGTACCCAACCCTTTAACAAATTGTAACAATTTGATAATTTTGTGTAATTTGTATCTTTTAAAAACTGTTTACAGTCATCCCCACCACATGACCCTGTTCAGATCATTTATTTATTTATTTATTTATTCATATTTATATACCGCTCCATTCCCTTAGGCTCGGGGCGTTTTACATAGATAAAAGCAAGGCAATAACAATAAAACAATGTTAACACTATACATTAAAACACGGTAAACTACTAACAGCTGTCCCCATTTATCACAATACAGTCAAGTAGGACCATTGATGTTAAACACCTGCCGGAACAACGTTGTTTTACAGGCTCTTCTAAATGCAGATATTTCTGTAAGAGCCTGGGTGCTATCTGGCAGGGCGTTCCACAGTGTTGGAGATACAATAGAGAATGCTCTTTGCCTCGTAGAGGACAGGTGGTAAGTTTTGACCGAAGGAACATGGGAATGGAAAAGTGAGCAAATTCCCCTGGCTATTTATCAAGCCAGGTAATTAATCAGCAGACTCATTGTGTATATGCAAAGATAGGTGATCTCCTTTGTCAGCCAGATCTTTGTGCAATTCACCTGAGGCTGAGAGTCTACTGCTCTCTCATGGAAACAGGGTCTTAGAGTATGTGCAGTCATTAACTCCTTTATTGACAGCCAGGTCCCTGGTAAAGAGCTTGGGGGTCAAACTGGACCCTTTGCTGTCCATGGAGTCTCAGATCTCCATGGTTAGCAAAACGTCGTTTTTCCACCTACGACAGGCTAGGCGACTGGCACCCTACCTGTCCAGGGACGACCTGGCCACGGTGATCCAAGCGACGGTCATCTCAAGGCTGGACTACTGTAACGCCCTCTACATTGGCCTTCCCTTGTCGACAATCCGGAAACTCAAGCTAGTGCAGAATGCCGCTGCTCGCTTGCTGGTGGGAGCACCAGTGAGGGAGCACATTACTCCCATCCTTCGGCAACTGCACTGGCTTCCTATCGAGTACCGGATTGCCTTCGAGGTGCTGGTTTTAACCTTTAAGGCCTTGCACGGTCTAGGGCCAGTGTACCTGAGGGACCGCCTTACCCCATACGTTCCCCCGAGATCCCTTCGCTCGGAAGAGCAGAATCTGTTGGTCATCCCATCACTCCGCTCCTGTCACCTGTCCATTACAAGACAGCGAGCCTTCTCTGCTGTGGCTCCTGCACTCTGGAATTCGCTTCCAGACCATACTCGTGCGATCTCAGAGCTCGCCCCCTTCCGAAGGGCGTGCAAGACTGCGCTTTTCAGGCTTGCTTATTGTTAGTCTGTATTGTAAAGGGTATGCGCATGTCTTTGACCTTAGAACTGTAATCTTGGTCATCATAGCTAT
This sequence comes from Anolis apletophallus, assembly GCA_030556195.1. Classification (NCBI taxonomy): domain Eukaryota; kingdom Metazoa; phylum Chordata; class Lepidosauria; order Squamata; family Anolidae; genus Anolis; species Anolis apletophallus. Next base: position 62,881,021 of record JARBWK010000004.1, on the reverse strand, counting down.
GTTCTATGTTTTTATTGTATGTTTTTATTCTGTGTGTGATCCACCCCGAGCCTGCAGGGAGGAGCGGAATATAAAACTGAATAATTAATAAATAAATAAATAAATTACCTAAGATTGGCACCTTTGTCACTTGAGTCTTGCACTTTTGTTTCCTTGGCTCCACATCTTTGTTTGGCAGAGAAGTGAACATTTGAGCTAATCAAAAGCTCATCAGCATATCTGTGCTACTGTTTTCTTCCAGACTGCGCTCTCCCGGGGAGTGTCTCTGAAGCCAATTGGTCCTTCACTCTGACCAATCCCCAGCTGCCATTCTCCCTCCCAGCCAATCCCAGAGCAGATGCCTAGCATGCCTCTTTTTCAGGCAATCAGGGGAGGGATCAGGAAGTCTGAATAGCTGTCAGAACTTGTATTTTTTTCTGTGAATTCATGCTTGTTCCTTTTGAAGCAAATTGATTGTACTTAAATCCTTTTGGGCCAAATTGTATTAAACCTCTATGGCTTATCTTCAGCCTGGTGAGTTAATTTCTCTGTCCTGACCTATCTGGTTTAGCACACACTTGCCAGGCATGGACTCTCACAACCACACCTTCTCAGTACCTCGATTCTTTGTCTCATTTAAAATAATAGGCTTTGTTATTATTTGCAGTTTTATATATCAATGCAAAGTCTATGAATGTATCCCTTTTATATAGGGTTGTATTGTATCTCCTTAAATGCTATGTCTGAATAAGCGGAGTCAAGTTTATCATGAAGGTGCTACTTGATTTCTTCACCCCTTTTTATGCTGCAACACAGCCTTTTCTTTGGAAAGAGTTAGCAAGATATAAATTAAGTAGGTAATAATTCAGTATCTGACCTTCTCCTCTTTTCCCTGGATGCACCAACAGCTGTTCAAGAAAAAACTTATGCTTAAGTAAGTTTTTCTTATTTATTGAACACACCAAGTACCACATAGGCAGCAACCCAAAGACATTTTTCCAGCAGAGAGTGGAATTGTTTCTCTTCCTCTCAACCTACTTGTTTTTGATAAGGTTATGTGATGGCACCATGTATTAATGTAATATATATCCCTTCTAATCTGTCGTTTCATAATATTTTAATGCATTTGATGTGTTCCATGTATTACTGCACGGAGTTTGCTGCCCTCACTGAGTCTTTGATGCCCAGAAAACAGTTTGATGCCCCATGGGTGGAATTAATAGACCCACTGCAAACTACAAAAACTGCTTTGAGTTTTCTAAAGAAATTGGAATAGTCATAATAAATCACAACTACCTTCTCCTAAACCAGGGTTTGGCAACTAATAAGGTTTAACTTTAGCAGACTGCATTTTTGCCCTCTGAGACATTGGAGGACTGCACTTTTCTGCAAAAAATAATCCCTTGTTCGCAAATGACCCCAAGTACATAAGAAGAGCCATGCTGAATCGGGCCTCAGCCCATCTAGTCCAGCATTCTGTGTCACACAGTGGCCCACTAGTTGTACACAGGGATCTCTAGCAGAAAGGAGGGCAGAACCCTCACCTGCTCCCGACCCCCCACAACCAGTACCCGGGAAAATCCTGCCTGCCTCCATCAACACAGAGGTGGCACTTGGATGTCCATTTCAGTAGCTACTGATTCCCTTGGTATCCATGAATCTGTCTAATCCTGCCTTGAAGCTGTCCAGGCTGACCGCTGTCACAACCTCCTCTGGAAGTGAGTTCCATAACCCAATGACCCTCTGGGTGAAGAAATATTTCCCTTTATTAGTCCTAACTTTCCTACCTTGGAGCTTTAGGGAGTGCCCCCTAGTCCTAGTGTTGTGTGACAGAGAAAATATTTTTCTCTATTCACCTTTTCTATCCCATGCATGATTTTATACACTTCGATCAAGTCACCTCTTAAACGCCGTCTTTCAAGGCTGAAAAGACCAAGGCGTTGCAACCTGATTTCGTAAGGGAGCTGCTCCATCCCTTGGATCATTCTTGTTGCCCTTTTCTGTACCTTTTCCAGTTCCGTACCATGTGGGTGGGCAGTTTCATCACATTTGTTGTTCTCCTTGGCTATTTTAGGATCAAGGGAAGCTTTTTATACAAAAGGAAGTAACCTGGCTGCCCTTCTTTCAACAAGCAAAAGATTATTAATAATATTATTATTATGCAATGCCCCCTCGGCTGGAAAACGGTCTCGCCAGCCGACAACGGTGGGACCCAGCTGAGGGCCTCTCGCGATGCCTCCCTCGGCCTCAAGGTCCCCACAGCCATTCCTGGGATGTGGAGGGGTGAGGCCGAAGAAGATGACAGCGAGGAGGAGGAAGCCGCACGCCGCCTCAAGGCCTGCACCTCAATTTGGAGGCGCTGCCAAATGAGAAGGGAGAAGAGGAGGAAGAAGAGCCTGGATGAGGGCAGGCCTCATTGCTGCTGCCCTGCGCCGTGTTCTTTCTGCTTCTCACTGAAGCCCTGCAGAGTAACCAGAGGAGTGCAGGGCGGCAGCAGCAGCAAGGCTTGTCCACCTCCTTCTCCTCTGGGCTCTACTTCCTCTTCCTCCTCTCCCTTTGGGGACCTCCAAACGGAGTGGAGGAGGAAGACCTTGGAAGAGAAGGAGGGAAGACCTCGCTGCTGCTGCTCTGTGCCACCCGCTTCTAGCCCCCTTCGAGGCCTCACCTCAAAAAGTGGCAAGAGGAGTGTGGGGCAGCAGCAGCGAGGCTTGCCCATCTCCTACTCCTCTGGGCTCCTCCTCCTCCTCTCCGTTTGGGGACCTCCAAACGGAGAGGAGGAAGAGGACCCTGGAGGAGAAGGAGGGAAGACCTCGCTGCTGCTGCTACCCTATACCACCCTCGCCCCCTTTGAGGCCTCGCCTTGCAAAGCGGTGAGAACAGCATGGGGCAGCATCAGTGATGCTTGCCCATCTCCTCCTCCTCTGGGCTCTTCCTCCTCCTCTCCCTTTGGGGACCTCCAAACGGAGTGGAGGAGGAGGAAGACCATGGAGGAGAAGGAGGGAAGATCTTGCTGCTGCTGCTGCCCCACTCCATGCTCTCCTCTCTGCCCTTTGAGGCCTCCGCTTCTCCTGGAAGGCTCAAAGAGTGGTGAAAGGAGTGTGGGATAGTAGCAGCAGTGTGACAACTTGGTCCACCCAATTATTCTTATTAGGATTTTTAAAATAAATAAGATTTTCAGTTAGGCTCCTTTTAAAATCAGTTGGCTGAGAGGAATCGGAAAAGAAGTAAGATGGAGGCTTGCTTAAAAGTTAACAAGAAAGAGTTTATTAACTTAAACAGGCTTGTAAACAAGGCACAGATCTTAATGGTTTACTTCTATTGAGGCAACGAGAGCATACGGTTACATAAAGATGGTTCAACAGCATGATGGTTTACTTAAAGATTGTTCAACAATTGAGGCAACAAGAGCGTATGGTTACTGGATAATAAATGTGCTTAAGCGTAATGGTTTCTCTAGAGGTTTCTTCTTAGATCTTAAACAATTCCAGTCAGTGCTAAAACTTGACTGTAAAAGCTCTGTCACACTAATATTAAAACTAGTAATGAACAGGTGTTTCTAACTTGGAACTTCTAACCCTAAAAGTTCCCTGAGTCTTGTCTGAATGAGCTAACAGACTCGTGCTAGCTCCCAGTCTCAGAGCCCACCTTTCTCTCTATATCTAGAGACTATAAGGTGTCCTGACTGACTATCCCAAGTCAGTCCTCCAGCTCTAAACTCTAAGCGGCACCCTGATTCTCTTCTGACCCTAAGCGCTGTCAGCTTCCCTGACCCCCTTAGTTCAGACTAATCCCTAGGTGTTTCACTATAGAACAGACTGCTTCAGATTAACAGCTGAGGCTTGGATGTTTCTTGTCCAAAACCTAGCTCAAGACAGACTGCTAAGGCTTGGATGTTACTTTTCCACAGTCTAGCACAAGACTAAACTTCTCTGACAGGATTTCTCCCTCCTAGTCAGCTCAGCTCCTCCCCTATGGCTCTCAGCCAATGTCCTGGGAGACACTGTATCTACACAGAGGAGCTCTAAAGCCACTCCCCCTGTCTCTGGCAATTACCTTCCTCTAATGGCTGCTCTGTGGAACTCCCTTCCTAAGATGGATGCCAGCTATTCCATCCAGGGAGCCAAACTGCAACACAGGCTTCGGCCTGCTCAGAATGGGTGAGTCCTTACAAGCAGCAACGCCTGCCCTTGTCCTTCTTCTCTGGGCTCTTCCCCCTCCTCCCCTCAACTTGGGCACTTCCAAACGGAGCGTAGGAGGAGGAAGACCCTGGAGGAGGAGGAGGGCAGGCCTCGCTGCTGTGCCCCCATTGTGCTTTTGTCACAGCTCTTTGAGGCCCCGAAGCCTCGAAGAGTGACAAGAGGAGCACAGGGCAGCAGCAGCAGTGTGGCCTGCCCTCGTCCTTTTCCTCTGTTCTCTTCCTCCTCCTCTCAGGTCTCTTCCACCAGCGCCTCCAGGGAGCTGCTGCTGCCCCACACTATGCTTTACCCTCCACCCTTTGACGAATCCACCACAACCTACATATCAGGTATTTTCACAGCGCTCTTCTGATTGTTTGTGAACTACATCTCTCCTAAATCACTGTCAATTTCTCTCAAACCTCTCCAGTATTTTCTGTTGGTCATGCGAGTTCTATATCCCAAATCTGGTTCAATTCCATTGTTGTTGGTGTTCAGAATGCTATTTGATGGCCAGTGAACTATAACTCCCAAGTAACTGCAACTCCCAAATGTCATGGTCTATTTTCCTTATCATCAATTTTATTGGAACTGTACACCACAGTATTGGCAGCATGTGTGTATCTGATGAGATCCACTCCATACTTTTTAATGTATAATGTTCTCTTTGGTTTGCCCTCATTAGGTATAATTGGTATTCGTGTCAAGTTTGGTCCAGATCCATAGTTGTTTGGGTTCTCAGTTCTCTCCGGATGTAGGTGAACTACATCTCCCCTAAATCACTACCAATTCCTCCCAACCCCCTCCAGTATTTTCTGTTGGTCGTGTGGGTTCTCTGTGCCAAGTTTGGTCCAGTTCTGTAATTTGTGGGGGTCTCAGTGGTCTGTGGAAGTCAGAGCTGAATCAATTGAAGGTACTGCAAATCCCATAATCCATTGTCCATACTCCCCCAAACATATTGTTTTTGTGATTAATCACTATGCTTTAATTAAATACATCCTGCATATCAGATATTTACATTACCATTCATAACAGTAGCAAAAATACAGTTCCAAAATAGCAATGAAAATAATTTTATGATTGGGGGTCACCACAACATGAGGAACTGTATTTAGGGGTCACAGCTTTAGAAAGGTTGAGAACCACTGTTTTAGATGGGGTTTTACATGCTTAAACTATTTTTAGATTTGTTAATAATGTAATTCCATTTAAATGCTGTTATTTTTGTCCATTTTAACAACATTGCACTTGCCTATTTTGGGATATAAATTAAAATGTTGTCTTACCTTGAGTCTCAAGGAAAAGACATGATATAAATACAAATGACAATGATGATAACAATGACTATATATTTGTAGCTGATCTTTTGCAAGCAGGGGAAACTTGTCACTTTTCCTTTCCTCCTACAAGTCAATTGCTTATAAATTTAAAATACTTTTTTATATTCCAGTAACTTAATTTTAAAATGCTAATCAAACAAAATTAAATTTTATGTACCTCCCCCACTCCAAAAAAGTTTGTCAGCCAGCAAGCAACTCTAAGAATCCCATTACACCACAACAAATGATTGAGACTTCATTTCTGTATAGTCCCAAGCCTGCTTCGTCCCATACACAAATGTTACTTTTAGTTAATGCATACTTCTTGGTGGAGGATTACATTTCATGCTTCTGAAAAAGCAGGTTTGTTCCATTAAGGCTTATGCCACAATACATTTGTTAGCCTTTTGGTGCCATGGGCAATTGCTTATTCACTATATATATAACTTCTTCTAATATGATTATCCCAACCCCATTCTGAAATAAAAAGTAACTGGTGGATCTATCTATTCATAAACAATCACAGTCTGTTGCATAAATTATATATGCCATTCTATTTTTAGGGCAGAGTCTCCCTATGAAGGCTCGAGTCTCCAGTATCCTGTAGAGATTATTTATTCTTGGTAAATAAAGCATAACACTAACAGTTCCACCATGTTGGCTGTCAATCCTTAATTTTGGAAGCAGCTGATTTGCAAGTGATGAATTGTAGCAAAACAGGAAAGGAGCAAGACTAATCTCTCAAAGCCTGCCATTCATAGAGAGAATAAAACAGCCACAGTTTGTGAAACATGACACAAATAGACATTCGAAATGCACTTTGTTGGAGCTTAAATCTTCTTCCCAAACGATGACATTGCGAATCACTGATTGGCAACCTTAGATGCAAGTTTTGCAACAATCCTATTATGTATAGCTCTGTTGATTAAACAGCATAAGATGAGGTTTACCAAGCTACAACATCGGCACAGCAGGAAGCTTTGAAGATTACTTTAATAAAAAACAACTTCAAAGCTGCCAGTAATGAAACACCACATACAATAAATAAGTAACCAATTCTATCTCATGATTAGAGTAACTGATCTGCATGATTTGAAATATCTGGCTTATTCATTCTGAGGATGTGCATTTCTTCTTTGTAGGATAACTGTCCTTCCACAATTATGAGTCTCAGCTGACAGAAATAAAGAAATGTGACTAATTTGTCTAGAGTAGAGGTTCTCAAACTTTTTCAACTGCAAAAGCAAAAGTTTCTTGTGGAGCTGCAACATATATTATATTATATTATGTGTGCATTATATATATCACAAACATGGGCAAACTGTTTGATGCATTGTGTTTTAATATTTGACAGACTGGCTGGGCCAGTAGCAGATGAATGGAGAATGTTTGCGTGAACCAATTAAAATTAAAAATAAACCAATTCCTATGCACACTGGACATATCTTGCCTGTAGTGCAAAAAGAAAAAAAAAAAAAGGAAAGAAAGAACAATACAATATTTAAAATGAAGAACCATTTTAACCAACATAAAGTTAACAGTATTTCAGTGGAAGACCCAGGTCCATCCAGTTCAATTCCCTTCTGCCATGCAGGAAAAGCACAACCGAAGTGGCCCCAACAGATGGCTAACCAGCCTTTGTAATAATACTTATTTATTTATTTATTTCCGGCATTTTACCCCGCTCTTCTCAACCCCCGAGGGTGGACTCAGAGCGATAAAAGGCACAATTCGATGCCAACACATTAAAACACATAAAACACAGTATAAAACCCCCCAAAACATTACACATTAAAATACAATTACATCAACATATCATCCACATTCATTTAAGCCTAATAGTGATAGGAAAGCACATTCAAAGACCTCTTTGAATGTGCTTTTCCTGCATGGCAAAAGGGAGTTGACTCCCTTTTGCCATGCAGGAAAACTCGCTTTTGCCATGCAGGAAAAGCACATTCAAAGAGGTGGGAGTGAAATAAAAATTTGGAAACAAAGAAGTCAAGGAGGAAAGGATCTAGGCAGCATGGTAGGCGAGGAAAAAGGCTTTTGGGGGCAAGTGGGCCAAGAGAAATAGGGTTTTTGAGACGAGGGAGGTGGGGGGAGTGGGAGGAGTAGAAAAGAGGAGGAAAAGCTTGGAGGAGAGGAGGAGGAGGGACCTGCGGAGCCCCTCAGTATGTCTCACGGAGGCCCAAGGGCTCCACGTAGCACACTTTGAGAAATGCTGGTCTAAAGTATAAGCACCAGCAAATGTCTTGCAGCTGCTACTTCTTGTGGAAATGAAATGGAACAAACCAGAAAATAAAGTGGGGAAACTTTTTCACTGCAAAAATAAGGAGGTTTCAACTCAACTAACTATTTACTGTATTATTTTCATTTATATTCCTAAAATCAGTTATAACAGAGTAAAAAAGTATGAGAAGAATAATGGAAAATAGTAAGGACAAAAGCCATACAGCTGTTTTTAGATTCTAGTCCATCTGTCTCTAAGACTGTAGATTTTCTGGGAGCACTGAAATAATAATATGCACATTTTAAGATGTTATTTTTCATCCTCTGGTAAGGAAAGCACAGCTAATGGTTGGCAAACTATTTCTGCTCATTTATTGATCCCTAGGCTCACAAACTGTTCAGCATTCACAGGGTCCAGGAAAAGTGTGTAAGCATTGCCAATATTTCTTCATAGCTTAACATCTTAGAGGAGGCAATTTAGACAGGAGCGTAAAATGTTTAACAGGAGACAGCTCTCTATTGCTCTGGTTTCTGCATCTGAAAGGTGTGAAAAGCAATGCCTAAGTGCTACATCTACATACATATAAGCCTATTCGCTGGGCAGAAGTATGCAAGACACTGCACTTTGGTAATGTCGGGAAGCTGAAATGAAACTACAAAGAGAGTAGCAGGTACATGCAGAGTTGTTGTTACACTGAAAAATAAGCATCTAGGCCAGTAATTCTCGACCTGGGCGTAGGGACCTGAGTGGTCATGAGGAGGTATTATAGGGGATCAGAAAGCACAGTATTTTTTGTTCGTCATGGGGGTTCTGTGTGGGAAGTTTGGACAAATTCTATCATTGGTGGGATTCAGAATGATCTTTGATTGTAGATGAACTATAAATCCCAGCAACTACAACTCCCAAATAGCAAGTCTATTTTCCCCAAACTCCACCAGTGTTCTCATTTCGGTATATGGAGTTTTCGTGCCAATTTTGGTCCAGATCCACCACTGTTTGAGTTGACAGTGCTCTCTGGATGTAGGTGAACTACAACTCCAAAACTCAAGGTCAAGGCCCACCAAATTCTTCCAATATTTCTGTTGGTCATGGGAGTTCTGTGTGCCAAGATGGGTTCAATTCCATCGTTGGTAGAGTTCAGAATGCTCTTTGATTGTAGGTGAAGTATAAATTCCAGCAACTACAACTCCGAAATGACAAAATCAATCCTCCCCAAGCCCACCAGTATTCAAATTTGTGCATATTGGGTATTTGTGCCAAATTTGATTCAGTGAATGAAAATACATCCAGTATATTATATATTTACATTACAATTCATAACAGTAGCAAAATTACAGTTATGAAGTAGCAACGAAAATAATTTTATGGTTGGGGGTCATCACACCATAAGGAACTGTATTAAGGGGTCACAGCATTAGGAAGGTTGAGAACCACTGCTCTTTGTTAAGTTGCTCTCTCCAACCTGAAATAAGGTTACCCAAAGTTTTAGCATCATTATTATTTTCGTAACCATAGAGTTGGATGTCTAGCAGGGAGTAGAACTATTTAGAATATTATCTACCATTGAGGCATCCAAACCATAATCTGATATTTAAGTCAAATGAGATCAATAGAAAAGTTTATTGCTAGTTTATATGTATCATGCAGAAGGCAGCAGAGCCAAAAGAAGTGGAAGCTCATTCTAACATTTCCTTATCCATAGTTTACACCAAATCACAGGTTTGAGAGAAATATGTTTTATGCATTCTGACTTTGCTTTTTAACATAGATTGGCAAAATAGCCTGCTTGCTTTTGACATGAAAAATGAGAGCACATAACTACCATGTTTAATTGCATTTCCAATCAGCTATCCTTTAATACATCAACACAAGTCCTTTTAATTATTCATCTACTTAATGCACATATTCATCAAATAATGTGATTCCAGTTTCTCCGCCAATCACACAAAGAGGGTGTAATCAGATAAGAGCATGCAATACTAAATCTGTCAGAAACAAAGACATGTTTGTGATGTGGAAGTTTAAGTATTTATCTGATCGGTGCTTACTCAGGAAATGATCATGCATCAACTGTATCTGGACAGCCAAATTAAAAGGGCTAAATTGAAATGGGTATCAACATGTGCAGTTCTGTGTTGTGCCACATATATGAGTAGTTTTCCATAAATAATTAAAATTATTTAACAATGTCTAAGTAAAAGTCTCATTAAGAATCAAGACACACATTAAAGAGCCACTTTTCCGCTTTCTTTCTGTATTAGATTAACTTAAACACAAAGGCTCTGAGGTTTAATAGGGGAAGAATGCTAGTGGAAAAGGACCCTATACTTCCCTTTCCAGACTTTTTTTCATTCAAACATTATTTAGCATTATTCAAGCATTCATGAGACATAAGAAAAGAGGAATGTGGTAGTGGGGACACCCCACCCCCATATCCACTTTTTTATTCAAAAAATGTGAGGACTAAAGTGGAGAACCTCCTGCAGGGATGGAAGGTCTCCTGGTGATTCTAAGCTCTGATTTTTCCTTCCTAACTAGGTTTTTTTAAAATGATTAATGCATTTTCTCCTTTGCATATGTTTAGTTAACCTTTAAGTAGAATGTCTAAACAGCAGTTAATAATAATAAATAATAATTTTATTTTTATACCCTGCTTCCATCCCCCCCAAAGGAACTCGGAGCAGCTTACAAAGGGACAAGCACAGAGAGCACAGAGTTAAAACGTAATGCAACAAGATAAAAAAAAACAAAACAGAAACATATCACAATAAAACATAACATCATGAAAACAGTACCATGAGAGCAAAAAAAGTGCCGAGTTCAGAGGGCTCTGCGTTTGTGCAAAATTCCTAGATAGAGCTAAGAGAAAGTGCAAAATTCAGTGGCAGGGATGGGAGAGTAATGTCCTTGGGCTTTGTAGTATCAGGATTGTAGAGCGAAGGGCCATGCTAAATTGCCCAAACTTAGGTATTAAAGGGACAATTCTTTGGAACTGCCTAATCAAAGGCACAATGGAAATTCCATGTTTTTAGGTTCTTGCAGAAGGAGGACAGAGTAGGTGACAGAGTAGGTGACTAGGGAGTCTGATCTCCCTAGGAAGAGAGTTCCAGAGGCGGTGGGCCACCACCGAGAAGGCCCTGTCCCTCATCCCCACCAACCTCTCTTGAGACGGAGGCGGAAGTGAGACGAGGCCCTCCCCGGATGACCTTAGGAATCACGTTGGTTCATAGAGGAAGGTGGGATTGCAATGCCTTACTCCCATAGAAAAACTGTATGTATATATTTCTTTACCTGAGGATAAAATCTACAATTTAAGAAAGGGATTTGCTCTAGAGCCCAGATGGACACACCACTCCATTTCAGGTCCGTGTAACACTTCAAAGTCCAAAAGATCATAGTGGGCCTCATATACTCCTCTCTGGCCAAGAGTCACACCTAGGTGCTAATAAGTATCTCTTCCTTTGACAATGGCAATTTCCAAAAATGTAAGAGATTTTCATAGAAAGAAATCTTTATTGACACATCTTCTTTGGTCTTTAAGATAAGGCTACTTCTTAAGGAGGGACAGAAGAAACAATAATAATAGTGTTTCTGAACTACACAATTATATCAGTTCCATATCTTTCTATGCCATGCCTCCACCCTAAGGAGTCCTGGGATATGTACTTTGGTCAGGAGGTTTAAATTCTCTAATAGACAACAAAATATGTTTAATTCTATAATGTACACAAGCATTTAGATTACCAAAATGAAACCGATAGCACTGTGTATTCCATGTATAGAGCATATTTAAAAGGATGTGCAGGTTTGAGAAATAATTGTAAATTATTCTCCAAATAGTAACAGGATACAGCCTTCTTATATAATTTTAAGAGATAGTAGGTGAGACCCTGCATTAAGGCGTGTATAAAAGGGCCAAGGTTTCCCCTGACATTAAGTCTAGTTGTTTCCAATTCTGGGAGTTGGTTCTCATCTCTATTTCTAAGCCAAAGAGTTGGTGTTGTCCGTAGACATTCCCAAGGTCATGTAGCCAGCATGACTGCATGGAGCACCGTTATCTTCCAGCCAAAGTGGTACCTATTGGTCTACTCACATTTGCATGTTTTCAAACTGCTAGGTTGGGAGAAACTGAGCCTAACAGCGGGAGCTCACCCTGCTCCCCAGATTTGAGCCACCAACCTTTTGGTCAGCAAGTTCAGCAGTTCAGCAGTTTAACCCATTGTACCACCAGGGGGCATGTATCGCATTTGTCAACTACAGGAGTATCTCCAGGACCATTTGCTGGACAGAAAACATCTGTTCAGGTCATCAGAAAACATCTAGGTTTAATCGCATAGCTTGTAGGAAAGAAATGAAGTACTCTTCTGAATTTACAGAAACTTGGGGTGGTTATAAACAGAAAAATAAGGAGGGCTAGTCTGGATTTGGGCTCAACTTCGCAACAACCCCCACCCCATCCCTTGTATTGCTGCTAGCTATAGCAGTTACAACTGACCTGATGATCAGTGGTCCTCCTTCCTACTTTCATATCTTGTGACCCATTAAGGTGGCTGAAAGGAGGACTGTTGCTGCTGTAGCTAGGAGCTGGCTGCAGGTGTCTTCGCTGGTGCAGGATTTGGATTTTCCCCTGAGCAGATTTCCCCCAAATGAATTCAGATCAGCCCAGGTGCATTTTGTGGCTGCTTATGTGCTGATTCGATCCCACACCCACCTGAATGGTCAGTGTACAGTAGATGGAGCCGTACTCTTTGTGCAATGCCCAAAAAAGACATTATTGTGTGTAACTTCTATATATACATATATTATCAAAAGGATTGCAGCCAGTGTTCCATTCTTTATTGCATCTGGAAGCCGGGTTTTAAATCAATCTGAAACTATATTTATATATTGTTACTAGTTCATTCCTTGGTGTTTTTTGTGACACTTAGGTTCATCACTTCTTGATGTGACCATGCTATCAATTTGCTTCAGGTTTTCTCTTTTTCTGACCCTATGATCTTGGACAATGCTGTATCAACACTGTCTACAAAGGACAGTTCTGGAGTAGTATTTCCCTATTAACCTTGCTGTTGAAACATGCTCAATTTTGTTGTCATTGTCTAATCCTTCTCTATTACTCCTTTAGTATGTGATTCAAAGGTCACAAATACATGGGGATGGTGTAGTTTGCCTTACAGAAGCCCTCCAAATAATTCTACAAACATTTGTACAATGTCTACAGATTATCTGCAGTGTACTCTTGATGTTGAAACGACGTATTAATCTCATTTCATATTCCTTGTTGATGGTGTTGAGTTCTGAGATATATATTAGTTGGAAGAGACCCTAGCTTGATGAGTGGTGATAGAGTACAATTTGACTTGTTTCTTTAAAGAACTGTGTTTACATATTTATTTCTCCAACTAGTTCGATATTGTTCCTAGAATAAATTATTCAGCTAATAAAGTCAATAACCTGGGCATAATTTGTTGTAATTCATTATTTTTATATGTATTTGCTTCTACTTATTCATTACCTTTTTTGCCACCATGACATTATATCAAGTGATTTCTCAACCAAATACACATCTACAAGGTCTTTTTGGTAGCATAGTGTCTACAATGTTGGATCTATAAAGGATATATCTAGGATTGGCATTTCTCAGGCAAGTTCAAAGTTCAAAACTGTCCTTATAATCCTCTTTAACAGTACGACACAGGACTGTGCAGAAATTGTAGATATAAATATAGGATATACATATATGTTTAGTGATGGGCATATCTGATGCCTGAGTGAATTCTTTTCTGTTAAAGAAGTAAGGTTGAGGAACACATCTACTTTGTTAATGGAGGTAAACCTGTAAATTCAAAGTCAGTTTATTTTGAGAGCTGAACTTCTATAGAGGTAATGATATGATGGTGGTGATGAAAAATATTTATTCAAGACATCTCAATGGAATTTGCAATTAAAATGTGCTAGCCTATGAATAAATAGGGATAAAATTGTTGAATCAGGTAAAAATAAAGCTTATTAATTAAAATATCATAAAAGACTAAAATATATTGGAAACTTCAACTGTTTGGAAACACTAAAAGTACAGAATATCCAATATGAGAAAATTAATCACTATTGCTATGTGTACTGCATGTCATAAACTCTTGGCCCATAACACTTATTCAGTATAATGCTGGAAGTGGAAATTGGTCTGAAGCAGAATCATAGATAAACATTGAAAGCAAAGAATAAAGGCTGAGAGGGAGAATGTCTTGAAAAAGGTATAAAACAGGTCACTGAAAAAGAAACTAGCTTTGCAGCCTAAGAACAGATACTTCATACAAATAGCATCAAGGCAAATATTGACAAAATAATTGTGTCAAATGAATATCTTTTATGTAAAGAAAAAGATGAAACTATTGGTTATCTTATGAGTTTGTGCAGCAAGACTGTTCAGACTGGGTATAGGTAGTCCTCAAGTTACAAACATCCGACCTACAAACAACTCATAGTTTCTAAGAGGGTGAGACAACAAGAAGTGCGATAAATCTACCGCTTGGAAACCAAATTCATTCCTGAAAGAGTGATCATGACAAAATGGTGTCTCCACTGAGACTTTTTCAGCAATCCTTGTTTCCACAAGCCATTTTGTTCAAAATCCAGTTCTCACAGGGACAGAAAGTGAGGTGAAATCTTCTGAACAGGGATACAGACAGCAAAATAAACACCATAGAGGTGTTAACTCTTCCCTATGCTATTCAAGGCTCTCTCTCTCTCTGTGTGTGTGTGTGTGTGTGTGTGTGTGTGTGTGTGTGTGTGTGTGTGTTACAATTTAAAATATGCATGTTCCAACTTACACACAAATTCAACTTAAGAACAAACCTACAGAATCTATATTGTTCATAACTTGGGGACTGCTTGCATATGAAATTCTATGACAAAGTGGCTGCAATAATACAGTAGAATCTATGCCAACATCATTTGTCATCCATTAAGTTGTTGGAAAAAGTGATATAAAATTATATAGGATTTAATTATTTAGACTGACAAAATGTTAGCATTTATTATTCCAGGCATAACTGAAAAAGAAAAAAACTTGGATTATACACATGGCATCCAGGGATAGAGGTAGAGACAGCAGGGTGAAGACTGGAAGGAGAAAGATTGTGAACTATAAAGGCCCACAAAATGTGATTTGGTGCCTCAGTGAAAATAAAACAACTGTGGTTGTAATGGTGACATGTGCTCTGGGATCAATTCCAAATGGATTGACAACACTTCTGAATGAAATAGCAACATATAGGATAACAGCACTATGACATAAAGTGACATTGTTTGGAATATACCACTCTGTTACTTCACTGAATCCTAGATTTTAGGTCAGCACCCTCATCACTGATGTTCCAGACATTTATTTTAACTTTTAGGCTGTGAAACTGATGGAAATTATGGCTGAGATTCTGCATCATCAGATGTAACTATGAGAAATTGCTGCAATTGTTTCCCTCAGTGTGCCCTGCAACTGGGGGAAGGATGCCGTTATCGTTTCCCAGCACCCCAATTTGTAGCACCTGAGACTGGGGTCATGTTTGGCCATTAATAATGATAAACATAAACCCCCAAAATTACAACATTGTATATCCAGTTTATGATCTCATAATTACATTATGCTAGCCTTTATACTAAAATTAAATAAATGAGCTAAACTTTTCTCTGTCTGCTGATTGACTCCATTACTATTTAGTAAAATCAATGAGACAACAATATGCACCTGCCAGGATGTGTAATTTATCTCTGTGGTGTTGATTTAAAAAATCAACACTTGCTGGTGAGAAGGGGGTGACTGAGCTTATTTGCAGAATGATTTCCTAGTTCCTCACTGGGATTTCCTATGGCATACACAAAAGATGCAGTTCTGTACCACAGCAGAGACTCATTAACTGTCTGGTTGTTAGAATCTACACGAAGCAGCAAATAAAGGAATAAAAACCTACAAGGCAGAGACTGAAAACTGAAGCAAAATAATTCATCAAATTATAGTGCATATCTGGTAAGGCAGGGATTGAGAAGCTTTGGCTTAGTATTCCCATAGTACTTTTTCACTGGCAAAAAAAAACTTTTGTGGAAACCGAAGGCCAAAATATCTGAAGGTCCATTACAGGGATGAAGCTTACCCTTCTAGTGAAATTTAAAGAAGACACAGCAGGTGTGAATGGCACTAGAAATTTTATATATAATGATTTTGTTTGCCTTCAATAGACTTTATAATACTGAATATATTTTCGACAATTGATATATAGTTTATTAGGATTTGATTGTAGGCTTTGTTGAATTCTGATACTGTTTGAAAGCAAAACTTGAGCTTTGAATTCAATACTCTTTTTTCCTGCATTATAATGTTGGTCTCTTTCACACTACATAATTATACATCCCTGGACAGCAAATAGCAGGAGTGTACATAGATCCGTTTAGCGATTTGGGGAAATTTGGTGATCCAACAGCTGGACCGCCAAAAGCGGGCCAGATGGGGGGCAGCCAAAGGTTCAGCGGAACATGAGCAGCCAAATCTTTTGGCTAATGGGGGCAGTGGGGCTGAGTGGCACTCTACCTGAGAAGGAGGCCACGGCATGTGGGCTGCCTCGCAAATCAGGCAAAATCAGGTGCCTGGTGGCAGTGGCTCATCCTTTTCTTTCTTCTCCGGCAGCTTCCTCCATTCCTGCCCATAGCCTCCTCCCTCCTCCACCCTCAGGGAATGCCTGCTTGAGGCAAATATGTTATATGTCAGCCTGTTCAGCCTGTGATTGTGTCTCATGATCATGTTGATTTGCATTATGGGAATGGGGATGATCTTCATGTTCATGTCCCTGAAGGGAATGGGGATGTTGATTTGGTTTCTGGACCAGAATCTGAGGATGAGAGGCCTGATTTGCAGCAATGGCCTGAATTGAGTTTAAAAGACAGGTCAGAGAGGCCTGAGTTGTTGCAAGGGGATTCTCAAGCTTGGGACAGGCTTTGCACGGCAGATCTCTGATCAGTTATTTAAGAATGAAGTTGATTTCAAGCTCCCAGGTGCAGAAGTGAATGAGGGGAGTGAGACCTTAAACAGGAAAAGATGTTTCAGCAAAAAGAGACAGTCCATAGAACAATTAAGATGCTCTGCTATACTACAACAGAAATTGGATATGAAACCGAAATTAAGAAAGGATCCCTTCCTAGCTACAGTATTTGGGAATTAGGGTATGTTGTTTCCCCATAAATTTCATTATTACAATGTATTTATGTGCTTTTTCTCTTATGAGGGGCTGGTTTAACCTTCAGTTTGGTAGTGAAACTGAAATACTGTGTCGTGAAATGATGCATGTCTAAAAACTGTGCCACTGATATGAAATCTTTGGAAATGTCTGTTCTATTTCATCCCCAGACTACAAATAATAATAATAATAATAACTATATCATTTATTAGTCGCCCTCCACGGGAAGTGCTCCGGGCGACTTACAGGATCATGACAACTACAAACGACACGACACAAAAGGGAGGATAGGGGGTGGGGAAGGAAAGAGGGGAGCAGGGTGAAGTCCAGGCAACGATGGCCAGCTAAGGCACCATCCCGCCATCAAAAGAAGGCAGGCAAGGGGGCCTCAGCAGGATCGCTGACGTCCAGACGCAAGAAGGGGACGGGGCCCGCGGGCTCCATTGTAGTTCAACTGTATTTGTTAAAGAGGAATCATAGTGCCATAATTGTTTCACAAAAAGGATTCTCTGTTAATGGCCATTATACAGTATGTTGTTATGTAAAAGCTTTGGAGATTGGGAATAAAATATTATTGATTTAAACATAATTAAATAATAAATGCATTTAAAATACATCAGAAGCAGGAAACCAGCCAAAGAAGATGTAGCAACAATGAAGAGCAAAGTTTTAAAGTAACTGCAGAATAGCTTAGACGTTAAATAAATTGTTTGCACCATAGTTTAATACAAAAACACACACACAAATTCTGGAACATTCTCCTATTTTTTCCTATTTTGTAGGTACAGCAAGCTAAAAAACATGTTGAGCAGAAGTAACAAATGCTGAATTTAAAAATGGCTTAATGAAATTAAAAAGTAATAAGTCACCAGGGGCAGGTGACATTTACTAGAGAGTTCTTTAAAAACTCAAATCTGAAATCATTGACCTTTCAACTAAAATGTGTAACTTATAGCTAAAGCCAGCCTCCGTGTCAGAGGAAAAAGGAGAAATTGCCAATATAACAGCATTTTTAATAGAAAGGGATGATGGAGGAGGAAACAAATTTCATACCAAGATAAATTTGCAGAAAACATGATTAATATAAATCATCTATTGGAGAATAGGTTTCATTCAAAAGTAATCAGCATTGTTCTTACAAGTTTCCCCAGCCTTCAAGGTATGTTAAACCAAAATGCCCATCAACCCCAATCAGTATGACAAGGCTGATATGAGTTGCAATTTCAATTATCTATAGAAAAACAGATGGGGACATCTGGAGGAAGTTAGATAATAACTGAAGAATACAGAATAGTGGATTTGATGGAGATATGGAGACTCCCATTAAGTTGTGGGGTCCCCCAGGGAGCCATCCTCTCCGCCTTATTATTCAACATCTATATGCATCCGCTGGCCCAGCTGGTGCGCGACTTTGGTCTGGAGTGTTATCAGTACGCTGATGACACCCAGCTAGTGCTGAGAATGGACGGCAGGCCGGACACCGTACCCGATTGTTTCCATCAATGCCTCGAAGCCGTGACTGGTTGGCTGCGTTCCAGCCGGCTGAAGGTGAATCCATCGAAGACGGAGATCCTGTGGCCCGGTTGCCCTGGGCTGGATGAGTGCCAGTTGCCTACCTTGGATGGCGGGCAACTAAGCCCGTCATCTTCGGTAAAAAGCTTGGGGGTTCAGTTCGACCCTTTGCTGTCCATAGAGACCCAGGTCTCCATGGTCAGCAAAACAGCATTCTTCCATCTGCGACAGGCTAGGCGACTGGCACCCTACCTGTCCAGGGATGACCTGGCCACGGTGATCCAAGCGACGGTCAACTCGAGGCTAGACTACTGTAACGTCCTCTACGTTGGCCTTCCCCTGTCGACAATCCGGAAACTTAAGCCAGTGCAAAATGCCGCTGCTCGCTTACTGGTGGGAGCACTGGTGAGGGAGCACATCACTCCCATTCTGCGGCAATTGCACTGGCTTCCAATTGAGTACTGGATTGCCTTCAAGGTGCTGGTATTAACCTTTAAGGCCTTGCACGGTCTAGGGCCTGTGTACCTGAGGGACCGCCTTACCCCGTATGTTCCCCCGAGATCACTACGCTCTGAGGAGCAGAACCTACTGACTGTTCCAACGATTCGCTCTTGCCACCTGTCCACCACAAGGCAACGAGCCTTTTCGGTAGTAGCCCCTGTTCTATGGAATGCCCTCCTGGACGACATCCGGGCACTCACTGAGCTTATCCCCTTCCGGAGGGCATGCAAGACCACTCTCTTCAGACGTGCCTTCAATTGAAACTCATAAATTTACTCTGACTACCTATCACTGTCTGTGTAGAGTTTTATGAATTTTATGGAATTTTTATGTAATTTGAATCATGCCACGTATGTTGTTGTTTTATGCAAGCTTGTGTAAACCGCCCCGAGCCTGCAGGGAGGAGCGGAATATAAAATCAAAAAATAAATAAATAAATATTTCTGAATCTGATCTTGTAGGATTCATGTGCTCCTATCAGAGAAGGGGAAAGTGATGTTTGGACTTCAGTCCCAATAATTCTGTATAGTTTCAAAAAGAATTTGGTATAGGAACCAAGGGAGTTTCAACACTTGAGAACCAGTTTAAGGTGCTTTTAAAAAACAGTGTAGCACAATGTAGCTTTGGAAGAACAACTATCTTGCATTCCCATCCTTACCTCACCTCTTCTCAAAAATGCTTTCCATTTGGCTTATCCATCACGTTCAGCCAGCATGCTACTCTGATGAGGTGGGAATTTTAAAAAATCAATGTACAATAAGTTTCCCATATTTATTTATTTATTTACCACATTTGTATACTGCCTTTCTCAGCCCGTAGGCGACTCAAGGCGATTCACAGACGGCAACGATTCGATGCCACAACCATTATAAAAATACAGTTAAAACAATATAAAATTCAATTAAAACATTTAGCATAAAGTATAAAAACCATGCAAAGCCATAAAAACATAGTCATCAGCATCTCCTTACTAAAATCATTATCCAATAACATTGTCAAGTCGTTCAAAATTTCATATTTACCTAATTATGCTGCATTAGCAAAAGCTTGCTCAAAGAGCCAGGTTTTGACCTTATTTGCAGTAGATACATTCCCAGATGTTACATCTGAAAACACAAATATAACCAAACACCATTCCATATCATAAAGTTGCATTGGAGATTTGCAAGGTCTTCTGGCACAATTCATTGATGACTTCCAAGAGGGGCACACCATAGAATCACTTGTAAGACTTACCAAATTCCTAGGGTGACTATTTTTCCCCAGGCATCAGTAAGTGATATAGGTTCCAGGTTATTGCTTCTGGTTCAGTTTCTTTCTTCTGTGTCTTTTTATCCAACAAAGATAAAGGCAGGTGAGTTCATACATTCTATCAAGGCCGCATCCTCAGTTTAAAAGAAAACCTTCCTTCGGATGAAGATGGACCTATCTGCCACTCCTTACATTCCCACTCTCTGCCATCCTGGGTGCTTTCATGGAAATAAAGTTTATAAAACGCTTTTGTTTTGTTTTGCCCTTCCCTGCTTCCTGTTCTCTCTAGTTTTCTGAAACCTAAATCCTGTGCAAAACTTCAGCTAGTTTCCACTCAGAAGGAAACCTGCTTCATCTTGGGAAGCACTGGCACCAAATGAAAACAGTACAGTTTATGGATTTAAGACTCATCTGAATCCAGTCCACATCCTCAGTATCAAATCCTTTCAAGAAATGAATAATACAGTGTAATATCTTGCAATCTTTTTATTTTTAGAGTAACCATTATGTGTGTGTGTGTGTGTGTTTGTGTGTGTTTGAAAAAACCCACATCGTTTAGCACAATATAATTCCATTTATAGCAATACCATGGCAGCCTAATTTAATAAGTGTATGCCTAATCTCTTCCCAACCACATTTTGAGAGGTCTCACTGTGGACACAGTAAGAATAATGTATAATAAATGATCCAGTGGCTTCCACAGGTAATATGTTTGCCAAGACAGCTGGAAAAAGTCACATAGGCTTATTCGACCTTGTACACAAGCATATTTAGACAACAGAGCTGGAGGTTAAATGAAAATTTAGAAATGGTAATAATTAATAATTTATCTGTGTGCATGTGGAAGTACTGTATATGTTTCCATTTATTACATATTAGATAAAGAGTATGTTTCGATACTAAAACAGAGAGATAGAAAAGAAAGGGGAGTTACAATTAGATCTGGGAAACTCATACTATTGGCTCACATTCAGAAGGGCTTGGTCATCTCCCAGCTTTATAAGAACAGGCTGGATTTACACTGCCAAATAATGCAGTTTCACAATGCGGTTTGGCTGCATTGAACTGGATTATATGAGTCTATCCTCATATAATGGAACTGCATTATATGGCCGTGTAAATCCAGTCTAAGGACCGCATCTCATCAGCCTTGGACTCTGTCCTACCATCTCATCACACCAAGGGGGAGAGTGGGTTGCTCCAAACCATGCTGGGACTCTTCTTCAGTGACAGATCTAAATGAACCAACATCAGATGATGCATCTGTGGGTGAAGTGGGGAGGAAGTATCGCATTCTAGCTTCCTCACCACCACAGTGAGTGATTCATCTTTTGGGTAGCTCTGATGCAGCTACCCATGGTTTTCAGGCCTTTCTCCCATCTGATGGGGGAAATGGCAACTCACCAACATGTCTTGCCATGCTTTCCCCTGTCTGATGGGGGAAGCAACAGTGTGCCACGTCAGTTTAAACCAATGTGGATGGATTCCCTTCCTTTTCTTTCCCTCCCAAGTCAGTTTAAACTAGTGTAGATGGATTCCCTTCCTTTTCTTTCCCTCCTGAGTCAGTTTAAACTAGTGTAGATGGATTCCCTTCCTTTTCTTTCCCTCCCACGTCACTTTAAACCAGTGTGGATGGATTCCATTCCTTTACTTTTCCTCCCACATCAGTCTTAAGCGAGATAAGCGATTTTAACCAGAGTGGATGGATTTCTTCCCTTTGCCTGCCCCATATTCTGTCAAAATGTTTTAAAACTCTTCTTTCCATGGGATCCCTTGCTCTCCCCAAAGCCCTGCACACCAGAGGAGGTGATGTCTCCTCCCATTTCACAGTTTTGTAACACCCCTTTCAATGGGATATCTCCTCTTTTCTTTGAATTTCTCCCCTTGAGTAGACCAGCAGAATTTGAACTCCACTTTTAACCTTTCTTTCAATGAAATCTTTGTTCCACTTTTAACACTCTTTTCAATTTGGTGGTCTCTCTCACTAGAGGATATCAGCACACTTTTAAAACACTCAATGAGACTCATACTGTCTTTAAACCACTCTAAACAACAGACGGATCATGAAGGGGCATTTCATAAAAGGAGTGTAATGGAGAAATCTAATACTTCCTATTGAACAAAGATTACATGCATTTTCCGGTGTTACCCATGGTTCTGGAACATACCAGAGGCTCAGAACACATTTTCTCACCCGTGTTCCGAACTCCCTCCTTTCAACACACTTAAGCTCCATTTCAAGAATGAAAGGCCATGCGTGATGGCCAGAAATAAACAAATGTCATGTGATGGGCTCCATGCCTCTTTGTCCTTGAAATGAAGATGAAGAATTCTATGATGGGGAAAGAGGTCCATGTGCTGAGGTCCTTTGTGTTTTTGTTAGTTTTAGGACTTTGTCACACTAGAGCATCTATCTACTTTAAATCTGGTTTTTGCATCCTGTAGAATTTTGGGGCTTGTATTTTAGGGAGGTGCCTTTAAACTGCTCAGTCAGAGAGATCCTAGGCCTCACTACACTACAATCCACAGAATCCTGCAGGAGGCAGCAACTGGATTGAAAGTGGATAGATGCTCTAGTGTGGTGAAGTTATTAGTTAGTTAGGCTGTATTTATGATGATAGCTAGCATTGTGTAGTATGTTTCGTGTTAGTTATAGCCTGGGCAGTAGGAAAATCCTTTTTTTAAAAAGAGCCATTTTATGCAGTGTTTGTTGATGGGGTGGGGCAGAAAATTTACTTTCTTGAATTCCACCTCACAGCAATCTTGATCAGCATGACATAGTACAAGAATATAACTCTCCCAAGATCTGCAGTAAGCACTATGTGATATCCAAGCATTTGTTTATGGAGAATTTATGTAAAAATAACTCTGGGGTTTTTCAGAATTCTATTCATTATAAGGAAGTGTTTCGCTTTTAAAGTTCTCACAGAAAGGGGAGATGAACTGCAACAGCCACATTTGGATCTCTGCAAGGGATTTTAAAGGACAAACAGATGAGTCGTGCTTTGCCTGTAATAGAAAACATTACATTGTCCCTGGCCTTCTGAGAATGTTTCTATTCCAATCTGTTATTCTAACTACTGTGACCTAATCAGTGAATGCATTAACATCCCATGAAGGCATTTTTGTAAAGCCACAGGAAGCTATGTAAAATAGAGACTTGGTAAAAAAAAAATGAATAGCAAAGCACCTGACTTCATTTGAGACCACAACTGGCCCAT
Source organism: Anolis apletophallus (assembly GCA_030556195.1). Lineage (NCBI taxonomy): Eukaryota > Metazoa > Chordata > Lepidosauria > Squamata > Anolidae > Anolis > Anolis apletophallus. The sequence goes on along the minus strand of JARBWK010000004.1, from coordinate 62,857,606 downwards.
GAAGATTACTGTGACAATCAAATAATATATTTTGGCTTTCACTGTGCTGCCGTGTCTTCAAGGTCAAGTCACACTTTATATTAAACAACTTGCCCTTCACTTGTTTGCTTGCTTTTTTCTTGTATTCTTCCCTGCTCTCACAACACACAATCAGGATTGGGCTGTGACATGAGATTTTTTTTTTAAAAAAAACTCCCTCCAACATCACGCTACCACGGAAAACCACTTAACATTTTTATTTGTAATGAAAGGAGCATTGCTATCATGACCAATAGCAGTTTGCTTTCCAGGGTCAAAGGGAGATCCACAGGCAAAAAGTTTAACTGACACTATGAGATAATGGTCTTCTAGAAACAGAGTTGGAAGAGCCTGAAAGAGTCAATCAGAAATATAGACACTGAACCATTCCCAAAAATGGCCACCCAAGCTCTATATAGAGAACTCTAAAGAACAGCTTCCCCCATGTTGTGCTAGTATATTGGCAAAAAATGATGTAAAAATGAAAACACATGCATATGATGGTATCCATGGCACTATACATAAGATTTTCCAGGAAGTTAAGGGCCTGCTCTACCAGTGGGACTCTGTGTTCGTGTGAAAGAAGAGGCTATGCTAATAGCAGTCGTTCTGCTTGTCACATCTCCCAAGTTAAACAGACTTTTGCTGAAGAGATGTGCTTACAAATACTGGACAGTAACAGTAGTTGGGTGGTGCTAATGTAGGATCTCTCAGAGCAACAGATGCAACAGAAGAAAGAATTTAAAGATTCTATGCTGGAGTCCAAAAGGAAATTGACATATAGCAAAATAGTACTTGTTAATTATAGAGGATTGGAGTACAAAAGTAGGAAACCAATGCAGAATGGTAAGAAAAATTGGCCTAGGATCAAGGTATGAAAGAGGACAGTGATTAACTGTACGCATAGACATCATCTAATGGGCAATATAGAAAACAAATAACTATATAATTGAAAGCAGAAGATGAAACTCTATTCTATCTTCAAAAACAAGACTAAAACCAAATTGTGGCAGAGACCATGAACTGCTACTATCAAAAATCAGAGTAAAGCGTAATGCTCCCACAGCATCTTAAAAGCAGTTCAATGGCAGTATTTATGTTCATGTGTGATGGTAGTGGTGGTGGTGTTGAGAGAGTATTTTAAATATAAGGCTTTGAACGGCCACATGAGTTGTACAATTTGGGGAGCAGGGGTGTTATTTTTGTTCTTATGCGTTACCCAGTTGGCACTGGATGATGCTATGAATGAGATATCTCCAAGAGGTCCCATTATTAACAACCTTGCAAACTCAGGACTGTAGCTTCCTTTATTGTGTCAATCCACTGGTAATGCTGTTTTCCTCTCTTCCTGCTGGTTTTCACTTTTCCCAGCGTTATTATCTTTTCCAATCTTTCAAATTTTCTCATGCCCTAAATACAAAGATTAGTTATTTTTACTTCCAGTGAGTTTTGCTTCCAGTGAAAGTTCTCATGGGAACATTTGACGTTTTAGGGTGATCTATGGTAGGACTTCTTAAACTTTTCCACTCAGGATCCTTTTTGGCACCTTTTAAAAAACATTTTAGATACAGATATAGAAAACACATATATAGAAAACATTTACTGATAACAAATCAGCATTTGTTATCATGTAAAAAGTAAAAGGTTACTAAACAGGCTGATTTATATTGAACTAAGGGGATCCCATTTGGGGTCGGCACCCACAGTTTAAAAAGCAGTGATCTATGGCATCCACAGAATTCTCCAGCACCACATCTTGAATGATTTCAGACCCTTCTTCTACTGTATCTACAGGGTGGGTCAAAAGTCACAAAGAGGTTTCAATTGTTAATAACACCTTTATTTGGGATTTTTAATTTACAGTACCATAGCATTGTATAAAGTATATATAGGAAATAAAATTACCTTGAATTACATTATGTTGCATCTTTTCATTCCCCCCAGTTATTAAAATATCAGGCACTTTTGTTACTTTTGGCCCATCCTATATGTCTGCCAGATACATCCCCTTTACATTCCGCTATAACAATGCTCCTACTATTTAGCCATGTAATTAGGATTGCTTAAGACATAAAACTTGTTATAAAATTTGTGGGCAAGTGCCCATTGGACATATTCATATACTTTGAGCCACATTTCAAAATGGAAACATTGCCAAGATACCCAGCACTAAATTAAATCAGTAGTCTAATTACAAAGAGCCAAGACTCTTTAGATAATCTCAACATCCTTTGCAATCATAATTCTAAGATAGACTGCTGGAATGAATTAAAAGGTGCTTAAGCATCATTAACAAATATCAGCAGTAAGTCAAAGAGACTCTACCAAGTTTTTTACTGTACAAGTCTTCCATAGACTCAGAGCCATATGTATAGGATCTAATTAGGTGCAATGCAGTTAAGAGTAGGAGCTGGGCAGTCCTGGAGCTTTTTCCACATTTGAAAGATTTTCCAAATCTTTGCAGGCCATGCACTGCTATTTCTGCAGAAGGGATTGATGGGCCCATTTGGGGTACCCTACTGCTTGAAATAACAATTAAACCCAAAATCTTCCCCTGGAGGTTTTCGGGGATATTGTTTTGTCTTTTTAAAAAACTAAACATTTTCAGTTGTGTTCTGGATATGGAATGATCTGGAATAGAGGGACGCCATCAAAATACCTGTCATATTACAGCAGATTCAGTCGCAATGTCAAAAGGGCATAACAGTGACCTACTGTACATGCTACACAATGAGTCAGACATTATGATAAAACCTTTTCCTAAGAAAGTACATCATGTTAAACAAATCTAAGAAGTTGAGAGGCAATTCTATAGATAGGACATGATGATTTAAAATCTGAAAGAGTTGCAAGACATGTTGCTTTTCAAAAGACCATCATTTTACAGACAAATTATATAGTGACTGACCAAAATAGGATGTCCTGGATTATCCATTCTACACACATCAAACATATGATGGGTGTATTTTGAGTGTCAAGCTAATAGTATTTCACCCCACTTTAGCATTGGATTGTATTCGGAAAGTGAAATAAGGTGCTCACCCTGCCAAAACCAATTTTTCCCCTGAAGCTCATATGAATGTGAATGTTACTGCTGCAAACTATCTCTCACTTAAATTGCCATTTAAATCAAGCTTCTGTATAAAAGGGAGTACTCCCACTGAATCGATCCCTTTATTTAGCGTAGCAAATGGTCCAACTTAATTCCTTTACATTTTTTCACCTTTTTAGTAAAAAAAAAAAGCGGGGGGGGGGGGGGGCAGAATAACACAATACCATTACCCAACTTCTTTTTTCACTTATCCAAGCCAATGAAAATGTTATTGATCTGAATGTATGGGTCAGCCATTTTATGTTTAGACTAGACCTTGCATAAATACATTAGAGCACTACTCCACATCCAGGGAGTTCATGATTCATTAATTATTGCAAGTAATAGGTCTGGAAATGCTTTTAATTATACTAATACATAATTTAAAATAACTGAATGAAGCAAATGTTGCTGCAGTATCTAGACTGGAAACTTTGCCAGAAAGAGTTTTCTAATATTAATTGGCTCAGCAAATGCTTCAAATTACGAAAAGCCAATGCTCCTGGATAGAAAGTTGTAGATCAAAATGCAACATGACAACAAGGAGTAGGTTTTAATCTCTTTTTAAGTTAACAGCCATCCAACTTGTGTGAATCTGTTTACTGCATTGCTCCAGAAACATTAATCACAGCATACTGACGTCTTGTAAGTGCATATAAATTGAATATCATTTCAAGATTTTATTATATTGCCAAGTACAGAAAAGTTAACTTACACAGATATACTTATTTTAAAATCCAACAGTCCAACAATTTTAGAGTGATCAACAGATGGAAGGTTGGACAGATGCATTGCTTAATACATAAGTCATACTCAATTTCCCATAAATCCAACAAAAAGTTGCCAAAAGCTAGATATAAAAAGTAATGGATTATCTCCATTTTACATGTCAATATACTTTTTGGTGAATATATGTATCACAGTATCACAATGAGATCACCTACACAATAGCAAATATCTATTTACTGGTTTGAAGAATGTGGGAGCATAATGTGATTATGATATGTTGAAATGTAGAGACTTATATCCACACTTCCTTGGACTGAGTGTTGATGCCCTATATGGAGTTGTTTTTCATATAACTCTAAACATATAACCAGCCAAGACTTCAAGATTTAATATATAAGGCATTCTTCTAAGTTTCATAAATTCCCATGTTGGGGCTCAAGTTTGGAAAAACTGGATCCCCTGCGATTTAAAACACTGAAAATTTCAACCTTCCTATAAAAATATACAGTGAAATTTTAATCATTTACATAACCTATGGATACCATCACATACCCCTTTGATGTGCAGTAACTAATTTCATTTCCAATTTATCTGCTAATTTTATGGCAAATTGACTCTAAGGGCAGCATGTTAAGTGGCACATGGTTGCATGTGGCTATATTCAAAATACAAAATAATTGCCCAGATTTACCATCCAGCCCCCTCCTAGACATGCATATGCTCTTTGGTTTACAAAAGCATAGCTTGGAAAGATGTTGGTGAACCACCTGAAATCTGATTTTCATTATGTAAAAATCCCATCTAATGTAATAGAATTTTGTATTATTTTAAGATTGCTTCTCCCCATTTCGAGTTCATGCTCAGTTTGTGGAAATATTCAAAATGCACTCCTTGAGATCTGTAGGCACACTCATTTTTCATTGTCATCAAAACCATTGCCCATCATAACTTTGTTTGGCAAGATAGGGAAGGACATATTCATGCAAATGTTGCTCAAGGATCTTAATTAATAAAAAAGCTATTAGTTAGATCACAGCTTGGTAATTGTTTTAGCCCTGGAGTATAGACCATTAACATCATTTTAAAAAGCTTTCCTAATATCCTAATAAGCAGCTATTCTTGTACTGCAATTGCTTTCAAATCTCCTGAGAGTGGGATGGAATATTCGACTGTTCCAGTTCACAGCTTTCAGCGCTCAGAGGACATACATCCATTTTCAAGTTGTTAATTTGCTATGGTAGTCAATACCCTTTTCATTGCTAACCACAGAGACAAGTTTCTTTGCTGTTTTCAGACTGATCATGGATTATGTGTGATTTACATACACAAATGTTGTAAATGCCATATGAAGACAAGGATTTGCGATTTATCCTTCAGAGCATTGGGGAGGGGGCTCCCCCGTAGGCTACTAAGTGACTTAGATAGAATACCAATGGTTGATTTGACAACTAGAACTCCAGCTTGGAGGCAGACAGTTGAAAATGAAAAATTCATAGCAAAACACCTCATACAAAATATCTCATTCATCTGTGTTTAAGCAAGCCTGGGTTCATCTTTGAGGACAGTTGGAGATTACATTTATCAACATCAATAGCTAACAAGTACATGAATAAATGAAATAACATTTTTGAGAAACACTTGAGAAATCTTTATCTAAGGGCCTCATCACACTAGAGGAAAAAATCCACTTAAAATCCATTTTCTGTCTCCTGCAGAATTCTGGGGTTTGTAGTTTAGGAAGGAGATTTTAACAGCCTCACTAAACTACAAACCACTCTGCAGGAGGCAGAAAATTTATTTATTTATTTATTTATTTATTTATTTACTTTGCTTCTAGACTGCCTCTCTCAGCCCGAAGGCGGCTCGAGGCAGTGTACAAATAGCAGAAACTGCTCAAGACAAACAAATCAACAATCATCAATACAATTCAACATATACAATTTAGCATTTAACGTTAAAAACACAATATCAGCATTTTAAGTGGATTTTTCTCTCTAGTGTGATGAAGTAGTCAGACTTTCAGTAAGAGAAATGCAGACATATACTTGAAAAGACCACCTAAAATCTTCTCAACATAGTTCCTGCCAAGACATGTAGAACTGTGTGTTTTGTCATGTCTCAATATCCCTCTGTATAAAATCTTCTCCTCTATCTATAACCTTGCTGCACTTGGGGGGGGGTGGGGGGATACACAGATTTGTTTCTATTCCTATGTGCTTTCAGGTAGGTAGAAGTCCCCTCTTCCAAAATGAGAGGTAAATTGGAGTTTGTTGAAGAGAAATTGCTTTTCTTAACATTATATAAGGCATCTTACATTCCTCTCTTCTTTACAGTAGTAGCAGGTAAGCAAAGTTTGACGGAGGATTGTCAGAGCCTGAGATTTGGTGTCTGGATCCTGGCAGCCAAACTCAAAGCCACTGACATCACCGGAAGATAAGACACCTGCTATTCCTGGCGTAGGAAGGGAGAACCAGTACACCAGGTGGGAAAAATACGCAGGTTTTTGCATTTGGCGGGAATATGTACCTTTGAATGTGGGAGGAAAGTATATAAGGGAGTGTCCTGATCTGTACCGACACTCCTGGCTTTTTGCATGTTTGATTCCTATAGTAAAATTCCTAGTGATTCCAGATGGCATTCTGTGTCTTCATTTAGAAGTAGCTATTGCACTGATTCTCAAAGTGGGTGGTACCACCCCCTGGTGGGTGGTGAGGCGAGCCAAGGGGGCGGTGGGAGGCCCAGGTGAATTTTGGGGGCGGTGAACCCCTTTAAGGGTGGTGGCGAATGATTGGCCATTTAGTAGGGGTTGCGCAGTACTTTTCTTTGGCCCCGCCCCCTTCGCTTTGACCCCCACATGCAGTGCAGTGCGAAGGCTGCATTGCAAAGGCCTCCGTGTCCTCAAAACTCCACCAGTGTTCAAATTTGGGCATATTGAGTATTTGTGCCAAGTTTGGGCCAGAACCATAGTTGTTTGGGTTCTCAGTTCTCTCTGGATGTAGGTGAACTACATCTCCCTAAATCGCTGCCAATTCCTCCCAAACCCCTCCAGTATTTTCTGTTGGCCGTGTGGGTTCTCTGTGCCAAGTTTGGTCCAGTTCTGTAATTTGTGGGGGTCTCAGTGGTCTGTGGAAGTCAGAGCTGAATCGATTGAAGGTACTGCAAATCCCATCATCCGTTGTTTATATTCCCCCAAACATATTGTTTTTTGTGATTAATCGCTATGCTTTAATTATGTTCAATTTGTAACAATGAAAATACATCCTGCATATTAGATAGTTGCATTAGAATTCGTAAGAGTAGCAAAATTATTTATAAAGTAGCAATGAAAATATGGTTGGGGGGGTCACCACAACATGAGGAACCTTATTTAGGGGTCACGGCATTAGAAAGGTTGAGAACCACTGCATTAATACATATATCTTTCTGTTTAATAGTTATTAAATTTTTAAAAAATAATTTCTAGGGGGGCGGTGAGTAAATTTTTTTCTGGAAAGGGGGCAGTAGGCCAAAAAAAGTTTGGAAACCACTGAGCAATAGTTAGCTGACAGAGGATCAGATGTGGGAGTTAGACTATGGACCTCATCACATCGGGGTAGAAAGAAGGAGGTGGCGTCTTCTTCCCATCCCATTCTGTGCTGTTCTGTCTTAAAAGAAGAAAGAGAATTTACTCATCCCGTCACACAGGATACTGCCCATTTCTAGTTAAATCATGTGCTTCATTCCTCATCACATAAGGAATTGTTGTCTCCAGGGGCGGTCTAAGTTAATTTTAAATGGTAAGTGAACATTATTTTGGCGCCCCCCCAAAAAACATTATTTCTCCCCCATGTAAAACAAATACACAATTATAATATCACAATACCATTAGTAGTATTATATTATATCAATGTATATACAATATATTATACCATACTCATACTATATTATATCATAATTATATTATAAAACATTACAATATAATTATAATACATTGACATTATAATATAATATAACATTCTATTTTATTATTATTATAAAATAATAAATAAAATTATTTATTTAAATAAAATTATCCTCTACTAAATATTTTCATTACTCCTATAAAACTCAAATAACCCAAAATAAAGTAAAATAAAATATTATATATTACTATTTTGTACAATACCACTATACTGCAATATTGTTTGTAATAATACATGTAATATAAAATATATCATTATTCTATTGTTATATTGTATTTTAGTATATTGTATGACAATATTAAGCAGAACTGTATAATAATCAACAAGAAATGCAATGTAAATGCATCAAAATAAGAATATATTACCTACCACCTGTCTCATAATTCATAGGAGTCTCCCATAAGTGCAAAATTAGGATCCCAATGTAAATGTAAATAGAAAAACAGCCAAAATGTTCAAATGAGGTCGAATACAGGCAGCGCAGCCTGGGCAAACTTGGGCCCTCCCTCCCTCTAGGTGTTTTGGACTCCAACTCCCACAATTCCTCATAGCCTCAGGCCCCTCAGGTCTAGACAGAAATAGAGCCGAAGAAAGGAAGGAGGGAGAGAAGAGGTTTCATTCCTTCACTTACACTTCCTTCACTGATTCTTTTCTCCTTCCCTGCAAACGCGTGCGCGAGGCGGAGACAAAGGGAGAGGGGAAGCACTTCCTGCCTGCCCGATAGGGAGTGCTTTGCTTACAGGATTCTGCGCAAGGAAGCTACTGGGCATGCACGGAGGCTTTCGCGCATGTGCAGTTGCTCCTGCGCTCAACTTCCCTGGGGCTACCACCAAGGCAGAAGAAGGATAGTGCAAACGTCACGGACTCCCCTCAGATGGCTACTGCTAAGCCAGTAAATGGGGGATATAGATCCAGGACCTTTTGGGGCGAATTTCCACAACTGGAGCCGCAGAGACTCTGTAGACCTCCCTCATACGCCCCCCCAATCTTCAGATCAATCTGGCCGAGGACAGGTTGAACAACCCCCGCACCCCCACCCTTTTCGGAGGGGGCAGGGAGCCGGATACCTAGTCCATGCGTCTGAGAGGGATGGGCAGGGGCGGGCAATACGCGTGATCTCGGGCAGGGGTAATAGGGACGGTAGCCGTAGGCCTTATGAGAGAGAGCGGAGGAGCCGACGGAAGGCTCGTCCTCCCTCTGACCTACGTGCTATCCCGAAGTACGCAGATGGGGAGCTCCCAATTTCCTCTCCTCCAACTCTGATACTGGCCAACGCTAGATCCATGCGAAACAAATCAGGGACCATTAGGGACCTCCTCTTAGAAAGGAGGGCCGACCTTGCCTGTCTCACCGAGACATGGCTCCAGGAAGGCGATGAGGTTATCTTGCACGAGCTGACATCTCCGGGGTTCGTGGCCAGTTATCAGACGAGGACAGAGAGGCGGGGGGGAGGGGTGGCCATTCTCAGCCGAGACACTATTAATTCCAGGACGATTCCGACAGCGAACATTCCCGGGATGGAGTGTGTGGGCCTGGTATGGGATTTGGGTGAGAGTGTAGCCTTCCTGCTGGTGTACCGTGCACCCGACGCACCAGCAGGAAGTCTGCCTAAGCTGCTGGAGGTGGTTGCGGAGTGGGCATTGAGGTTCCCTAGACTTATTGTCCTGGGGGATTTCAATGTCCACGCCGACACCACCTCCCCGTCAACTGCAGCCGTGGACCTGGTGTCTACCATGGAGGCACTGGGACTCTCACTCTGTAAGACCGGCCCCACACACCATGCAGGACACACATTAGATCTGATCTTCGCTGCTGGAATTCAGGTGATCCTAACCTCCACTATGGAGGTTCCATGGTCGGATCACAGTGTCCTGGAAGTCCGACTGGGACTGGCCCCTCCTCCCGGTAAGGGTGCAGAACCTATTTTGGTTCGCCCAAAGAGACTTATGGAACCCACTAGGTTCCTGAATGCTCTAAGGGACTGGGAACCCCCCAGCGACTCGGCCGACGGACTAGTGGAGCACTGGAACACCACCCTCTCCACGGCCTTAGACGAGATCGCCCCCAGGCGTCCTCTCCTTCCCCGTAGAAATCGCTCGCCGTGGTACACCGAGGAGTTGCGGGCGATGAAACGGAGAAAGAGACAACTAGAGGACATGTGGCGGAGTCTCCGTGACGAAGCGTCGAAATCAGCTTATAAACAATTTAAGGAGGTTTATGAGCAAGCTATCAAGGAAGCAAAAAAGGTCCACTACTCTTCCTTGATAGAGTCAGCTAGTTCACGCCCAGCTCAATTATTTAAGGTAATTCGGTCTTTGACAACAATCCCAACTGTCCCAAATAATAGAGGTTTGGCTCCAACAGCTGAGGTTTTCCAGAACTTCTTCGTTGACAAGATTTCGACTCTCCACCGGGACATTCCTGCCACTTTTGATACAGTTAGCGAACTTGAGACTCCGCCGCCACTCGGTGGGCCCACCTTCACCCGCTTCCAACTGCTGGACGCAGCAGCTGTCGATAGGTTACTGGCTGCAGCTAGACCAACTACTTGCTCCCTCGACCCGTGCCCCTCCTGGCTTGTTAGATCTTGCCGGGAGGGGCTACGAGGCCCCCTGGGCACGATCATAAATAGCTCCCTTGAGCAAGGAGTCTTCCCAGGGGGACTAAAAGAGGCCATGGTAAGTCTGCTGCTGAAAAAGCCGAATTTAGATCCTTTGGCTCCCTCCAATTACAGGCCTGTTTCCAACTTGCCTTTTTTAGGCAAAGTAATTGAGAGGGCAGCAGCGGATCAGCTGCAGCGGTTCCTAGACGACACAGCTGGACTTGATCCCTTCCAGTCCGGCTTCCGTATTGGGCATGGGACGGAGACCGTGCTTGTCGCCATTACAGACCAACCGCGCGCCAGCTGGACCAGGGTGGATCAGCACTGCTTGTCTTGTTAGATCTGACAGCAGTGTTTGATACTGTAGATCACGCACTGTTGACCCACCGTTTAGCCGGCTCCGGGGTTGGGGACTGCCCTTAAATGGGTGGCCTCCTTCCTCCGGGACCGGGACAACGTGTGGAGGGGTGGGGAAGTCTCCGGGAGACTCCCACTTAATGGTAGGGTCCCCCAGGGGGCTATCCTCTCCCCCTTATTATTCAACGTTTACATGCGCCCCCTGGCCCAGCTGGCTCGCGACTTTGGTCTGGAGTGTTATCAGTACGCTGACGACACCCAGCTTCTGCTGAGAATGGACGGCAGGCCGGACTCCGTACCCAATTGTTTCCATCTATGCCTCGAAGCCGTGACTGGTTGGCTGCATGCCAGCCGGCTGAAGGTGAATCCATCGAAGACTGAGATCCTGTGGCCTGGTCGGCCTGGGCTGGGTGGGTGCCGGTTGCCTACCCTGGATGGCGAGCGGCTTAACCCATCGCCATCGGTTAAGAGCTTGGGGGTTCTGTTGGACTCCTCGCTGACCATGGAGGCTCAGGTCTCCGTGGTCAGCAGGACGGCATTCTATCACCTCCGACAGGCTAGGCGACTGGCACCCTACCTGTCCAGGAATGACCTGGCCACGGTAATCCAAGCGACGGTCATCTCAAGACTAGACTACTGTAATGCCCTCTACGTCGGCCTCCCCCTGTCGACAATCCGGAAACTCAAGCTAGTGCAGAATGCCGCCGCCCGCTTGCTGGCAGGAGTGCCGGTGAGGGAGCACATTACATCTATCCTTCGGCAACTGCACTGGCTTCCTATCGAGTACCGAATTGCCTTCAAGGTATTGGTTTTGACCTTTAAGGCCTTGCACGGCCTAGGGCCTGCGTACCTGAGGGACCGCCTTACCCCGTACTCTCCCCCGAGATCACTGCGCTAAGATGAACAGAATCTGTTGTCAGTTCCATCAGTCCGCTCCTGCCACCTATCGACGTCCAGACAAAGGACCTTTTCCGTAGCGGCACCGGTACTCTGGAATGCCCTCCCGGATAGCACTCAAGCTATCTCAGAGCTGGCCCCGTTCCGGAGGGCCTGCAAGACAGCCCTCTTTGGCTCAGCCTTTAATTAGGCACACCGGACCAAAAACTGTGCCGTATGTCCTCTCATTTAGTACTTGACGATGCTATATGTTTTAAATGTGATTTTTATGTTTTATGTTTTATAAAGTGTAAGGCAACATGCTGTGACATGCTGCCTGTGTATTCTCTGTTATCCGCCCCGAGCCTGCTGGAAGGAGCGGAATACAAAAGTGAACAATAAATAAATAAATAAATAAATAAATAAATAAATAAATAAACTTCAGCCCCAGAGCAACTGCGCCTGCGCGAAAACCTCCGCGCATGCCCAGAAGCGGCGTTGGAGTGCACAAGGCCGGGGCCCAAAAGCAGGCAGCTGCGGCGCTGCCTGAGGAACATCACCAGGGCCAGGATGGCGCCCCAAGCGGCCAGGATGGCGCCCCCTTCCCAGATGGCACCCTATGCGGCCGCTTACTTGGCCTACCTGTAGGACCGCCCCTGGTTGTCTCCTCCCATCTAAAAACCTCTTATAATGCATTAAATATTTCTTCCTTTGATTGTTTGTCAGGCCCTTCTCTAATTTCGTAAAATGTTAATTCCAGTTTACATGTTATATACTAAAGCTTTTCTTCATCTCCACATCTCCACACTAAGGACCTCTTCACACTGACCACTGTAATCAGGATGCAACATGGTGAATCTAGCAACCACCATCAGGGGGCTTGGGGAACCCATCGCCCATGTACCATATCACTCGGCTTACCAGCAGGGCAATCCCATTGGGGGAGGGATGTCAACTATCCAGCTTCCTCCCATTGATTCAAGGCAACATGGGAAGCATCCCATGTTACCACCATGCCGGCATGCTCCACTTTGCCACCCCTTTAAGCACAGAGCCCTATGGGAAGTAGTAGTGAATCTTGTAAAAGGGCAGTGAAGTGAACCATGCTGCCAATTCTTCCCCCATCTGATGAGGTTGTAAAATGTGTATTTTGTTCCACACACACTCAAACATTTCATCCTATTTTTCACATTGTAGCTTATTGCTAAATGTCATGGTCACACTTTGGTACGTCATCTGGGTGGCGCAAAGCTGATGGTCCTTGGTTTATAGACCATGAAATTTTGATGAGTTGAAGTTAATTTTGCATGAAGATCAAGAAGCTGGGGCAGCTAAAGTCATTCATAGAAATGGCTTCCCCTGAAATAATACGATCAGATTGAACCTATTACTCGATAGAACTCTCTTTACTTATATAACCATGTCTCTCCTTTAAAATGTGCTATCTATTTCTATATACTCACATCTATAACTGTATCCATAATTCCTTGCTATGCTTCAGCATATCTTCATCGCATAGTTCAATTCGAGACTTCCAGACATACCACCCAGACAGAAATGTTATATTTTAATGATGAGGTTCATGACAGCAATGTAATAAATATTATCTTTCTGTTAAAACCATCCTGTGATAAATGATTTCTGACAAAGACATGCTTTGTTCCTACCATTACTGATTAATTTTAGGTTTTGTGTGTTGTAAATTATCTATTGCAAGGTCACTGGACTTCCGTGTGAAATACAAAATACTGTCTGATCTCCCTGCAAATAAAGAGGAAATTCTTTCCATTCCATTTGTCCCAACCTGAACAAAGCAAAATAAGATTTTTTAAGTAACAGCCCTAAAGCTCAGAAACAGCATTACAAAATATTAAGATCAGCTCCTACAAACTTCTACAGACATTCTTTGGGTGTAGCAGAAAAAGGGCAGTCGGGGCAGGGGGCTCAAGCTGCAAAAATGGCCTTGGGGGGCCTCGTGTGCATTCATAAACAGACACTGTCCACCCCAAGGTAGAAAACAGTATAATTCCTGTCTGCCACATAGCTGTTTGACATGGGGAGTCTATCCAGCATTGACAGCATGATAAAAGTTACAGAAAAATGTGGACTCTTTTGAGCAGTGATGGAAGAATTGCATACCAATGCTGTTGATATATAAGCTGCTTTATCTGTATTGCTCTTGAATCTAAGGGACTACATATGTTTTCCCCTAATGATTCCTTTCCCATTGCTAAAAGATGAAGAAATTTTGAGTTATTCTATAGGACAGAAAATGCAAAAATAATATGGGCAGCTGGGAAAACCTTGGAGGAGAAGGAAACTGAGAATTACCTAGCTTAATCTGTTTCTAATCTTCATTCTTGAAGTTTAGCAACTGTTCCTACTACATTCCCTGCTGCCTGCTAAATGCAAATAGCAAGCATTGCATGGTCACTGCTCCAACATAAATACAAAGGAAGCAGGGAGAGCACATTGATCTGCAGTGCACCAAAGTGAACTGAGTGTGCAAACTAGAGCGGAGGCAACTTGAGTTGATCAAAATTGATGCTTCCAAATACGGAATAGCTAGAAGGAGGTATAGGAATATTGAAAATCTTGAACACTCAATAGTTATTGATATAGTCTCTCTGGCTGTAGAGATTTGAGCCAAATCAATTTTAATTGGTTAACAATGCTGATGTACCGTTCAACTGTCCTGGGATCCTTCTACACGGGTTTGATTCCGTGTCCCAGATGCCAGATCAGGGCCACATGGCGGCTCAATATGAACTTCCTAAGACATCTCTGGCACAGCACGGCTGGACAGGGATCTTAAATGGGAACCACCCTTCCCCATGTCATGGCTGGTGACATCCTCAATGCAACCACTTACACCACTTACCTTGCAGTTAGAGGTCTGTCATCCTTCTGCCAGACCTTGGACCTTGCTAAGGAGACTGGGAAAGGGAGGGAAATCCAATCAGCACAAGACTGATGGACCTCTGGCTGTAAGTTAAGTTGTCATGTTGCAGCTGGGGACAGCCATGGCATGAGAGGATATGAGGGGAGAGACAGCTATCTTGTGCCTATGAGTTACCTTCGCCTAAGGATTGCAGGATGGCCATCAAGACTGTTGCAATCAGTTCCACTTAGGAACTAGCCCAGCTGTTTTCACAGTCCCTGAAGAGGATTGAGGTTTTCCTCTGAGTTATTTAACCCCATGGAAGATCACATGAAGCAGCTTTGTGTCAGGTTAATACAGATCAGCCTTGTGTGGCATTTAGCTGATGTGGAGCTGATCGCACCTCACACCAACCTAAGTGGTTAGTGTAGATGTGCCTTGGTTTGGCAGGGAAAGTCCTGATTTATAGGTTGTTGTAGGTTTTTCGGGCTATATGGCCATTCTCACTTGACGTTTTGTCTGCATGTATGGATGATTCCTCTTTCATTCCCTGCTGTCTTTCCGTGTCTTCCCATCCTTTCTCACTCCTCTTCACTTTCTTCAATGAGGAGTGGAGTAACACCCAACTCCTCCAAAGTTATTCTGGGCTATGTTTCTGCATGTTGTGAAAACAAAGCTTGACTGAGTCCTGCCAGATGTTACCCTATGTCATATTATAAGCTTTGTGGTACTCTGTTGCGCCAATGTGCAGAAACGGAGAGAAGACACAGAGAAGATTGCATCTGATAAGGTCCTATCTATCTTATCAATGCTCCACTCATAGAGTGAGTATGCTCAAATTAGACCTAACAGTTGGATTTAGACCATGGAAAATGTTTGATGAGGGGGTACCTTTAGATATTTTTAAAATTAAGATAAACACCTAAAGGTTAGTTGTAACTACTTAAAGGAAATGTTTGATGAAAAATTGCTTTAAAAATTGGATTGTTACTAAATCATTTGTTAATTTACCCACTATTATTATAGAACTTACAATAACTTGTACATTTTCTCTTATTTTGGTGTGTTTTGTTGGGTAAATTTCTCTTCCTTTGCATCATTCAACAAGGTCCCTGCTGGGAAATATCATTAATGTTTCATAACCCACTGAGAGAAAACAGCACTACTCACTGAAATGAGATAATTGAAACAGTATCAGGTATTTTGAAAACTGTTTCTGGAATTCCTGAGACATAACTTTATAATCTAGTAAACAATTATTTAGCTACATACTAAGATTACATTGCATTTCTAAAAAGAACAGAATCGCATTTTCAGAACTACATATTCATATTCATCTTGAGTTCAGGACATGGGAAATAATTTATATAGAGCATAGTCACTGTTATGGTTGTTCCACTGCAACAGTCTGATTGACTGGATTTGCAAGATTCTCAGTCAGGAATCACAGGATCCCTTTCAGATCAAGTTCCTGATCCTATAAAGTATACCAAAATATTATGTCTATCAAAGTTAGGGTTTGTATGTTTTAGCAATCAGCAATGATAAACATGAAACAATATATAGGCCCCATATCACAAGAATAATATAGATAGAGAGATATTTTTCAGCCTCTCTCACCATGCTAGAGCTTGGGGTTATCTGATGAAACCCATTGGTGAATTAAGACTAAAGAATTAAGTGGTGAATTAAGAGTAATGAGATGTTGGAAGATAAATAAAAATACCTTTTCACAGAGTGCACCATTAATATGTGAAATATATGATGTAGACAGGTTTGTGGAAGACCAAGATTATGTGTCTGAATATTTCTTGTCCAAGAAAACACTATGAAATGCATTGGGTTGCCATAAGACTTGGAAGGGTTTAAAAAAACGAGTCAAGCTCTTGAAGTGGCAATATGAGTATTTGAATACTAAAGTTAGGATTGGCCTATTTTTATATGTGGTTATAAAAACTGGGCAGTGAAGAAAGCTGATAGCAAGAAAATCAATTCATTTGAAATGTAATGGGGAAAAAATTATATGGATGCCATGAACTGCTCAAATGACAAATAAATGGGCCCTAGAGCAAAACAAGCACATATTCTCCATAGAATCCAAGATGACTAAACAGGGAATGTTGTATTTTGGCCATATTATGAGATGAAATGGCTCACTAGATAATACGATGATGCTTTGCAAGGTGGACAGCAGTAGGAAAATAAGAAGACAACATTAAAGATGGGTCATCAAATGTCAACAGACAACCTGAAGACACACACATTACCTCTATTAACAGAGCCAGCATGCCTTTCAATAGGAATTGATTGGTAAGTACAGGAACTGGACAAGTGGATGCTGGGTCCAATTGGCTCTTTCCCTTATATTATCATGATGTGTAATGGTCTTACCATTACAGATTGGATCACTGTCTCCTCACCCCCAAATATACACCAATACATACAGTATGCACTTAGTATTGTCAACTAGAGACAGGATGAAACTGTGGATTCAGGTCCCTCTCTGAAAACTACACTTTCTAACACAATTTCTACCACTGTTCCCAAAATACAAGATTTTCTTTCTATTTCCACTTACCTGCATGTTAAAGACATTTGCATGCTCATGTGTTTATATACCTACATGTTAGTCAACCTGGAATTATCTAGTGAAAATGATCTGAAATTGCTTGAAGTTCAGACAGGCACAGAGCAGAATTTTGGTTTTAATTGCTTTAGCTTTTGGTTTTAGTTGCAGCACGATATATAAAATTGAATGTATGTTCTGTGATGTTTCCTCACCCAAAGTGATAGGTCTAGATGTACAATATGCTTCTAGTTGAAATACAAAGTTGGCTGTGCAGATTAAAGCATTGTGCACCCAAACTTCCAGAGCCAGTTAACAAATAATGAAGTAAACATAAACTAAAATTAGATCAATTAAGATATCACAAAATGTACACTTATTGTATTATGGGATATTTTCTAATTCTAATTAATTTCAATCCTACTGTTCAAGGGAAATTTGATTCCCATTGAAAGGGACATTCAGAGCATTCTACTTCTGCATTGGTCTATCATAATTTGCTCCAAAAGGCCTATATGTTACTTTGAGTGGGACCAAAGCAGAACCACAACAGGAAAAAAACCAATACATTTATTTAGGTATTTCAAATAGTTGATATATGTATGGATATTTTCTACAACTGTTTAGATGACCAAGTTGTCCAATGACCTACATCTATCTTTTGTGTTCATTCTGCAAGACAAAAGTGTGCTGGGGCACTAAAATGTCCCATTGCCGATCATGGGTGTTAACTAGCTTGATTGTTTGTTTCCTATTATATTTTGATGGAATTTTAAAATTATTTTTCTCTAGAGACATTTATAACCTGTATGATGGAGTTGAGAATATTTTGAGCTCATTCTTCCCTTTTCTTATAAACCAGACATGGAAAAACTGTAGAAGGGCAGACTAGGGAAAGCAATGCTGTGAGTCGGATTTGGGGGGCTATCTAGTTTTTAAATGCAATTTTAATTGTATTTAATTGTATTTTAACTTTTACACTCATGACACAAAATATTTAATTGTTTTTTATTTTATATTCATATTTATATTATTTGCCTTGTTTTTCAATTCTATTGTATAGTATCTCCGTATGGGGAGAAATGCATGAGAAATAATAACAGCAACAACAACATGTTATCCTTTAAAATCAGCAAACTCTAAAATGTGCAGTTATGGATTCTGATGGGAACATATTTGCAGCCCTAGATATTCTGTTCTCAGGAGTGATAGCCAAAAAGAACTCTTATGCCCTGCAGCTGAACTGTAATTTGTGGTTCATTACATCACCTAGATTTTCAGAAGATTTCCTTCATGACCCAGGGTTTATTAAACTCATTGCTAGGGAATTCAGAAGCTATAATTGATTTCTAGTGCTTGAACACACACACAAAAATGGAATGATTACCAAGGTCCACGTGGAATGGCTTTAAAAACCTTTAATGGTTATTTACAAATCAGTAAACTTTTAAAAATCAAAGATGTTTCATCTGTGTGTCAGCTTTCTTCTTCTTCTTAAATGCGGGTGTTTATAGAATACATTTTCGTTAACTCAGCCTTTAAACCCCTTTTCAAAAATTATTATTAATTTATTATTTACTTCATTTATACCCTGCCTGGAGACTCAAGACGGCGTAACAATTCCACACTTTGGTCAAAGATTAAACAGCACAATACACAAGTTAAAAGCCAATTAAATAGTACAGTAGGAACATAAGAACATAAGAAGAGCCATGCTGAATCGGGCCTCAACCCATCTAGTCCAGCATTCTGTGTCACACAGTGGCCCACTAGTTGTACACAGGGATCTCTAGCAGAAAGGAGGGCAAAACCCTCACCTGCTCCCGACCCCCCACAACCAGTACCCGGGGAAAATCCTGCCTGCCTCCATCAACACAGAGGTGGCACTTGGATGTCCATTTCAGTAGCTACTGATTCCCTTGGTATCCATGAATCTGTCTAATCCTGCCTTGAAGCTGTCCAGGCTGACAGCTGTCACAACCGCCTCTGGAAGTGAGTTCCATAACCCAATGACCCTCTGGGTGAAGAAATATTTCCCTTTATTAGTCCTAACTTTCCTACCTTGGAGCTTTAGGGAGTGCCCCCTAGTCCTAGTGTTGGGTGACAGAGAAAATATTTTTTCTTTATTCACCTTTTCTATCCCATGCATGATTTTATACACTTTGATCAAGTCACCTCTTAAACGCCATCTTTCAAGGCTGAAAAGACCAAGGCGTTGCAACCTGATTTCATAAGGGAGCTGGATCATTTTTTGTTGCCCTTCTTGTAACTATCCAGTTCCTATCCTTCTTGAGGTGCGGTGACCAGAACTGTACACAGTACTCAGATGTGGCCTCACCATAGATTTGTAGAGAGGCAATACAACATTTGCCGACCTATTTTCGATTCCTTCCTGATCATGCCAAGCATAGAATTTGCTTTTTTCACTGCTGCAGCGCACTGGGTTGACATCTTCATTGAGCTGTCCACCAAAACCCCAAGATCCCTTTCCTGGTTTGTCTCAGAAAGTTTTGATCCCATCAGTTGATAAGTGTATTTGGGGTTCTTTGCCCCGATGTGCATGACTTTACACTTGTTTAGGTTAAAATGCATTTGCCACTTTGTTGCCCATTCACTCAATTTCGAGATATCTTTCTGGAGCTCTTTACAGTCAGTTTCATTTTTAACTACCCTGAACAGTTTAGTGTCATCTGCAAACTTTGCTACCTCACAATTTACTTCTACATCCAGATCATTTATGAATAAATTAAAAAGTAACGGTCCTAAAACTGAACCTTGGGTACGCCACTTCTCACCTCTTTCCATCCAGAGAAGTGTCCATTTATTACCACCCTTTGTTTCCTACAGTTTAGCCAGGTTCCAATCCAATACAGTGTTGATTAAGGTAAGAAACAGATTAAAATATAAGTAATACACTTAAAATAGCATTTAAAATTCATCCCATCTCCATCCCTCAGAATCCAATGCCTATTTCCCCAACAACCTCCCCCTTAACCTTCCTCAAGTGCCCACTGGCAGAAGAAGGTTTTTACCTGCCTGCAGAAGGCCAGCAGGGATGGTTTCTCTTGGGAGGGAGTTCCACAGTCTGGGAGCAGCCACTGAAAAGCCCTCTCCCATGTTCCCACCAAATTTTCTGGAGTGGGTGGTGGGACACAGAGAAGGCCTTCTACAGTAGATCATAGCTGTCTACATTTTCCATAAAGTGTCTTAGTAAATATAGACAATTCATCTTGTATGGGTTCATTGGGGGGGGGGGGGTTGAACTTGGTCTTTAATAATATTAATCAGGGTTTAACTTGATGGTATTAAAAGTTTTATTAATTTTTAATGTTTTATATTTTATAATTTATTTGGTTTAGTTTTTTTAAAAAAATTATAGTGGTAACAAGAGAATCCCATGCTTGGCTCACTGCTTTTGAAGGATTGCTTGCTGATGTAAACTTGCTCCATTCATTTCAGTGGAGAAAGGAACTCTTGAAAATAAGTAGAATGGAACATGTTGCTAGGAATCCCCAGTGCATTGAATTAAACATGGCAGTGCATAATAGCAAGAAGGATTTTAGTATTCATTGTAACTCGGGTTAAACAAAAGATAACAGTATCAGAATTACAAATGTAAATAAGTCTAGACTGGCTCTTCTTTTGATCCCTGTCTTCATCCTTTTTAACCTACTGAGAAATGTCTGCTTATTTTTTTTGCACAAATAACACCTGGATGGACTATGGTGTTATATAAACAAAATATTAATAAGTTATATGAGAGTTGCAATCTTAAGCAATCGTGTAAGGAAGAATGCACTTCCATGCTCAAGGGCATTGACTTTCAAGAAGAAGGTGTGAACATATTCATTTTCTAACATGAGAGGAAGCAATAGAAACTTCCTTAAAGCTTTAGCAAAAAACAGAGCAATGATAGCCCTACAAATGTTATTAGGCTATGGATGGCATCCTATTAGTGACATATATATGTAAATCACACTATGCATGGGGGCAAATTACGTTCCTCCGTACAACAGATATATTCTACTGATGGTGGTTGAAGTAGTGTAC